>JAWWLZ010000001.1:88391427-88413806 GCA_035041345.1 Poliocrania exsul | reverse complement strand
CAGCTGCTCCTCAAGAAACCTCTGCTCCAAACTCTTCTGCAACACTGCTTGATACTGTTACTTGGAATATTTTCAAAAGCATTAGCAGTTTGCTTTTTTGAGGGGAGGAGGAAATCTGTTGTTTGTTTGTGGCGTTGGGGTTTTTTATTTCCCCCTCCCTGCCAGCACTGCTTTTAACTCTATAGTTGTCCTTTCCTTTTAGCAACTTATTGGGTGGTCATCCTAATATGACATTGATTATTGACAAAGTGATGTTATAAGGTAGAACTTGCTGATTAGAATTTCAGTTTTAAAGTGAAAGCTTAATACTTTGAAAACCAGCTTGTAGATTATATTTGCTACCTTGTGATCTGGTATTGGCATAGATACTGGATGTGCAGTATTTGAGACTAATCATCCAATTTTCTGTATTGTTGACCCTGGAATACCAGGGAGCACATAATGTTAACCTCACATATACTTCCTGTGATATCTTCTCACAACACAGACTTTTCAATCATGCAAGAAATATATATTTGACTATTTAAGCTAGAAAATCAATGTATTGAGAGTGAGTAGTATTTTGTTGGGCTCCTGTTAACTAAACATATACATTACTTTGTCTGCATTGAAATTACTGTGACAGTGCTGAAAAATACCTGCATAAAAAATGACAGATGTTTGCCAGGTATTCTGTAAAGGAAAATAAATGCAGCTCTTAAAACAGGTTCTCTAGCAGTGAAAAATAAAAGGAAGGATTTTTTTAAAGTACAGCAAAGTTGAAAAAAAAGTATCATATCAGTCAGTCATGTATGTATCTAAAATGTAGTTAATTATCCATCCTATGGGATGCAAGTCCTCCTGTGGGTAGAGCAATACAAGATCAAATGCATTACAAAGGAAAAAAGACTTTATAACAGCTCTCCAAAACTGTAAGTGGAACTTTCTCATCAATTCCTTTTGCAGTAACAACCACTCAGGACCTGGGGAACTGCAAAATTGTTTAGTTTTTTTCAAGCAGTGACTTGACTGATGTACAAGTTGTTCTTTGTTCATAATCACTGTTGAGTGTGGAAGCTCCCATTCAGTGCAGTGCATTAAACCTTTCATGGGCAATTTCAGCTCAAGAACCACATGTAGGTGCACACACACAGAGTGTATGGTTTAGAAATAATTTTTGTTCTGATTCTAAAGATATGTGTAACTCAAATTTAACACCATCTTCATTTTTATTAGGCTTTTAATAGTGATGTCAGTTGATGGGAAATATTTCAAACCCCTTGAATTTATTATTTTCCTTCAAATTAAAATTCTGAAAGCCATGGATCTCTAAATAATAGTAATCCTGAATGAACCCAAATTCACTCAAAGTTATGTTTTGGTGTTTGTTAGTATATTTCAGATGGGATAGTACTGGTAGTGTACATAAAAGAGAATTTGAGGACTTCAGTTTCTGTGTTTACATAAGCTCCTGTACTAATGAGTGGAACATCCTCAGCTGGATGCACTGACAGCAGGGTTTGGCAGGCAGGCTCCCAGCCACTGATGCTGTTTGCTCCAGGCATGGAACTCTGCCCGTAACAATGAGGCAAAGACTTTGCCCAAGAAGGGGGGAAAAAACTCAAAATATGGATCAGAGACAGAAGAAAAGAGCTGCCTAAGCCAAGGACATGCTGCTTCCTCCTTAATGGCACTAATATTCAAGATTTGTGTCTTTGGCAGTGTTCCTGGATTTACAGTTCTTAGTCAGAAATCTTGGAAGCTTAATGCTGTTGCCTAAATGTTCGATGTCTGATGCCACTTGAGGTACTCCAAAATACTTCACCTGATTTCCAGAAGGACTTGAATCTCTAAGATGTCACAATTGCATCTTTCCGGCCTGTGATGAGGTCACATACCCAAGTGCAATCTCAAATGGTGGCAAATGCCTGTGTTTAAGAAAACTGAATGGAGTTGTTATCTGTGCTTCCCCAGCTAAGCTGGGTAGGGGTAAAAAATGTTTATGTGTATACTCCTCCATCTATACACACACACATACTAAAACCAAAACCCCAGCAAAGCATTTCTACATTTGACTGGATTAAAAATTTGGTAGAAGTAACTCTGTAAAAGAACTGAGGGGCTTTAAAGAGTAGAACAGAGATTTCCAGATAGACAACAGCCCCTACTCTAAAAAACCACCACCAAAAAAACCAACCAAACAATAAAACATTCACAAAATATCAAAAAACCCAAACCGCCCCCAAAATGAAAAAAAAAGAAAGATTAATTTAATGCCAGACTTTTTTATTATACTTGATGTGTGCATACTCCAGAGAGACAGTGCAGTGTTAGAAAGCAGATGTCATAGTCCTCACTGGGAAACAGAAGGCAAGAGTAGTCCGGGGAATGAGATTTTCCTGGGCAGCTGAATGCCTTCTACACCGACTGCACAGCTGAAGAGGGTTAGGAAATGGTACAGTAAAGGATTGAGTTTGGGAGTGGTGTGAGAAAATTGATTTCTTAGATGTGTGTTGGATAAAAAAGACTGAAACCACTATCCAAAATCCTCCTATCACCTCTTCAATCAAACCAATTTGTGATCTGTCGGAAAACAGGAGAAACTTCTCTCCTCTTGGTGTGCTGGTTTGGTACATGTGAAAATGGGAAATTCATCCCTTGCAGCTCTCAAACACGCAGCCCAGTTCATATACTGGGCCAGATAGGCCACTAAGTTGTTTTGTCAGAGGAAGTGAAATCTTACCAAGCGTTTTGCACAGAAGTTAATGGGTGGGGGTTTTTTTGGTGTTTTTGTTTTTGTTTGTTTATTTTTGAGGGATGTGTGTTTTGTTGTTTCTTTGGTTGAAGGATTTTTTCCAAATTGGGAATTATAACAAGATGGGAAAGCTCCCCCTACATTGCTTACCTATTGTGAGTACTTGGCAGGTGTATATATAGACTTGAGGAATTAAGCTATTTTTTTTGAAGTATAAGCAATTTTTTCAAAAGACTGTGTAAGAAGCATAAAGGATAGAAGAATAAATTGAACTTGAGAGAAGGAAAAGAAATTACTCATCTTCTGCTTGTATTTTGCATGAGGAAATAGTGCATGGTTAATACTGGATTCCAGTGACAGTAGAATAACGTTCCCTAATTAGGATTCTGGGAAAGTCACACAAAGGAGGTAGATTAGTTTTCTTTTACCACATTTGCATCCGGTGATCAAAAATACTGGATAGAATTGGTGAATAATGACTCTTGCAGTGGATGATGGCATCTGTAGAGAGCCAAAAATTTGCTGACTGAATGTTGCTTTTATAGAAATTCATGTGGTGCAGAATTAAAAACTGCTATGCTGTGTGTTGCTATGGATAATTTGCTCAAACATGGAAGGAAACATTTCCTCTCTGCCTTCCTACCTATTTTCCTTTTCTGAAAATAGGGTGTGCTAAAGTATCTAACTTTGCTAAAAAGAGACATAAGGAGGATATGTGAAGAAAAGGATTCGATTCCTGATGTTTACAGAGCACAAAGGCCTGCATTCTTAAATAGATTCTTTGAATATTTGTGTTTGGCATCAAGTGAGATGACTTGTTTCCTTCAAACCAAATATATTAACAGTGGATATGAATTGTGCTGTTCAAAGAATTTTTGTGTATTAGTTCCTTCTGTAATGCTGCCACAATTTACTAATAAAAGTATTATGTATTCCCTTCTAATTTTTAATTAGAACACTTTCTATGTATTAAAAATAGTTGGCATTTATATTTATGTAGATAAAATACAAAGGACAGATTTTTTTATGCCTAAAAAAATCATGTAATAAAGATAGTAATAGTTTTTTTGGGCCTAAATGTGCTTTGATGAAAGAAGAGAGATACATACCTTTATAAGCAAGTTAGGAGAAAGGTAGAGAGGTGTGTGTAGGTGGGATTTTTATTTTATTATTTTTGGAAAGCACAGGTAATGAAAAAGTTTAGCCATTCAAAGAAGAATATAAAGGCCAACAGTGCAGATTAGTGGTATTTATATTAATTTATATGCTGCTTTGCACTGGGAGAAAGCTGAGAACCTTTCTGAGTGCTCACTACTGGGGCAGTTCTAGATCTGAGTATAGGCTTGTAAAGTGCCCTGACAGTTCTTGAATTGTAGGATATGCTGAGCAGGAAGGGACCCATCGGGATCGAGTCCAACCCCTGGCCCTGTGCAGGACACCCCAAGAGTCATATGATGTGTCTGAGAGCATTAACCAAATGATTCCTTCTTGAACTCAGGCAGGCTTGGTGCTGTGACCACTTCCCTGTTCCCTGGTCTAGTGCTCTGAGTGAAAAACCTTTCCCTGATACGTAACCTAAACTGTTGTTAGTGTATGAATGATAATCACCCTCCCCTCCCTTTGTGTGCTTGGATGCATATGAATATTTGTTTCAGCCTATTGGTTGGAGGTTTTTTTCCCCTCTATTTGGCTTGACTTCACATGCTCTATTTCATAAGCTCCATGGCAACAACTCAAACCCTTAACTTGGGTAAACACTCAAGTTATTGGATATGAAAACTGAAGTTTTCTTTGCAGCTTTGGCTTTGCTCCGTTTTGTTTGGTGGTTGGTGGTTTGTTGGTTTGTTTTAAACCTTCAATGCTCTTGAAATTCTGTGTAACTTTTATGCTACATGGGATATTCATGTTTAGCATCCTCATACTCTATTGAGGTCACGAGCAGAATTTATGTAAGTTAGTTCATACATTTAATAATGCAGAAAGAAGGTTTGTCTCTATGACCTGGGACTCTAAAAAGACACTGCCAGGGGAAATGGTTCTCTAAGATTCAGGCACATTGTATTACATTTACAAGTAGTAAGTTACAATTGCTTTTCTCTGATGACTTTCATCAAAAACATTCAATTGTGTTTTTGGGGGTTTTTTGGTCATTAAAAAAACAGTGAAGTAATATTCTGTAATATAATAGTAGAGGGTTTTTTTAACTTTAGGTGAATTTGTGTTTATTTGGGATTACTGTATTTAGAGATCCGTGGCTTTCAGATTTTTAATTTGAGGGCATGGTTCAGAAGGTGTTATGTTTAAGCAGCAGATAGAAAAGAAAATCTTACTGATTCCACCCTAAAAAAAAAGGACAATTAATTAGAAAGGAAAAAAGCATGTTTCCACTGTTTTACATGGGCTGTCATATGAATCCCAGGACAGGTGTCAGAATAATGTAGCAGATGAAAGCAAAGCTACTTCCAAGTCTCTCAGTATCTGTATTGAGAACTACCTGTCATAGTCTGAAAACCTCAGAATTATAGAATCGTTTAGGTTGGAAAAGGCCTTTAAGATCATTCATTCTAACTGTAAACCAGTGTTTGCCTTAAGAAAAAGGACTGGGCCAGACATCTTATTATTGGGCAGGGGATTAAACAAAAGGAAGAAAAGCCAAGCTTGTAATCCTAAGGCCAACAGCTGAATTACTCTACATTAGTGATTTAATGAAGCTCCCAAATGTGATTTAATGAAGCTCCCAAATGTGCTATGAGTATCTTCCTGGTTTTTAGTAAGGTCTGTTTTACTTAAGAAATATCAGCTAAATAAATCAGTTCACTGATTAGGGGACATAAGTCTTCCCCTCACGTGGGAGGGGGAACCCCTTAACACTCTCTTGTCTAGTTAAATATCAAGAATGTCAGCAAATCTGTGAAAATTGTCTTGGCATATACAGAGTGCAAAACCAACGGGGTTGGGGAGGTGAGGACAGGTTCCTTAAAAGCCAGTTCAAGGATTTTGGGATGGCAAATTTCACTTATATTTGCTTCAAAATGAGTTTTACTCTCTCAGCCCATTTCCAAGGAATCTCCACTGGAAAATCTCCCCTGCCAGGAAAGCAAGTTTCACAAAAGAATAGCTAATGACACTTACTTTAGGAGTTGTAGAGTATCTGCTTGTAAATTAGATTTTATTTCAAACTAAATTTTCTAATGTGTAAGTTTTTTTTCTAAGCAAAATATCATAGATATGAATTGACTGTGTATGTGTATTTATGCTTCTCTTTTCAATCTGTGTAACTTTTAATGTTTAAGTAGGTGTTATCTGTCAAGTGTTGAAGCAAGACTCAGATATAAAAATATCTCTTCCTTTTCTAAACATAATTTAAAATGTGACATATGCATGTGCTGCATTTGTGTGTGCATATGGATTAACAGATAGATGTAGGAAACATAATACAGAAGCAGGTTTGATTACATGGAAATCAGGTTTGATTAATTACTGCTGTGGATTGTTTTGGCTCTGTGCCAGGCTGTGAGTGCAGTGACAGTGCTAAGGGGAGGGAACTGCACTTGGTCTCAAAGGTGATCTCACAGTAGGGGAAATGGTGGCTGTGCTTGTGTGCTTGCAGGGTTGTTTTTAAGAACAAACCAACCCCAAATAAATAAATGAATAAATAAAGCTCCTTCTCCCAGCCCCCCCAACCAACCAAACCCCTCACAACTACCACTTTCCCCCCTGTCCAACTTCCCCCCCAAATATATCATGGAAATATCCAGAGTCAATTACTGTTCATTGAAAGCACAGTGATCACTGCAGAGAGTTTCTTTGTGGATCTTTAGGTGTATCTTCTCAGAAATGAGCACCAAGGGAAGGCAGCGTGCCTTTGTTTGGGGTGGAGCATTTGATAGGAACACTTAAGATAGCATCTTAAAATAAAACTGCATAGAATTTTCAGTGTCTTCAAGAGAAAAAAATGCCCAGTACTGCTTAGGATATCCAACAGACTAAGGCAAGTTAGATCTTCTAGGTCAGAAGAGAGCAGAATATATTTTTAGTTTTCCCTTCAGCTTTGTTGAGAGTTTTCTTTTGCTTACTCTTGAGACGTACGATGAAGGCATGTTCCTAGAAAGGGAAATTCTTCGCAGGTTTTTGGATGCCATTAATGTTTAGAAAAAGTCACAAGATCTTTCTTGAACGAGCTGTGGATGTTTTGGGTAGCTTGCATACTTTAGAATTGACTAATCTTTACATTAAATTGCAGTGGGAAATTATTTTTCTTAAAGCACATCCAATGCTGAAGCTTCCTCAGTCCAGTTCTGTTGTCTGTGCAGTTCTGCTGAAACCAGAGCAATGAAATCAATGTGGCTTTCTTGTATCACAGTGTGTGGGTTTGCTTCTTTTCTCAGCCTTGCTAAAAGAAATGTTCTATGTCTGTCTGTATTTTCTTAAAGTACTTCTATCATTTTGGGGCCACAGTCAGGAGCAGAGAGCTCTGTTTACTTCTACTTGTCTTGTACCTGTAGAGTGTGGATTAATGGCAGGTATTTACCTGGCTTCAGACATACTGGATAAAGACAAACTGGAATTTACATCTTCAGCTACGTCTTAATAAATTGCAAATTGAGCTAATGTTTGTAATTTTAATCAACTGATAATTTCTGAACTAATTTAGTCTCTGGCTGGTGACATTTAATGTCGAAAATGGTTCTTACTCTTAAGTTCTGATTGAAGAAAGGTTTGAAATGTGTTGATAGATTTTTACATATTCATTTAAACATAATAAAATAAAATGGGCTCGTTAAAAGTGGCATCTGAGTAGGTGTAGTATCTAGGTAGTTTTTGACAGTAATCTGAATAAACTTACTGGTTCACTAGAAAAAAGGATGAGCAATGAACAATTTTTCAAGCATTGATACCACCTAGTGGTAAAAAATACTGTTAACTTTTTATGTAATATGTATTCAGAATAATATGAAGTTTGGTTTATATATAAAGAAAAGGGAATTAAACTCTCTCTTTTGCAACATTATCTACATGTGCAGTACTGCAAAAGCTGTTTTGAGAGTGGGCAGTGGGAATTTGAAAACTTGCACTTCACTGATTGATACTGATAGGGATGTTTAGGGATAGGCTTAGGTACAGTTTTAAACATAATTACTCTGTGCCATTAAAAAATCATTAAATACACAACTGAATGAGGGTAATGAGGACTTTTTACAGGTGTTAAAAAACCAGTCCTTTTAATATAGGCTTTGGTTTGTTTGTTTAAATAAATCTGTCTTTGGGGTAGAAGTTTGAATTCAGGTACCATTGAGGGTGTGGATACTGGGAATTCCTGGCACAATCATCAGTGAGATTTTGCAGTGAACCAGGGTGGAGAGTTGGACTTGGCAAACACTGGCCAGGCAAAATATTGACTTGGATAAATTCCCAGAACTGGTTCAAAATGGGTCTGCAGAGTTCATCCTGTGGGCAGGGCACAAGGAGAGGGTGATGTGTAGCAGGGAGGGGCTGAAGGAAGGCAGGGCTTCTGCTTCTGGGGGTGACACCAGTGTGTGCCAGGCAATATTGTGGTATAATGCAGCCTGTCAGGACCAGATTATGGAAACTCCCTTTCTCAGTAAAATGCTGCCCAATTACTCTTTAAAAAGTGAAAAATGTTAGCCCTTTCCATTCAGTAGTATGTGAAACCATCTTATCCCCATCTGATGCAGGTCCAGTATAGAAGTTGTTTATCCTTGTAGCATGTGCCACATGAAGATTAACACATGAGATGGTAACAAAGCTCATTCTGGCTGATGCATGAGGCTGTTTCATTGTCCCCCTTTCATGTGCAGGTACTTGTTTCACAGTGGCAACCCAGAGCACCCAGGGGACATACTTCTGAACACGACTGTAGAAGTTTTGCCTTTCCAGGTATGAATGTTCAATTTGTGTCTTCTCTATTAAAGGATAAAAGCAAAATCTCTTACCTTTATTGACTTCTTTAATAGGGGGAAGGAGATATAAATCCTTCTGTTAAGTTTTGAATTTTTTGCCATGATGGTCTCATAATTTTTCTTCTTTTAATTGGATCTATTCACAGAAGACTGTTGTAACTGTTGGGCTGTTCATTCAGAGTGCAGTCTGCTACAAGTGCTGTTGGTAATTTGGAGATGGACAAAGTTTTCTTCCAGTTCACTGCTACTATTTAAAGCACAAAAATCCCCAGTCTTCACTCTCCCATGTATTTTGGAAAATGGGAAACCTAAGTCAGTCTGCTTTTTGACTTAGTAAAATAGTCTCAATTCAGGAGCTGACATACACCCAGACCTAATACTGGAATATATAGATTCTTAAACAGAATGTGTATTTTTCTCTTGATTATTGATTTTTCCCCTATACATCAGTCAGAGTTTTATCACAAGAGACAACTACTCTATCTAAAGTATTTTCTTGTTTGACACCATGTGATTTGGGTTCTTTTTCTTTAGCCACATATTAGAGCCAACCATTTATATCACAAAAGTCTGTCAGATATTAAGATAGCTGTTGGGCTTAATTCTTTGTTTCACTACTTTGTGCAAGTTTAGTTTATTTAGTATTAAAATGGCAAAGTATTTCTATCTTCCCCATATACCTGCTGTAGGAATCTTGAAATCTAAATTGCCATATGCTGAATCTTTTTTTCTAAACTTTCCTTTTATTTTTTTTTAATTAAATAATCATGGAGGAGTTCACATCTCCCTTTTTGCAGTCTGCCTTCCCTGGAGTGAGCAAAAATAGGAAATTCTGACTACCCCCACCCCTAAGAAGAAATTTGTTAGTTTGATTCTAATTATACAACATGACATGTGGGATATTATATCATAAGATCTGTGGGCTTTGTTTCTCAAGACCTGTGGAAATACATTCAACCACAAAAACAGCAGCAGCCCTCACTTCATCTGAGCCCAAGACACAACAAGAATGCACAAGATAATGAGCACAAATGTGCATGGAGCATCTATTTTGGGTACACTTGGCTGTGAAATGCCCCTCAAACTGAAGCATCCCTTAAGGAAGTAATGATACTGAGCTTCTGTTGTTATTGATGCCATTTGTGGACAAGGTAAACAGAAGATTCTGCACGTGGCCTGTTCCTAAGCCATTGGTGACAGCAGAAAATGCTGCCCATATGAGGACAGCAGCTCCTGAGGGATCTATTTTCCTGCATGGACTTCAGTAGAGCTGGAAGCCTATTCAGGTATTTCAGCCCTGATCCTCCATAAACAGAATTCAGAAAAACAAAAACTGAACCTTAGAAACCAGAACATCCCCCAACATTGTCTGAGACTCAAGCAGCATACTAAGAACAAAACCCCAAACCAACCCTTAACAAAAAGCCACCCAAAACTCCTAAACAATAACAAAAACAACAAAAGAAAACCAAAATACCCACTCCCACAAATAAAAAAAATCAAAAACAAAAATCTCCACCGCTTTTTCAGCAGCCTCCCTTCGAAGTAGGAATTAAAAAAAAAAAGCTGATGGATTTAGTCTCCTGTTTTGTCAAGCATATTTAGTTCCTTGCTAGGAATTTCTTACAGTGGGTCTTTCAGTATTGCATCATGTGATAATGGTTGTAATTTTCAAGCTGTTTTTCAAGCTCTACTTTATAATTTCATTTTTGTGTTTATTAACAAAACTTAGTGATCCCCACCCCTTTTCAGCGAGGCAGTGATAATCGCAATGCTTTCCTCACTGGCCTAATGGCTTTTCATCTCACCCAAAGTCTTAGATCAAAAAGTAAGCTCCTAAGTTTAATTTTCCCTGAGAGAAAACTTCTTTTCAACCATAGGAAAAGAAGACAAGGCCCTGTCTTTGTTTTTGTTCTACTGTGTATGCCAATATCTGCTAAGTACAGTGTTCACGTGGCAGTCACCATCCCAGTTACGTGGCACACTGAAAGTGCTGCTTTTTTCTGCATTGAAGCCAAATACTGTTCTGTTCTGGAACGCTGCTGTTTTTTCTGTCTTTGGTGTTGGCTTGTCTAGGGCTATAAATAACTATATTCAAGGGTGGTTTGTAATTACTTAAAAGAGATGGATGCTGAATATATAAGAAAAGTGCACACGTGTTTGTCTTTCCCTGGCAAAGTCATATGTCAAATGATCTGATTTCTGCTTTATTGTTCTAGAATGAAGAACTGGTATTAAGCAAAGAAACCAAAGACAAACGCTTGGAGGATGGTTACTTCAGGATAGGTATGTCACAGTGAAAAGAAATGTGTATCATTACTGTTGCACCTGTTAAAGATGTTTTCATTAAAACCAAAACAAACCTAAACCTGATTTTTGATCATTCATTTTTGGATACATGACCTTTTAGGCTTCACTTAGTGTTGTTTCCGCTATTTCTTTTCTGAGACTGATGGACTAAACAAAGCTGTGTTGTTGAGTCTTAGTTGTAGTGCAGCTCCACTCAACCTCTGTGCCAGGGTATCACCTGCGTTGTAGCAGAGGCATTTCCAGGCTGTGTAAGGTCACCTCCTCTGCCCTGTGACTGCACCACTGCCTTGGGGGGCACTCTGTGCTTGGCCTGGGTTTCAACTCGCTCTGCAGACAATCAGATGCCTCATCAGAGGATGAGACCGGCATGTCCACAGCAAGTGGCTTTTCGGGAAGGAGCCTGGATACATGTTGTCAAGGAAGAGGAATTTTATTCATGGATTGTGTTTAGTTACTGGACATAGGTTGGGCAGCCCTGTTATAATGAAAACATGGGGATTTTGTCTCAATAAATTACAATTGTTGTGTATACTTTAAGTGTGTGGTAGTTTTGGCTTTAGTTTCAGTTTAGGCCTTACTTAGACCTCAGTTTTAGCAGGCCTCAAAGGATGTGACATAGATTAGAAGGGACAAACATCACCTAACTTAAGCAACCAAAGAGGTATTTCATATCATCTGATATCATCAACAAGTGTCAAGGGGTATAAAAAGAGGGGGAGGAGGTGTTTCTTTTTCTTTCGGTCCCTGCTCCTGCCCCAGGAGGACGTGCTGCTCTGACTGCTGAGATTAGGCCCTATTACTGTCCACACTGTTGTTTATATAGGGAGGTGAACATTTTCTTGTTAATTTCTCTCTCTCTTGCTGGGAGGTTTTTTGGGAAGAGTTTTTGGGAAGTTTTCTGGGGTTTGAATGGTTGGAATCTGGGTTATTAACTGGGAGATCTCGGTGGAGATGTTATTATTTTCTTTTCACATTCATATATATATATATATATGTGTGTTATATTCTGCTTTAAATTTTCTTTTCTTCTGTGTAAATATAAAAACCTTACCATTTCAAAGCTCCATTTCTAAGTTTTTTTTCCCTCACTGCCTTTCCCTGGGAGGGGACCCTTTGACTCGGTACTGGGCAGTTGGCATTTTGCCAGCTCAAACCATGACTCTAACTATAACTCAAACTGTAAACTCTAACCATAGGTCTGACTGGGCTTTAAAACTGGATTCTTACTCATCCTAATAAAATTGAAGATGCTTTAAAGAGGAGTATGTTTCATGTGACTGATGTCCCTTGTCTTTACTCCTCCTTGAAAACACATAAGCCAAAGGCCTCAGGTTTAGTTACATGATAATAATTTAATACCTGTGCCAAATCTTCACAGGGTTTGAGGTGCTTGACCTTTAGACAGTTTCAAAGCTTTTCTTCTCTAGATGTAATCCTGTTCAGATAGGTGTGCTCTGACATGCCCCATACTGTGGTGCTGCAAACCTGAGTCTGATGGCAGAATTGCCGCCGTCTTTTGTTTCAGGAATGATACTAGTCAGGAGGTTTCACCTGTGAATTGTGGTACTGTAGAAACAGTTTTCTGAACACAGGTTTTGTACTTCAGCTTGTTGAACAGGACTTAATGGAGGATGTACTTTTGCTTCTTTGCAGGGAAGTTTGAGAACGGTGTAGCTGAAGGAACAGTTGACCCCAGCCTAAACCCCATTGCATCATTCCGGCTCTCTGTGATACAAAATTCAGCCGTTTGGGCAATCCTGAATGAGGTAAGAGGTGGTAAACGTTCAAAAATACTGCTGGCAAATGTGAGATTTCTTCATGCTGTCAGTGTTCTGAAGCTCAGAGTTGTGGCTAACACTGGAAATAGCTACCTCTTATTACTGAGAAATGTAATACACTAAACCATGACTTATTTTTTCTGATTCTCTATTTCAGATTCACATTAAAAAGATTACAAACTGATCGTGGAAATCTGCTTGTGGAGGAAAATGAAAGAATCCTTGAAAACTTTTCCTATGAAATCTGACATCCTTAGCAAGTCACAAATTGAAAATACTGAGCATGCACCTTATTCCAAATTTCATTCTTTTTCACTTGGACTCTACCTCTTGTGAAATCTACTGTAGATGAGAAGATTGTATTTACCCCTTCTTATCTGATCCATCCAGAAACTGATGCTCCACACTGATAACGTTCGTCTGAGGCCCACGTTGTCCTCCACTTCAATGTGACTTTACCATCTTATGGTTACAGAACCCTGCTATGCTTAACCTGTACTATTTTGATAGTATAGTAATATAGAGAAGTTGTACATATTGTTACATTCCTTGAAGAAGAAGAGAAAATATAATTATTGTTAAATATGTTTTATGAAGGGGGTACTTTCGGAGTTCCATTTATTTTCTATAACAAGAACCCTCTTTTATAGACTGTCAGGGATATATATTAAAAATGTTAGGGATATTTAATTTATTAAAATGATTTGAAAAGTACATATTTTTATGCAGTAAAATTTTAAATTGATATAGTTTTTTTATGAATTCTCTAGTTTAAGTTATCTTTCTACATTTTCCTTTGGAGATGCAAACATAAATTAATACCATATTTCAAATATACTGCCATGTTTAAAAAAAACTACATTAAGTTTCTAAATTACGTAGTTTTGTATGCAGAATCTGAATGATGTTCAGAGGCATAAACAGAGTCCTGAAGAGCATTATTCTTTGGGGCTATGAAATTCCACTATGTACAGTTTGTAGCCACATAAAAAGCATGTTAAAATGTCTAATTTCATATTATATATTAAATTGGCAGTGATTTTAGATCGAATTCATTGCATTTTAGAAGATTTTTTTTTATTCCAGTTATTTCTAAAAATCTTTGTAAACATTTCTTAGCCTGAACAAATTCATTTTCTGTACTGAAAAATATCATTCTCCAGCTTTGTTTTGGAGTGACAGAGGTTACCTTTCCTCAAAAGAATGAATAATACTTAAATACATTTGATCTATGGAGGTCTCCTTTTAAAAGGTTCTGTTATTGCAGCGTTCATTTTGGATACATTACAGTGAATAGTTAACATTACAGTGAATAGTTAACAGTTTATTTTCTTCTCTTGTTCAAAAAACAGGTTTTAGTTCTGACTTCTTTATTGATGAGTGTAGTAACTCATGCTAACTTTTTACTAGGAGCTGAATTTGGCCTCAAGTCAGTACCCTGCCTTTTTGTTTCAAGGGAAACAACAATGATCTTAAATGAATCAGAAACTTGGTCAGGAGCAGAAGGTGGTTTGGATTATATCCAGAGTGGAATTGTTGCAGCACTAATGCTGCTGGTGCTGCTCTTAATAGTCTTTCTGCTTAGGTGCTTATGTGTAAGGACACGGGCACTGGAAGATTTCAGTTAGTCAGGAAGGGTCAGGAAAAAGAGGGGCAGCAATTCCTCCATTTAATAGGAAAGAAGTGCCTGACTGGCACTGGAGGGAAGGCATCTGCCTTGGCTTGGGAATTCTCAGCTGGGCTGGGAACCAGCCTGCTAGCACTGACATCCCAAAAGCTGGACAGTTTTCTTTGTGGGGAAAAACCCCCTCTGCTATTCCCAGCAAAGAATCATAGAATCTTTTAAGTTGGAAAAGACCTTTAAAATCTTTGTGGTCAGGGTACAGATGCACAAAACCTGTTGCAGGGTCCCTAATCTACAGCAGGGATCTTGATTTTGTGCCTCCATCATTAATCAACTAATAGATTTGGCCTCTCGTTCGTGACACATTTATAAGGGGCAGGAGCCTAAACCCACCTCTTCAGCCCTGCAAACCTTCACCACTGGGGTGTAGAGTCAACCTGTTGTTTCTTCTGCTTTCTTGGAAAATGGTGGTGTAGCTTTGACAGTTCAGCAATTCAAGTTGAGGAGCTTAACTACATCTACAGACTGTTGTCATTTTGGTTTAGCTGTGTTGTCTGGGGACACAGGGAAGACAAGACCTGTACACAGAGGCAAGACCTTCTGTTTGCACTGCCTGGTATAAGTTCAAGTTGGAAAGCTACCAGGCAGGCCTTGTTTACTTTTTCTGGTCACATCTAGTGGTGTAGGTAGGAACCTGGGTGACCAGGCTCCAAACTGAGTGTGACTCTGGCCTGTTGTAGTGCTACCAGCCCCGTTTGTCACCTGTATAATGCCATGGCATCCAATTGTTGACATGCAATGGCTTTTTATCACACATTAGCTAGCAAAGGTCTGAAAAAGTATTTAAGTTTTCTTCTCAGCTGTGTCTGTGAATGAATGATGGAAATTATTTAAACTAGAGTTATTTATTACAATTAAGACTGCAGAGGTATGTTAGATACTGCAGTTTCTTAATATAATTACTTTTGCTGACAGTGACCTTTTCCATTTTTCAAAGAGAAGTTTACTAGTACCACTTGAGAAAGCTGTGTGCTTATTCTCAAAGCATCACTGTTCTGATGTTTCACAGTAATTAGGCTGATTGATTCCTAATACACTTAAAGACATAGATCCCATACCACACTGATTGCAGAACTCTGGTTAACAGTGTATTTAGTTTTCAAAAATACTGAGAAGAAATTTTTCCAAGACAACAAATTACTGCTTGGTAAAATGGGGCTTGTTTTCTGAAAAATTGGTCAATCTTTATTACATCGTAGTAGCAGGAGTTGAAAATTTGGGCTGCTTTAATAGTTTCAATGTTCCTGAGCTTATAAGCTCTCTAAATAAAAGTGCCACAAATTACATTTCATGGATTCAGAGCTGCTGTAATCAGGTAGTTCTGCAAATTTGCTTGAAAATTTTGTTGAGAAATAGAAAAAGCCAGAATATTTTCTATATAATTATTTCTGCAGACAGCTATTTTTGGCTTTTTACCTTTCAAATTCCAATCCCTGAGTCAGGCTAAAGTGATGAAAAAAGTGCTTGGGCAGTTTGGCTCACCAGCCTTTAGCTTGGGCACCACTTGTGAATGGATAATGCCTCAGGGGGTCCAGTGTCTCTTGCACGTGTCATAATTGACAATATTGCTGTAAGAGATCTTAGGCAGCATCTTAAGCCTATTACATTATTTTAGGGTGGTTTTCCCTACATGTATTTAATTTCAAGTTATTTTTGTTGTGACCCTGGAAATCCCCTCTAGGCTGCTGAATCTACAATTATACAGTAATGAAAAATGTTTCAAAATAAATGGCATTATCTGTGATTCTGCTAGCTCCTTGTGATGCTGTTAAAGCTTCAGAGAAGTGAACTTTTGTGAAACCAAAGGCTTTGCCAGAAACCTTCATTATCTGGGCAAATGATTCTTAACTCCTCAGACTGGCTGCCAGAGAGACTCGCTGATAGAAGCACTGGCTTTCCTGAGCCAATAGGATTGCTTGGGACCAAGGGAAACAAGACTGTCACTGTAATGTTGCTTTGCTCACACAGTGAGTAGTCCTACTGAAAACTTTGTAAATAATTTGAACAGGATATGATCCCAAATTAGCACTTTTTATTTTCTTAATGAGTGTTTCTAAAGCACTGTATAAGCTTTGAGCTTTTGCCGCCATCTCAACTGTGTATTTGCATTGATGGAAAAAAAATCTATAGATATATTTGTTTTTTCTCTACTTAAAGATGGCTTAGAAAAATTCAAAGATAAACATATGACTCATGGACCAAGAAAAGACTGGACTCTTCTGTCTTATTGCTACTTGTCTAGCTGTTTCAAAAGCAGTTTTTAAATACCTAGAGTCAGTTTAAAGCAAAGCAATTTATACTTTGCCTGTGATACAAAATTCCTTGAATGGGCTGGAGTGTGATTAATCTTTGGAAAAATTTAACAACTGTATAACAGTTTCCTTCATTTTTTTCAGGTATATTTTCATTTCAGTAATCTCTGTGTTTTGTTGGAAATACTTGCTCTCGATGAAGTATTGTAATAATTTGTAGTCTGCCTCCAACTGTGAAAGTATTAGTCTTGTGGGGGAAAAGAATGAAATCTTTTCAGACCTTGCTCCCCTGAAATAACTAACCTGAGGTTCTGTATTTGTTCTTACTAGGATGGATGCATTCTGAAAAGTAACTGTAGTTAGAAAGGGTAAAAAAAAATGGTATTTTTAAATCATCTTTACAATCACCAGCATAATGCTGAAAAGCTATTCAACAACTGGTGTTTTCAGGCTTACATTGATTGCTGATGTAAAACACACACTCCATGGAGACCTGGTGAATTGGACCTTGAGAGGGTCACTTTTCTGACCTTGGGGGTCTCTGAAGGGTTTTGCTAATTTCTGCTGTAAACAGTGGGCTGCTAGAAGTTAAAGCAGCTTAATTCTGAGAATGATGAAGCCACCTTTCAAGGGGGTGAACTTTGGTATCTCTAAAGGGAAGGTACACAGGCCCCGAGTCCTTCATTGGTATCGAACCACAAGGCACTAAATATGAATTTTTACTGTTGAACTGAAGTGGGTGATCACTGGTGCAAGGATTCCTGTTAGGAAAAAGGTGTACAGCTGGGCTGCAGCTGCCTGCAGGACAGGAGTTCATGCTGTTTGCCAGGGAGGGAGCCGGTCCTGACTGGAATCCTTCGCCTTCCATGGATCAGCAGTTCAGTGCTTCCCTTGTTTAAAGGGGAACGTTGCTCAGCATCTGCTGAGAGGGAAACATGATTCTCTTCAAGCCTTAACAGTGGCTGAGACACACAGTACTGTAAGATGCACTGCCAGCATATTTGGTATTTTAAGATAAAATATAGTTTTTCGTTAGAGATCAAATTCTAGTATTGAAATATTAAGTCTTACTGTAACCAGTTTACTCTTGTGTTGTTTTGGAAACTGAGTCCTAGTGACCACCACGTTGGAAAGCTGTCATCTTCACTGTCCATAGGGTATTGTTTGTGACAGTCAGTTTATCCTCCTGCCTTGTGGACTTTACAGCTGCAGGCATTGCCATGAGCCCACCGTTGTAGCCAAAACTAATTTGTCCTTTCCTTCCATGTTCATTGACCTGCCACTCAGAATGGTGGATGTGATAATACCCACTGGACTGCTAGAGATTGGGTTTAAAAACTTGCTGCTATATTTGGAAACCTGATATGGGTCATGTTAATTGTGCCTTTCATCACTGTTTCTTCTGTGTGCCAGAGTTGTCCATTTATGTTTGAAGTAGTCACTAAAATAAATCTGTTCTCGAGTTCTTTCATACAAGGAGAGGACAGATCTGTATCTAGAGACAGTTGTTGCTTTACCATCGCAACACTATTAAGATCTGTACTTTCACACAGTCCCAAGACAAGGTATTCCAATACTACTCTCCAATAAAACTGCTTTTTGGTGTCACTTAAACCCCTCATAATGTAGAGCTTATGCCAGTATGTGCAAAATACCTTCAGTAAGAGTTATGCTACATAGACTTGTTGCAGTTAAATTTAAGCTACAGAGATGTACAAGTAACTTGTTTCTAGGAATGTACTGCGAAAGTATTTGAACAAAATTGCTAACATGTTTACTGTTGTAAATATTTTAATGAAAAAGGACACTTCAAACTTTTTTACACAATTATCTACAATAAAGAGAAATTTACAACCATTTACAAAATGTTCTTAGTTTTTTCCTTACTGTCAAAAACTGCTAAGGTGAAAACAAAATAAACATTAGATACATGAAGTTCTGGATTTATTTCACTCTGTATTTATAGAAGGAGCAAAGCATCTTGGTGAAGTTCCATCCACATGCTAGTGATATCAAATAGAGCAGGATGAGAAGTGCAAATGGATACAAAAGAATAGCTGTGTTCTTCAAGAAGGGCAATGCTGAAACAGAAGCAACAATGAAGCAAGTATAAAGTAGTGCTCTTTAAAAAAGGTGCTTCATGGAGGGTGGCCTTGCAGCAAGACAGCAAGAAAAAATAGTTCTGCTCTGCTGGCTCCCTCAGTCATCTCTGCCCTGCTAGTCCTGTTACCACATAATGCCTTGAGAAATTGCCTGACCTACAACTACGGCCTTAAACTCTTTAATTAAAGAGTTTTTATCTAATGCAAACATCTTGAAGGGGATTTACAGAGGAAGAAGAAATCCAAGTTGTGGTGCTACAGGTCTAATACGAGAAAGGAAGTTGGTAAGGTGGAGAATATGATCTACGGTTAAGATGTCTACTCAGCTGGAAATATGGATTGGTACCATAAAGAAAGAATTATGTCAACACCCAGCTGAGCCTCTGCTTTACAAATGAACAGACTAAGATCAGATTAATAGATTGAAAACATGCTCTTGTTTTCAGTCAAACCAATACAAAAGAAATTGATACTTACCACTGTATCCTAGGAATGTCACATAGATGTAATAGCCGATGGCAATCAACCATAATGTATTCCCCACAAAATAGCCAATGACAGAATCAGATATGATGACATCTGCAAGAGATAACTGCTTTCAGCTGTTTTGATAGAGCACCATTTTGCAGCAGAGAGCTCAAAGTATTCTACTTACAGTTGATGAAGAACAGCTGGATAAAATGCAAAATGACTAGAAGTGGGTAGAAAGCATTCAGATGCACATCAAAGGCATATCCCCACTCCACATCATAGTCTCGATTCTGCTGCTTCACCAAGTACTTATTAGAAATGAACCTACATGAAAAGATATTTGAGACTGTTGTTAATGTGAATCTGTAAAGCTGACTGATAAAACATAGGTTTGACATAGTAAGCCACATGTGATCCCAACTCTCCACCCCAAAGTTTCTGCCATCTGGGAGAAAAAACATGCAAAAATCATGCAGACCAGACTATTGTTAAAATGTTTTTGTTAAAACTATCATTACATGCCCTGCATGCAGCAGGCAGCTGAAATAGGCTGCTGGTACTAAAACAAAAGGCTTCTGTAAAGAAATTGGTGCTACAATTTATCAGTGCAGCCACAAGCTGCCCCTTCTCTCTGTACACACTGGGAGGTGACTTCAGTGAAGTGCTTGTACAGGATCTCTACAGAACTGGTGCACTGCAAGGACAGGAGGAGGGCTGGATAATGCTCTTAACATGAGCCCATTCTTACTGAAAAGAAGTGCAAATGGAAAGTTTACTGCCTGGTGTTAGAGGCTACAGAATGAGTCTCAAGACTGCACTTCAGTTTAAGTTCTGCTGACATCAGAAAATTTATTCCATTTAGAAGAGGAAGAAGATACATGCTCAGAAATAAGTTAAGAGACCAGAGTTTTCATGGAAGCTTCTTCTGATGTGCTCCAAAGGCAGCGTCAGAAAGAGGCAGAGCCTGGGGGCGAGGTGAGATGAGGCAAGGCAAGAAGGGGTTTAGACTCCTTAGGAATGGAGAGAACTTTTGGAAAAAAAGGTGAGCCTGCACTGGAAGAAGGAACTTGAACCAAACTGGAGCCAGATGACTAGTATTGAGGCTTGCAGGAAGCTGATTAAAAGACAGAGGAAAATCAGATGCTAAAGCCTTCCTGGTTCAGGAGGCTGCACTCAGAGGCTCAAGTTGCTAGAGAATCCCTTTGGCACAGAGCGGGGAGGGAGCATTACTATAGGCTCTTCCTGAAGCAATTTAAGGGTTGCTGTCCCAGATGGGAGCACAGGTCAGATCGACCTTTTGTCTATCAGCTACAGTTCTTGTATGTGCCTCATCCTCAATTTTGCAATTACAAGCAGGAATTCCCAAGGCCACTGTTTAAAGGAATTTATCCCTTTACCAATCAGCATCACTTTCAGATGTCAGCTCCATCTCTAAAATCTCTTCTAAATGCCGTTGCTTTCTTAAGTTCTTGGTAAAATAAAAACACTTTCTTTGGTGCCTTCCCCTTGCTGCAGTGCAGGAACAGCAGCTTCCTGTTGTTTCATGGCTCCCTCGCTGCTGCAGAGCACCCATCTGTGGTGCTGAGGCCTGGGTTATACACTGACCTTCTCCTGCCCCTCCACTTCTGCAAGTCTCTGGCCATTAGAGGATAAAACCGGCAGTGATACCACCAAAGCAGCAAAGCTGCCACTTGTAACACAGATGTGGCTTGTAGTGGCACTTGCTAAAATCCTCAGCAAGAAGCATGGGCTTAAACAGAATCATTCTCAGGCTTAGATTGCTTAATTTTTTCATTTGTTATTATTGAACAGCTCTTTTTTTTAACATGTTTTTTATTTGGCATTACTGCTGACTATTAACCAGCTCCAGAAGAAAGAAAAGTTGGACTGTTCACCATAATACAGACTTTCTGATTTCTTTTATCTTTTGCAGAAAACAGTAAAAAAGGAGCTGTGGGTGTTTTTATGGTAACATTTTGAAGCAATTACTACAAGAGCACAAAATCTATAGTCAATACTTGCCTTATAAGTTTACCCCAAACAAAGAGCCAAGTGTCATTCAAACAGCAGAGGACTCTCCATGTCTGAACAGCAATACTGAACTCAGTTTCAGAAATCACTACTCACCACATTAGAGTTGCAATCAGGAGGCCAACGCCTACGCAGTCTATGAATACAACCCAAAGTAGCAGCTTTATTGTTTCAAAAAACCCCATGTCCAGCACAAATCCAAATCCTACAGTAGACACTGAAAGCATAAAAAGATTATTAAAGTCAGCTGTGGTAAAGAAAGCATGAGATTGTAAACTGATGGGGTTTTATTGAATATACAGTTATGAAGTCTCCAGTCCGCTTTTTAATTATTTCCCCGAGATTATTCGTCCAACAGCTCATTTTCTTCCACCAAAAAACTAGATATAATGCAATTTATTCATAATACAATCCCTCTCCCAGACTGAACACTCATCTGTACACTTGAGCTCAATTGTATTTCTCCACTCAAACTATTTTTAAAAAAATTAATACAAAGCTACAATAGAACATCCTCTGTTTTACAAAAGCTTCTTGTTAACCGAAACCACGTGCATGGTGATCCATAGTTTTATTTCAAAGTTAAGAGTTTTGCTATTGTGAACAGCAATATCCTATTTAACAGAAGACAACTGGGGTAATCCTTACTGAATTTGCAGTTCAGTCACTGACATGAGCCATTTTGTTTATGGCTTAATTCTGCAACATACAGCATCTCACTCAGGCCTTTATGGTAAAAACAGTATTTTGTTCATAACGTTCCAGTAAACCAAACATTCAGTATTTTTTAACTAAAGCATTGCTGTGTGGGATGGAGTTTTCTTACTGTCTGTAAGGTTACAGGGGACTGCATAGCTTGAAATGCAACAGAAGATGAGTTGCAGTAGAGATGAATTCAAGACTACTTGGTTTCAGTTATGCCTATTCCATTTTCTAATTCCCACCTTAACTTGCAAAATGCTAGGCCCTTTCTTTCTATTCTACTTTGACTAAAAAAGGGGCAGTCCTGTGGTGTAAAGGAGAGCACTCTGGACTCTGAATCCCAAGGACCTGAGTTCCACTCTCAGTGGGACCGTCCCCTGGCAGTTCAAGCCTC
>JAWWLZ010000001.1:88333209-88347092 GCA_035041345.1 Poliocrania exsul | reverse complement strand
TGCCCCCTTGTCCTATTGCTGAGTGCCTGGGAGAAGAGACCAACCCCCACCTGGCTATAACTTCCCTTCAGGTAGTTGTAGACAGTGATGAGGTCACCTCTGAGCCTCCTCTTGTCCAGGCTAAACAGCTCCAGCTCCCTCAGCCTCTCCCCATAGGACTTATGCTCCAGTCCCTTCACCAGCCTTTGCTGTGGACATGCATCAAGTCAGTTAGCTGTGTTTGTAAGATAATGCAAAAAATATTTATCTTCTGCACTTTTTGCCTATAATACAAATACATGCTCCTTCTGCAGTGGGTGTCTCCTGTTCTGTGTTTGCATAGTGCTCACCTCCATGCATGGCTGCTCCTTGGCAAGGACATGTGGAAGGTGCTGTAATGCCCATATCAACAACAAAGAGAGTGTGAGCCTCTTCAAGAAATTAGCTCTTCTTTTTGTCTTGAAAATGTGTGTCAGTGCTCCTCAAAAATTAGCATCTGAAATCCTACCTTTCTACAGGGCTCAGAAAAACAAGACTATAAAACATTAGGATGCAACAGAGAATGTAGCTGTTGGAAGTATGACTGGAAGGCTGGAGGGCAGGAGGAGGCACTGTGGATACTGGCAATGCTCCTCAATCTGCTTCTGTTACTCTATTGCGTTGGGAGCCAGCTCTGTCCTTAAAGAAAATAAATACTTTTTTTATTTTTTCCATTCACTCTCCCCCAGCTCTGTACTCCCTCCCCTTCCTGGACAGTATAAGCTAAGAAGAAAAAGGCTCAGGAATGGGACTTAGAGGCTGGTGTTCTCAGTAAGGACAATCTGACTGGACACTGAGCTTTCATGAGAAACCAGGTTAATAAGAAATCTGACAATCTGGAATAGGCTGTGGGAAACCATTTCCATCATCACTGGCTTAATGATGACTTTAAAAAAAAATCCAAACTAATTCCTAGAGACAGGGAGATGATGAGGAGGAACAGGGTTCTCAAGCCTAGTACCATTTTGAAAAGGTAGTACAGAAAAACCTTTCCTTGCTTATTTCCTGAAGGAGAAAAGGGGAAAACTATCTATAGTCCTTAAAGAGTGTGTAATAGTCTACACTGCTTCTTACTGCAGAATCTCTTGCAACAGTGTTTAGTTTAGGAGGATGTACTAAATGTCTGTTCAAGATTTCATCCACGTCTGTGTACATTTACCTCTCTTGGGGTAAGAAGCTTCAAGTTTTCCCGCTTTTTAACCATCCAAAGCATTTCATCTGCAGAAGGTCCAGAGAAGAAGACTGATGAAGTAGGCAACAGAAAACTGCTGCCTACAGCAGCTAAATCACTTCTGATTTGTAGATGAGGTCATGGCAGGTACAGCAAGTTATGTGCATTTTACACAGTGAGTGCTGACTTCTGGTGTGTTTAATCACTTTGAGGCCTTAAACAGCTGTTCATGAGTCAGCTGTAATCCAAATCTATGCTCTTAGGTGGACAGCAGCACAAAATTGAATGTAGATATACAATTGCATGCCATACATTTTAAACTAGAGAAACAAAAACCACAACTCCACACCACCAAAAGGAAAAAAAAAGTATCCTCCAAACCTCCAGACATTTGAAGTATTATCCAATTTTGTCTTCAGTTTTGTCTTCTTCTCTGGCTATGTCATAGATAACATTTGGACCATGGCCTTGCTGTTGGTTTTTCTGTTTAAAATCTCAGGGGTTTTGATTTGGTTTTTTGTTGCTGCTTTTGTGGGGTTTTTTTGTTTTGTTTATTTTTTCCCCTGGCATTCTGTGGGTTTTAGCATTCTTTAGCCTATTCAAGCATTTAAGACATGAAAATAAATCTTTGAAAGCTTGACAGGAGCAAGGACGCACTGTCATTAGTAAATTGGGAAAAAGGATGGGATTCAACAGAAGATTTACCTAGTGATAGAATAGTAATGTTTTTAGGGGAAGGAGTTTAATTCAGTGTATCTTCATAGATACCAGCTATTCTTTATGCCCCTTGTTTATGTTATCGCCATGAATATGCTTCAAGGATTGTTTTGCTCAGCTTGATTCCTTCTCATTCTTGATCCCTGCCAAGGCAATGTTCTTGGCTGCTTTAAGTTACATGGAGTAAACATTTGCCATCAGTAGTACAGAGTTTGTTCAGCGCCTCTAACAACCAGATTCAGTGCACACTTGGATCAAGCAGGCATTCCTTTCACTTGATTGGGCCTTGGAAAAGGAGTTCTTCAAAATTAACAAAAACACAGAGCCATGAAAGTCATGCTTTGATATTAGCCTTTCCATGAGAAATCTCAACACAAATCTGTTTATCTGGGTGACAGCCAACTGGATATTTGCTAAGTATGGGGAAAGATGTTCTGCTGTAAATGCTTTGACATAAACCAAGTGCTTTTTTGTCAGACTGTCTGGGATGTTTATATGAATGACTGTTAATCAGGTCTATGCATTGTAATGGCCTTGTTCCTTGGGCCAGTAGCTTCTTTTGACAGCACTTATGTGATTAATCCCACCGTAATTTGTTTCCCTGTGGTTGACCTGATGGCTCGATAGCAGAGGGCTTCATCTGCCTCTTTGGAAGGTGAGATCTGTTCAACACTGCAACCACTGTGCCTTTCAGAAATACGGGTGATCAGTACAGCGTAGCATATCAACACTGTCCAGCATCCAGGGCCTAACTCTGACTTAGAATCGTAGAATCGATTGGGTTGGAAAAGACCTCCGAGATCATCAAATCCAGCCCTTGGTCCAACTCCAGTCCCTTTACCAGATCATGGCATTCAGTGCCACGTCCAATCTCATTTTAAAAACCTCCAGGGATGGGGAATCCACCACCTCTCTAGGCAGGCCATTCCAATGCCTGATTACTCTCTCTGCAAAGAATTTTTTTCTGCTCTCCAATTTAAATTTCCCCTGTCAGAGCTTGAGCCCGTGCCCCCTTGTCCTATTGCTGACTGCCTGTTCTCAGTTGTTTGTGATAGGAAGTCTGGCAGGCCTGTGACACTGGTGATCCAAATGCTTCTTTGACTGGGTGATCAGTGCCTAGTGAGACAGAGAGCTGTGGAGGGGGCTGCCAGAACTGAACCCTAAACCCAAATGTGCTGCTCCTGCCTAAAATGCAGCTATCCTCTTTGCCTGTAGGCTCTTCTCCCTGCTAAACTGGCGTCAGGCACAAAGCATTTCTGCTCACATGCACCCCACAGCCCTTCCTACAGTTCTTTCATCTCACTGCATTTGAGACCAAGTTTGCCCTCCCCAGGGTACTTGGTGAGATCAGGGACACTTTGCTATAAGGTTGTCACGATAAATGGATATTGCCCAGACTCAAAACTTCTGTTTAGAATCTTTCCTGGGGTTTTTGAGCCCACAGGTATCTTGTAGTAGCATCACTCGATGTACCACAGTATTGGCTTGGTTTGCAGAACAAGCTTTTGCATTTGTGATAAATATATTTACAGTGAAGAAAGAAACAGAATTGCTATTTTGGGAGGAAAAACACCAAACCACAAAATCCAACCCAAAAAAAGCTCCACTCCCCCCTAATGTGGAGGATGAAGTCAAACCTGCTGCTGAAAGAAGAAGCTGGGGCAGTCTGCAGGCACACACAGAGACACAGGCAGTGCCTGTGTGACAGAGAGCAGGAGCGAGAGGAAGCCTTGAAACTTAAACTCCTCCTGCAGCTCTGCATCTGCTCTGAGTCACTGGTATGACTCACACTGACAGTGTTCACGTTAGCTAGTGCTCAGATGGAGCAGCTCTGGCAACAGAAGGAGCAGGTTATATTATTGATTACCTGCTGCAGCAGACAGTTGCACCAAGATTTTTTTTTACGAGCACGGATGAAGGAGGAGAGGCTGTACTGAGCACCATTATTATTGCTGTTGTTTTCATAAGGTAAGAATGCCTGTTTATTTACTAGAAAAACACATGAAAGGGAATTTGGAGCTTGTGAAGTCTATATTTCTGTTGTTGTTATTCTCAGAGGACGCTGATCTTCGGAGCTGCGTTACTGCAAAGCTTTATCTCAGCTGTTTGCTGTGCCATATGGAGAATCATATGGCTAATGGGCAGCGTGCGTCCTAGGAAACAAAATAACTATATTCTCATTCATTGCTGTTATGTAAGGATGGCAGCCATGTTAAGGACAGAAGACCTCTTTTGAAGAAACAGTGCTGCTAGATGGTAGGGCAAGGGAAACAACTAGTTTTTAAAGAGCTCTCTGTTCTTTGGAGAGCACCGCAGGTTTCTAGTTCTTACTTGAAACTACATTTACTGACTTCTTAATTTCTTTATTAGTAGAACAAAAATCAGTGGCATTACAAATAGCAAAATAATTGTTTACCTTTAGAGTCCCAGTGTTGTTTTGCCTTCAGCATTCAGGCTAGGACTGTGCATGTGATCCGTGCAGTGCCTGGATGTAAACAGTTTCTTAGAATACCGTAAATGATACTCCCAGATATTGGGATGGTTTTCATCTTGTGCCACTAACAGCCCATATGTATATATGTCCTGTTCTGACAATTAGTTATATGCAAAAAGTGGGAAATATTCTAGTTTTCTAGCTAGTATTGACATATGCAGGGTGGGCAAAACATTTGTTTATAGTGGCCTTACTGCTATTTTATTCACTCTGATGATGTAATTTTAACGTAGTTTAGACTGATATTGCGTATTATCCTCATGTAGAATTCACTGAGCCTTGAGCCTTTGCTATATTCCCCACAAGAGATTTTATAAGTTAGGGATTCTGATTTTGAACTGCAATGGTGAATTTATCTTAATTTCCTTTTTTCTTTTCCTTCTTTTTTCGCCTTTTCCCTCCCCATTTATTTCGGACTTGCATGGCAGTGTGCTTTTAAGGAGCATCTTACAGTGAGGCTGGCAGCTGCTTTTAGTAGCAAGGGAGCCTGTTCACTTGTGTATTGTTTTCAGAATGAGGGTATTTTCAAAACCCAGTCATTAACAAGCTTACTTTCAGGTACTTGCAATTATCACTCATTTCCTTGTAGAATTCACATAAAAATGACCACTGTCTTCTCAAAAAAATGTACTGGCATTTAAAATTGACAGCATACTTTAGGTTCTTCTATTTGCGAATTTATAGCATTTGCTGATGCACAGTGTTTTCATTGCTGTGAATTAACTAGATTTGGTGTTGCTTTCTGTTTTAAAATAGATTAGGTGTCAATAAAATGTAAAGGAAGGTATATTATTGAATTTGTCGTATCTTTATACTACCTGTGATGTCCAACTTTTGGAAAGCCTATAGTATGAGAGAAGCTTTTAAATCAATGTCACTCGGGCACCCATCTCCCAGAGCAAAATTTTGGTGACTGATTTTAATTATTTATGTTTCAGACATAAAATATTTCTCATGTTACAGCATTACAAGTGCATGATAGTTTTAACAATATTAGGGTTGATTTTAGGACTGTTCACTAACAAACTTCTGGCACATGGTAGTCTTTCTTTCCCCTCACAAATCTAAACAAGTAGAAATAAAACAGTCTTCGCAGGCTTAGTTTTTCCACTGGTTTGTATCTGAATTATTGTTTTCTAAGGTTCTGTTGGAATTGTGTTTTCCTTTATGATTGATTGCCTTTGAGCATGTATGCATTTAGAGTATGATCGTGTCAAAACAGAACAAATAATGTATTATAATAACACTCAGTTATCTTCAGTTAAGTTTGCATAATTTCCTTAATAATGCATTGCAGTTGAATAATTAACTGTTAATATTTTTAAAAGACATTTCAAGAACATGCTTAACATCCAAAACCCAAGGTAACCCTCTGTGTCAACACAGCCCTGAAGTCGTCCTCTCCATCCTACTTGTCCATAAACTCTTTATGCCAGAGCTGACCAGCAGAGAGAACTCCCTCTGATTCATGTTGTTCTCATACTGTCTGCTATGACCCTCTGTCTGCCACTGGAATGCCATTAAGTGGAAAAGAACGTCAGCTGAAGAAAAGAACAAAAAGTCCAATCTTGCAAGACAGCTAGACAGTTGGAGAGCTTCTGGGAAGAACTAAGGCAATTTTAGTGGTGAATGTTGTGATACTATCTCAATAATTATGTGTCTTCTTTGGGATATATTAACAAGTTACAACTGAAAACATAAATACCCAAGGTAGAAGAGATTTGTGCAGGGAAGTGATGATACCTGTGTTAAGTGCAAAGGAACCAGCTACGTTTGATCCTTCTATGCTGGGACTTTGTAGAAAATACAGTAGGGCTTGTCAAAGCCTGCCCTCCCGGCACTTTGAAAGTTAGTTTTTGTTACCTTAAGTTGGCTTTGCATCAGGCTACAAAGGTAACAAATGGCAGAAGCTGCAGGGATTGTTTCATAGGTATTTTGGCAGGACTTGAAGTGTGAAAGTTCATGATCTCCTTGGCCTTTCTTTTCTGTAAACCCAAGCAGAATATCCCACTTTACTGTTCTCTGCTCCTATTCCTAAACTATGGGATATCATGGCTGTGTTTCTCATCTCTGCATGGCTCTACAGAGCCATGTTTTGTTATCTCTGCCCTCACTAAAGCTTTTTTGAACTTCCTGCTGAAATTTAAGCCCTCTTTTTGCTTCTCATAAAGGGGATCTGGTGTATCTTGTTTAATTATTTGCTCCCTTTGGTAGTTTTTCCATCTAGGCAAGCCTTAAATGGTGCAAAGCTCATGTAATTCATCTCTTCCCTTTTGCTCCTGTGCTGCTTCTGCAAACAGCAGGTGTGGTGTTCAGCTGTCCTTTATTTGTTTCTTTCCTTTGTAAACCCTGTAAAACCTACTGCTTTTTTTCTGTGGCTTATTTTGTGGCCATGCCCTAACCTTGTTATTGTGAGCCTTTTGTCAGCCTTCCTGGCACTCGGGAAACGCTGCTCGATTAACTCTGAGCTCTTACGTGTTGTGCTTTCTCAGTCCTGGAGCAGAAGTTTCAAAACAGACAATGGCATCGTTCTTGGGCATGTTGTGGTACCTCTCCCTGCCATGACAGGCGGAAATGACTCTGCAGGAAACACAGCTGGTGCTGTGGGTAGAAAGTGGAGAAGTGAGGGGCATAGGGAAAATAAATAAAGTATTTCTACAAAATTCTTGAAGCTCTGAGATCTCTAGCGAGAGGAAGCACTGACTTTTTTTACATAAAAGCTACATCAGCAATGATTTATAACTAGCCTTGCTAAATGGGTGGTGAAGAACTTAGGGGAAATCCAGTCTTGTAATTGAAATTAATTTACATGAGTCATTTTTAGTATGGGTGAGTTTTTAATGTATTACAGTTTAACCTAATGACCAACCCAAAAATGGACCATTGCTGTATATGCTGAGTTTTACACAGAGTAAAAGATGGTCCCTGCACTGAATAAGGATTTATATTCCCTCCCTCCCCCCAAGAAATATGGTTGTGGTATTTCCTATGGCAATTTGCTATTTGACATTAGACTTCCTGAAAAAGGACTCTGCAGTATATGAACAAATAGCAGTATATTGGTGTTTGTGTAGTACATCCTTGTTACGGATCAGCACAGCATTTCTGTTTTCAAATTGGAATTTGAAATGGAGGGAGATATTAAGTTTGTATGAGTTGATTGGGTTTTTTCAAGTATTTGTTCCTTTTTTTTGAAAGTCAGAAATAAGCCCATGTAAACTGGAGTTATATTGGAATAAAATTCTTGCATGTGGCAGTATGAGTAGCACCATTTGCAATACTGAACTATTTTGTTTGTTGGAGAACTCTTCCTATTTGCATAATTTTTAGAGATGACAATTTTTGCGTCAGGTATTTTTGGGGCCTTGTATATATGTATGTGTCTAGAGGGCATCTCCTCGGTCCCTGTTCCTGTTTTCTGAAGACTTCTCATTTAGATTAAATTTCTTGCCTGTTTTTAAAGGGGAGGGGGAAAGATCTGTTAAATCTTTGTTTATAATGTGTCCTGAAAAGCTCCTCACTTAATGCTGGAGCAGTTCAAACAGAGGGACACAGGGAGGTGGTGAACGTGTCCCATTTGCCCTGGAAGGCCCAAGCTGCATTCTGTGAGCTTTTGTATCACACAGAAAAAGTCACAGTCTCAATTTTTGTCTGTTGAAACCTTTGTGTATTCTTAAGCATGTGCTAGTTTAAATAAAGGGTGAAGGATGCAGCCTATATTCTGGTATAGCAATTATGGGCCTTTCATTTGCCTTTAGGGTCTGAGTTTCCACTTGACTAGTCCTTTGTGATTGTAGTCTCCCTGCCCTGCTCTGGAGTCAGGGCCAGTGTAAGGATCAGGGTAGTTCATTTTGCTCAGGTTAAATGAGATTATAGCCAGGGTTATGATGGTGTGTTATTTCTGTGCAGAGTTCTTGTATTTTATAGGGATGCAGAAATCTGGGATTAGCTCAGTTTTCATTTCAATTTGTTGCTTTGCCTTTGAAAGCAGCAGAGTGCCTCTGACTGCTGTGTGGACTTAAATAAATGGCAGTTTATTTATGTAGGTTTGATGTCCCACATAATTGTGAGTTGACCTTCTGTGTTCAGGTGAAACACAGTTTAAAAGGAGTGGGTTCATGATCCTTAATTGAAATTTACTTTTTAGATAAATACTTGCTAGTGCCAGATGGCAAAGCAGCTACAGGCAGAGGGGAATAACAGAGTGTGTTCATTTCTGCAGGTTATTTGTGCAGCAAATCTGTTTATTAAAAACAAATGAAAAGAAGATAGCACTGCAATATTCTGGATTATACTAAAGCCAGTAACTTCGTCAGGTTTCCTGTGTGTGATGGGTGAATGTATTCTAAGTCCCAGATTCCTGAAATACAACCTGCTATAAAAGATTTCCACTGTCTCATTTCAGAAATAGACACTAGTGGTCTGAATTTAAGCAAACTATTTATTTTTTCCCTGACATCGATGTTATTTCTGTCAAGCAGTTGGGAGGTCTTCTCCTGAGGACGTATGGACCAGCATGGTAGAGTGTTCATGCATTTCATGCACATAGAAGGATGTGAAATAAATCATACCATGCTGGCAGTGTCTTCTGTTGCTTCAGGAAAGCTTTCAAGAAAAGCTCTTGTGAGCTCTATGCAATAGTATGGAGGATTTGTGTGAAAAGGATTGTGTCACAAATGTTACCATCACTAAATATTGTGGCTGTAAATACATGACATTAAAATGCATGCAGCTGAGCCAACTAAACGAGGTCTTTCTGTCATAAACCCTTTCTTGAATGTGGGTGTCTGGGAAAAGTTCATCACAGTATTCTCTGTTCCTAAGATAAGTGGATGACTTTCAATTGTATTTTGGTAAACAGGAGGTAGTGAGTAATAGGAAGAATGCGGCCTTTGTGGTTTTGCCTACATAAGAAAGATTTCTTATGATTATCCCATAGCTTTGTAGACTCTGATGGGAACATGGTATCAAAAATGCTGATCCTTCTACAGGATAGTGCTTTTGTGCAAAAAGGTTGCATGGAGAAGTGAATAAGCTTTTGGTGGTGCATATGCAGTGAGGCAGGCTTGCAAACTAGACCAGAAATGGACTGTGTAAACAAAGTCTTATGGAGAACTAGAGGGTGTTCTCTTGGCTGCCCTCCTGTGAATTCTGCAGTTCACCTGGGGAACAGAAGGGAACTAGGACAAGTTTAGTCTCAAATTGGTGAATTTCAGAGGATTGCTTGTGATCTTACAACAGAAAGTAACTTGAGGGTGCATAAGTTTGTAGATTGGTCATTTGTAGAATTTGTAAATTAGTGTGAGTAAGCATGTAGTTTGCTTTTTTCCCAACATGAGGTATTGCTTGTTACTGGGCAGAAGAAAATTAAATGAAGGTTTAGTCCTAAGTTTGTCTCAAAGTAATATGATGTCTCATAGAGGTTCCTACAAGAAATCCTACAGGGCTTTGCCATCGTTACTGAATGTTCTCTAACAATTTGAACAATCAATTTATCTACAGCACTTTCACTAAAATACATGGTGAATAGAAATATTCACTTCAGGATGTGGGCAATGTTAGAAATTCAAATAAGAAGTGGGAGTTGAATTGAAGGGAGCTGTGTTTGACAGTGTTTAATATATGTTTCAGTGGTGGTCTCTGGAGTGAAACCTGTGGTCTCTGGAGTGAAACCACCACTACCATTGCAGGAGATGCTCAATAGGCTTATTTTGATGAGCTCCACAAAGCCATGGCTGGAGGAATGAGAGTGAAATACAGTCGGAATTATCTCCCATGACACAACCTTAATTTGTCACATTTATTGCTATATGGTGAAACTACATCCTTTATTGTTGCCTCCTTTTTTACCAGGATCATTTGAAGTGGAATGCTGTTGAATATTACTGCCTTTTGAAGGCACCATGTCATTTCAGTGCAGGGGGTTGTGAAAAGGGATAAGCACCTTCAGGATACAGAGAGCAGTGAACAAGGGGACCTGGTTTGGCACAGAGAAGGATAAACTTCCATTTGCATAGGGAGAGTGTGGAGCAAAGAGCTGCTTTTGTGTTTGGAAGTGAGGGGAGGCTGCAGCATCTGTATGTGTGTGAACTGGGGAAGGGAGAGGCTTGGCTTCAACACCCATGGTGTCTCAATTTTGTCTTCCTTGTAAATGCTTTGTCTTTTTTGTGGGGTGCAAATATTTCCTCATAGGTCAAGAAGAACTGCATGTTCTTTTCTGTACTCATTAGTGGGATTTATATTTCAGATATGTAAACATCACCATAGCTGTTAATTTCATGGAAAATCAAAAAGTATAACAAAGGGCCACTGGTAAGATTTTATTGAGGGCTAGAAAAGAATTGACACGTGTAAGAATTGTCTCTTTAAAAACTGGCAGTGTCTTTAAATAGCAGGTTTGCATAAAATTTTGCAGAAAGACAAATGGAGGGCAGAACACTTAGCAGTGAAGATCTGCTTAGGTGGTGTTATGTTTGTGATAAGCAGATGGCAAGAACTCTAGTAATTTGACTCAATTTGTGTGATGATTTGGTACCCCTTCCTTGCTTGTCATGAGCAAGACAACCAGGATAAATGGGAAGAGCTGTTTTCTTCCTAGCACGGTGCTTTATTGTCACTAGCAATGTCTGCAGACATCTAAAAGGCTTCTAATAAGGGATGTGTCACATAGGCATTTGGGACGGCTGTGGTAGCTAATGAAGAATGTAATAGTTTGCAGCATTTATTTTTTAAAAGTATGACACCTTTTCCAACTTCTCTACAACTTGCACTTTTCCCCCCCCATTCCTTTGTGATTCATGTTTCCAAGACTGAAGAAAACAATGTCTTTCCAGTAAATATGTGACTGTTTATGTTAATCATGTGGTCTAGGTTTCCCCTTTTTGTACTGCATGTCTCATGGCTGGAGTGCCCAGTGTTGCCATTTATGTCAGCTCCCAAGTTGCTTTTGGGGGTTCATAAAATATGTCTGCATTACAACGTCAGTGCAGTGAGGAAAACCCATCTTACTGTCACTGACATCTCAGGGATTTGTGTAAAACTGAACACCCTCAGAGAATTATCATTTGGTTACACTGCATGAAGATAATTTCCAGCCATTGCTACTTGAGTGTTTACTTTTACGAAGGAATATTATCTTGCCTGAAAACATTGCCTCCCATGACAAAAAAATTAAAGACAGGAGTGTGGACATTTTATAGATAAGTAAAATGTGTCTTACTGTGACACTGATATAATTAATGGAAGAAGGGAGTGAGAATTTTAGATACTGGACACCATTAATTTACTGTCAACACTATTATAAAAGTGTTCAAGGTGATGCACTGTGGTCCTGGGTAGTCACCTCATCTCTTCTGCATAAGTATGTAGTAGGTGGGTGGATTGAGAATGCTTGCAATATTGAACCACGGCTTCTCTTTAGTATGTAAAATAGAATATGAAATACAGGATCCACTTGTGCAAACCAGTTTGACTTTGAGACTGTCTTTTGTAATCTTCTTTTCCTGGCTTCCCATTTTGCAGGACTGCACTCTTTATCTAGACTGACTTGTGGAGATGTGTACGTGCCAGTGTTGAGGAACAGACCTATTGCTGGGGCGTGCTGTGGGTTCTGACTTTATTCATTCTGGGGAAGTATTGCTGTGTGCTGTGGCTTTCTTTCCATGAAAATCAGGTGCAGAGTAAGGTAAATTGTACTTGTGTTTCTGCTCAAGAAGTTGTGACTCATTCAGGAGCACATCCCAGCATTAGGAATGCTAAAGCACTGATGCAACCAGTGATAGAGTTGCAGATGTACGTTGTCCTTCTTCACAACCACAAGCTGATAATAGATAACACTTTAATTTCCCATAAGTACAGGTTGCATACATAATGCAAGCAAATCTGAAATAATTTTGGGGAAGTCATATCAAGACAAGTGAGTTTCCTCTTCTTCTGTAAGGTATGTTTGGATGTAATGGCGGTAGCATCTTGTGTAAGGTAGTACGGCAAAGAGTTGCCACATACATCACAGAATGAAGTAAGCTTATGTTCTTTAAAATCCTGAAGACTGTTATTTCAAAATGGGGAATGAAGAAAGATTTCAGGAAATAATTTATAGTTTGTAAAAGCATTTAAAGAATGCTGTAATTTATTTGCCACAAGGCAAAGGAGATCAGACAGAGAACAGCAGGAAACACTGTATATTCTGCTTTCTATCTGCTTGTGACTTGTGGCAGGGGTCATAGCTATTTTGACCTAGAAAAAGAATGTGCTGCCTGAGTTCGTAGGCTGATTATTGGAAATGTGAGCCTTTAAAATACATTTACAGGAAATGTCTTCTGAGCTACAGTGGGCCTGACTGCTTGCTTTGAATGAGCATTAGTTTGCAGCTCTACTGTCATGTGGTTCATCCTCAGCTGCTTGTCTGCTGCAGAGGTTCTTGATCCTCAATTTTGCCAGCATAATCAGCAAAGAGTCCTTCCCCATCTCAGTTTTGTCTTGTTTTTTGTTTTGTTTTGTTTTGTTTTTTTAAAGCAGTTGAGGTTATACCAACATGTGCCATTTTGCTGACAGACAGAAGGAGGGGAAAGGTGAGGAAAAGCAATGGCAGACAATAACCCAGATTGGCTTAACTCTCAGAGCAATAGCACATCTGTTGGACTGTGCCTGGATAAAAGCTATCAAAGGTAACCTTTGGGCAAAGTAGGTTTGTTTTTCTCTGTTTGACTAATAGACACAAATCACACCTGGTGTCATGTGCTGCAGGTACCCTTCAAAGATGTCACCACATTTAATTGCATTGAAAAATGGTTAGTCATTCCTTCCTTCCTGGAATGATTTAGCTGCAGTCCAGTAAGCCAGACAGAGGGAAGAAAGGAAGGTGGAGAAGAAAGTGAGGGATTTCCCATGGGAGTGTGTGTACTTCCTTTTATTTTTGTGTTTGTTTTTTACAACACATCAATGTTTCTCCACAGAAAATAGTGTCATGTGGTTCACTTTCTGCAGTATTTTGAAATAATGGTGTGGCAGATTTGATTTAGAACTGGTGTTCTCCTCAGTTTGTGTCTAACCTTTATTGCAAGTACAGGCAATTGGGGAGGAAAAAATCTCACTATATATCATTTCCTTACAGCAAAGGATTTGAATGGCTTTTAAAATCCAGCAGCAAGCACTAAGGCTTGAACTGCCACCATCAGTTGATTGCAAACCAATTTCTGTATGGTTTCAATTAAGCAAAACCATGCTGCAGTCTTTAATAGAATTTTTTTTCTGTCATCATCATTTCTTAATGCAAAAGGCCAAAGGCAGAACATGTCAAGGAAATGCTGCTTTGGTGTGGTCTGCAGTAGTGCATTACCAGACTCTGCTATGGTTTTACTGCTATGTAAATGTAATGTAAAAACTGGGCAATGTAATGTAAAAACTGGGGCGGTCCCGTGGTGTAAAGGAGAGCACTCTGGACTCTGAATCCCAAGGACCTGAGTTCCAGTCTCAGTGGGACCG
>JAWWLZ010000001.1:88317997-88329112 GCA_035041345.1 Poliocrania exsul | reverse complement strand
TTAAAGGGTGGGGCCAGTTCTGTGCACGCTGTGCCTCACCTAAAAAATCCACTGTACAGGCTGGAAGGGCACACCCACGTGGCAGAGCCCTTCTCAAATCTTTGTTCGTGAAGTCTGGCCATACATACATCTCTGATGTAGTGCCCTCAGTGCCCTTTTACAGAGTTCAGGAAAGAATGAATGGTGGAGTGGAGTCAGTGGTGAATGTTAGTGACTTCTCAGAGATGTTGTTCCCCAGTTTGTGCTAATGGAGATTAGATCAGATTCATTTGTAAGATCAAGCATGCAGAGTCAGCCACTGATGCACTTTCTCCTGCAGCATTGCTCTTCTTGCATCAGATGTGTATCTTAATGCTGATTGAGAAGCAAGTACTGAGAAGTCTAGTGAGGTGTACTGCCATAATTGTGCCTACATCTGAAATGAAAGCAAATGATCAATACCATGGACTCGGTATTTAATTGGGGCAGAATGGAAGAGTGCACACAACTGGATGCTCTAGGGGCTTATGCGTAATTTTTTTCCTTTCACCATCTTGAACTGTTCAGTGAAGAACAACTTGGGAATTGTGCATGCACTTACAGATCTTTCTCCATCCCAAGAAGGCAGGGATGAAGTTGCCAGCAGCTAATTAGCATTGCCAGACCCTGTAGCTAGCTTTATTGTGACTTAAAAGGAATTGCAGTGATACTAGACATTCATATCATCTTTCTTTCTTCTATTAATCATTGTCTACATTGGGAAAGATATGCCTGAGGCAATCCTGCATCTCCATCCCCTTCAGTGCTGCTTTTTGCTGAAGAAATTAAAAAAGAATTGTCTTTCTGCCCCAAGACAGCTATGACTTCTCCCCTGGGGGATCTGTCTCCACACTTTCAAAGAAATCCATAACAATAGAGGAATCAAACAGCATTTGGGGCACCCCTACAGGGACAGCATACCATCCTAATTAAGTGTTTTTAAAATATGGCCCTGGCTGTGCAACCCACTCCATATTTTATCAGATCCCACTACTTACTTGAAGCTTAGTGTTACAGTAAGTCTGGAGACAAAATAGGAGAGGAAAAAAAAAGAATGCCACCCACTTCTCTTTGCCTACTTGCTTGGTATTTTGGTGCATATTTTCTTTCCAGTGATTTAGATTTAGTGCCTTCTTCATTTAGAGACAAACTCAGTGTTTCATATGTAAAGCTCCACCTAACTTTTTTTGATTGAGGCTCCTCTATGTGTGTATAAACCAGATTTGACCCCCTTTTAAGTAACAGTCAAGGCTTTCTCTTCAGTCAGTTCTCTGAGTGACATCTCTAGATGTCCCCTGACAAAGTACATACTGGTATAGGTAATGAATGGACAAGTTGCACAGGTGACTGACTAAAGACTGACTAAAGATTGCTAATAAAAGCACAGCAAGCTGCTTTATAATGGCTGTTGTTAGCTTTTATTGCAAGGTTGCTGTCTGCTTTTGCAGTTTGTTTGGGGATTTTTTGGCAAAACCCGGCATTTGCTAGTTTGTTCCTTCCCCTCTCGCCGTTCCCTTCTTGTTGGTTTACAAAACAGAAATACAGAGCAGACCATGTGTGACTGTACAGCTGTGTTAAAGGTGCAGTGATTCTGTTTCCTAGACCATAGTGTTCATCATCTTCTTGTTAGGGCTAGATGGATTCATGCACCATGCTGGACTGGTGTGTGTAATGGCAGTAACTACATGTGTAGTTAGTGCATAAGGTGTGATACTTGGCCTTCCTGTAATGCTCTGTATTCCATTAGGGGGGGGTTCAGAGTGCTCGTTCTGGTCTACAGAGTTAACCATGACTTTAGCAGTGAAGGCAGAGTTGAAGGACTGAGAGTGAATAATATGTTAAATAAAGGCATAATGAGATTGAGTAGAGCCTGAATGCAGACAGAGGGACAGAGAGAAGGGTAATAGGACATGATGATATATAGCTGATGAGAACAGCCGTAGAAAGCACAGGCTCAGGGAGAAGGCAGAGGCAGAATTTCAAAGGTTTTAAGTGTCTAGAGACTGCAGTGATCTGTGGGTTATTACTTTGGATTTTACTGTGATGTTTGTCTCTTTTTTCACATATGGAACCTACATTATGTTCTGTGCAAATGCAAAAACAAATTAAGGGTTTTCTGGAACTAAATGCTACTTTTACGTTAAGCCCTTTAAAGAGTTTGAAATTTTATCCTGTCCAAGCTTGCATACAATTCAACAACATATTCATTTTACTCCTGTGTTTGCATTGTAATTATAAAGCTGTTACAGTGTTTAAATTACAAAATGTGCAGCACCTAATTGTTAATAATCTCAGCTTTGTCCTTGGGAGATACATAGATGAAATACCAGAGAATCATAATGAGGATTTCGGTAATAATTGTTTCACTAAAACATACTGAGAGGATTAACACTGAATTGAACCATCTAAACCAACCCTCAGAACCAGCTGCCTACCATGCTACTTTCATTCTTGGAAACTTTCCCACTTCCATTGGTATTTTTCATACAGCTGGGAAGATGATATAAAGTGACCATGTAGGTCCTCAAGTACAGACTTCCACACATCACAAGGTCTGGACTGTGCAGTACAAACACTTGCAAAGTCTCTATATAGTCCCCAGGGCTGGTTGGACTGCAGCAGCCTGAAGCACTCTAATAAAAGACAATAATCTGTAGTGTAGTGTGCCTCAGACTGAGGCATTGCTAGCATGCTAGTCCCTGCAGAATAAATACCAGAAAAGGCTTCTGGTTATTTTTAGCTTTAGTGCATGATTTTTCTTAACTTTGTGGAAGGCAGGGCAAATTTTGGAATACATATATTTAATCTGAAGTCAGACATCTCAATAGAAGTCCTTTTTAGACACTGAGCACCTGCAGCCCTGGGTGAAGTCAGGAGCAGTTGTCAGTGATCCTGGGTCTCCCAAAAGGTCAAGTCATTCTTCAAGTCTACACCAGGAGAAATATGTTTTTTGCTTTCTTCTGTACAACTGAAGCTTATAGTTGTGCATATGGCTCATGCACTGCCCTTGGGCAGAGTTGCCTTGCTGAACCAGAATTTATTGAATCCAAGAGTATCCTGAGTAGGAAAGGACCCACACACTCCTGGCCCTGCATGGGGAACCCCAAAAATCACATTATGTGTCTCAGAGTGTTGTCCAAGTGCTTCTTGGACTCTGTCAGTGTCTGCTGTGAACACTTCCCTGGGAGACCTGTTCAGTGCCTGACCACCCTCCTGGTGAGGAACCTTTTCCTAATAGCCAATCTAAACATTCCTTGGCACAGCTTCAGGCCATTCCCTCGGGTTCTGTCACTGGCCACCAGAGAGAAGAGGTCAGTGCCTGCCTGCCCTTCCACCCTTTCATCTGGGGCCCCCCAACTGTTAATTTGGGCATAGCTCAAGTAGAAGGTTTTAGCCATGATATTGAGAAGGAATCTGAACTGCTCGCCTGTTTTGAACATTGGGTTGCTTTTGAACATTGTAGCAGACAGCTACAAACCTAAGGCACCAGGATGCACAACTCACACTTTTACTGTTTGAAGAAGAATCAGTAAGTGTATCTTAAAATTCAGGCCACATTTGGCTCAAGGAAGCAACATACACAAATACCAGCTTTTAACAAGGTGATTACTTTCAGCTCAAGGCACAGAAATGCAGATCTGGGCTAGAAAAAGAGCTTAAAATTTCAGACTAAGGCCATGGTTCACGTGTTTTTAAGGGTTTCTTTGCATGTGTATGTCAACTAGTAGAGATACCCAAGTGCTAAAACAACAAGAAAAGGAAAAAAAAAGAAAATAATATTCTTACGTCCTGTTGAACATTTTTCTTGAAATAGGTAGTGTATTTATTCTTTTAAAAAACCTTTACATTTTGTCAAGGAAGTCGTGCTCTATCACAAAAGCTTTTCCAGATGTAGCATGCTTAAGTGACCCAACTAACAGGAAAGTCTCAATAAACATTTAATAGTTTCTGAATATAAGAAATTGTACTGAATGATGGGCATTTAAAGTACTGTGCAACTCTTATAGGCTTGTGTGAAAGAACCTGGAAGCATCTCAGATTTGCACTGGTATTTCCCATCATCATAAAGACTGAAAAAGATCTCCAAGATCATCAAGTCCAACCCATATCAAGTTATACAAGAGCTCAATCTGTATCTTGTGGTTTTGGGGTCTCAGGAGCTTTCAGGAAGTCTTGGGTGTTTTACTCATCATTTTACATAGCTTTTTATATTGTGGGAAGAAGCATCCAGTTTTGCATCTCTCATTTTAAAATCAATCAAACTTTCTGGCTGTCAGAGTGACTTTTAAAGTTGCTCTATTGGGAGTTCCCAAATTGGAATTTTCCTAAAGGTACCTTTTTAATGCATAATTAAAATATGCATCGATTACTAAGATTTTTTTAGAGGATTTTCATTACTTGATACTGTTGAATGTTATATATATGGAAAATGTGATCTAGGCAACTTTAGGCTTGTTAATTTGACCCTAATAACCTTAGAAAAAATTTTGAAGGAATGAATAATTAAATACATGAGAGTTGAGTCGAGGAAAGATGAAACATGATCTATTTTGCTAAGACAGGTCATGTCAGACTGACCTAGTATCTTTTTTTAATAAGAAAGTAGGTTTTCTAGAAAAAGAAATGTGCTAGATCTGGTCTCTCTGGATTCTACTGAACCATTTAACGTAGTGCTGCATCAAAATCACTGTTCAAGGTGGAGGAAAATTAGGTTGGTGTAAAAACTGTAAATACACACAAAGAACTGGCACAGGAGAGACAGCAGGAGGTAGATATATGCAATTAATTATTTTTTGGGAGTTGACTTGTTTAGTTTTGTTGAGGCATTTTTGGTTTGGGGGTTTTTTCTGGAGTTGATATTATGTCTTGGTGTATTCAGAACAGGCTGTTGAAACTTGCTGATGGGAGGAGGACATTAATTTCCAGTATGTAGTTTTAGATGGATGGCTATACAATCAATTTTACAATTAGGTAATACTAAAGGGATGGAACTCAACCCAGCAAAGTGTCAGACCACACATTGTCATGAATTCACTTACCAAGTTTAACCTTGGTTTCAAAATTAGCAGTCTAAGCTCTTATGTAATCGCTGGAAAAGAGGCAGATTTTTAATTGGGCACCCAGCTTGTGCCGGACTGTTACCAGAGCCTGGGTGCCTGACTGTGGCATCAGTGCTGAATGCCTGGAATTGAATGGTGCTTCCTCAGCTTAGGAAGTAATGCAACAACTTCTCCTAGGAAGAAGGAGTTCAGCTGTGGAAGACTTTGAAGGAGAAAGGCCTTTGTGAGGGTACGTGGGTTCACGTTTGTCTCTGGTCTGTCAATTTGACACCATCATGGAAACGATGGATTGAGTACAGTTAAGTGTCAGGAGAGGTATTTCCAGGTGAGGGAGGGCATCTCAGTTGGGAACATCTAGGCTGGGACCTGATATGGAAAAAGTGTGCAACACTTCTTGTGGTATCTGAGAAACTTCATCTCAGTATGTGACAGTGGCAGAGAAAACTAAAAGAGGGTAGATTTAGATTAGATATGAGGAGGAAATTTTTTACTCTGAGAGTGGTGAGACACTGGAACTAGTTGCTCAGAGAAGTTGTGGGTGCCCCATCCCTGAAAATGTCCAAGGCCAGGTTGAACAGGGCTCTGAGCAACCTGGTCTAATGGAAGGTGTCCCTGCCCATGGCTGGAGGGTTGTAGTTCTGTGATTCTATGAAACCCTGCAGGGATAATCAAAGGGACTGATGGTTACAAGAGAAATCTGAGGCAGCTGTGTTGGATATGTCAGGAAGACTTGCAAAATGGGAAGTGTAATTGCTGCTTTTGGAGTCCTGGTGAGCTTTGAAATGTGGCTGCTCTCAGCTGGGTGATAGATAACAAGCAGCATGTCTGCAGCCCATCAGAGGACTAATGAAGGCTTATGTGCAACAGGGTGGTGTTGTGCTAAGATTATTATACCAAAACAGGATGTCCAGTCATGTGATTTAGGGTGATGTGTGACCCTTCTTAGCACCTAGCATGGGGATAAAATATTTAGCCAACATAGAAATGCATAGTGATAATTGCATAATATATGACAGTAGCCAGTAGAAAAATGTTTGATGTACAGTTAAGGATGAGCTTAAAGATTAATGAGGGGCAGTGATTGCTTGGATTCTTTGAACTTAGGCTATTTGGCAGCTTGTGCTTTTTGATCACTCCTGTAAAGTGTGATACTTGCTGTCTGCTGTATTGGCCTGCTGTTTCCCTGCATTGCACAGGGGAAGCTGTGTGATAAATCAGGCTTTGAGTGAATGTGTAGGGCTGGACAAAGGCGTGTTAAGTTCAGCCTGTGACAAAGATACATTTAGAAGCTGACTGCAGGACAGCAAACTCATGACCACTGAGAGAAAAGCTTGCTCTGAAGTGAAAATTGTGGTTGTAGATTCCTGACGTGCCTGTAGTGACAAATGACGGGTGCAGCACTTACAGTCAGTGACAGCCCTTGCCCCAGATACCTCCTTCGTTTGCCAAGTGTTGAAACTTCTAACTCTGTGTCAGTGAAGAGCTGCCCTTTGCCTGAGTGCTGATATGTCCCAACAACAGGTTTGAAAAGGAGCTGAATCCTTTGAGCAAGGGTGAGTAATGTGCTTTCTGCTTTGCTGAAAATCTTGAGTTGCTCTGAGTGGCTTTATCAACTATTAAGATATTGATCAGGTTGATCTTTACCAGAAATCCTCATAAAAGAGCAGGAGGAAAATGCCACTGCAAGAAACCTTTTTAATGTACTTCTGGCAGCACTATGTTTAGTTCTTTAGTTATTGGTGTATTAATAAGTGCTGAGCCTGTGTTTCTGAGGTTTTTAATTGCCCAGAAGAATAGCAGGAGCGTAGTATGGCTTCTTTCTTTCTTTTTTGTTTCCCCCCCTGCTTCCTGATTAATTATTGTACAGTGGTACTAAGTTGTTATTGTCCTGTGATAAAAACAATTGTATGATGATCTCACAGTCCTTACTTGGAAAGTTGCCACAGTAAAGAAAAAAACACTATTTATGGACTAAATTGTCAATAGTTGGGAAGGGGGCTGTTCTGTTGGAAAGAGAGTGCTTTGAATGACAGTCTACGAGGAGGGATGACAAGGAGGGGAGGACTGAGAAGATAAGTGTGAAAACGTGTGAGGGCTTTTTCAGTTGTTTTTTTTTATTAGAGTCATGGGCAACCCCCTTAGATTTAGAATCTGTCCCAGTTTAGGTATGTCTTTTTTTCTGTATTCTAGGTTTTATTTAGCCCCAAGTCATGTTTTTCTGGCTAGTAAACTGGGGTTTTAATTTGAAAATTTGTGTAAGTCTCTTCCCTAGAGACAACACTTGGAGCATTGCAGTCCTGCATAGCTGTCATTGATAACGATGCCCAGAAAAGCCAGAAGAACATCACTTGAAGGCATTGCTGGAGATCATAAGGTCTGAGGGACTTCCACCTCTAAATTTCAGGAAAAATGTCACAGTCCTCTTGGGGAAGGAAAAGAAATAGAAGAATTTCTAGCAAACCTCTGTTTCCCAGATTCCTTGTGTGTGTGTGTGTATGGGGCAGGCATGGGGGGGCAGGTGTGGTGAAGGATGAAATCAGCACATTCTGCTGCTGTAGATCATTACTAAACATGAGATGTTAGAATGCAAATGTTTCATAGTCTCTTAAGATAGCTGTGTGAAAGTTAGAAAAAAATCACCTTTTGAAGACTCCTACCCCTCCCTACTAGTTGCCTCTAGTTCTATCTAGTTGCCTCTTTGGCTTAACTTCAGTACAGTTCAGTGAAGGGAATCCTATCCAAAGACTGTGTCTTGCTTAACCTTTTCATAGCCTGGTGTTTAGTCAAGATAAACACTGTCCTCATGGTTTGTTCACACAGATTCTTAAACAGTAATAAAAAACCTAAGTATTTTTGTACAATAAAATATGATCTATGTGAACTCTATCTTGTGTGCAGTACAAGAGAGAAGGTTGTTCCAACTTACTTGCATATTCTGTCATGATAATTCTAATAGTATGTTTTCTGTTTGGAGGAATATATGCTATAAAAAGTAAAGGTAAATGGAACCCAAGGTATTTTGGGGGGTTGTAGGTAAGCATGACAGAGATAATTTATTTTTTAAATGTGTTTATGTTGATTTTGCTTTGAAACAAGAATATATCCATTGGAGAATATATATGTTCAAGATGTTTCTGTAATTTCCATGTTAAAGAAGCAAAATACTTACTGCAGTTCCTGCTAAATTTTAACCCCAGAAATGTTTAGAACACAAAGATCATCTGAAAGATATATTGTGGCCCAGGCCCTTATGAAACCTTACTCTCTTGGAAAACAATTTAAAAATAAACTGTCTGAAATTGCACTTTGTTGACTTTTGCCCATTTTAACAGGAGCAAACAAAGAAAAAGAATAAAAAAGTGCTGCTCTGCTTTTAACACCAAGCTATTTTTAATGGACTTTTGAACATCGATCTGGTGCTTCTAAATGGAGGCATTTTCACTGTGGTTGTGCATGTTCATCTTGGGGAATTTCCTTTAGGCAAGATCTGCTGTAATTTGTGATAAGGTGTTTTTTGGAGCTGTCCCAGGGAGCAGATAAATATTGTCAAACATCTGAAGTGGAGGTGTAGCAAAAAACAGCTGTACGGAGGAAACTCCAGCTGTGTAAACCTACAGGTTTGGTACAGCGTCCTGGAAGCATCTTGGCACAGAGGGATCGATGGGCCAAGGCCAACTGTGTGAGGTTCAACAAGGTGAAGTGCTGGGTCCTGCACCTGGGTCACAACAACCCCATGCAGAGCTATGGGTGTGGGGAAGAGTGGCTGGAAAGCTGCCCTGTGGAAAAGGACGTGGCAGTGCTGGTGGGCAGCAGCTGAATGTGAGCCAGCAGAGTGCCCAGGTGGCCAAGAAGGCCAATGACATCCTGGCTTGTATCAGAAATAGTGGCCAGCAGGACAGTGATTGGTCCCTCTCTACTTTGGATTGGCTGGGCTGCACCTCAAAATCCTATTTTAGGGTTTGGGCCCCTCGATCCAAGAAAAAACATCATGGTGCTGGAGTGTGTCCAGAGAAGGGCAACAGAGCTGGTGAAGGGTTTGTAGCACAAGTGCCTCCTTGAAAAGTGCCTCCTTGAGAAGTGGCTGAGAGAGGTGGGGTTGTTTAGCCTGGAGGAAAGAAGGCTGAGAGGGTACCTCTCACTGTCCACAACCACTTGGAAGGAGGTGTAGCCAGGTGGGAGTCAATCTCTTCTCCCGGGCAACCAATGATGGGACAAGAGAACAAAGCCTGAAGCTGTGCCAGGGGAGGTTCAGATTGGATATTAGTAAAATATTTATAACTGGAAGGGTTATCAATCACTGGAATAGGCAGCCCAGAGAAGTAGGTGGTTCACCATCCCTAGAGGCATTCAGAAGATGTGTGAGTGTGGCCCTTGGGGATATGGTCTAGTGGTGGACTTGGCAGTGATGCGTTAATGGTTGAACTCAATGATCTTGATGGTCTTTTCCAACCTATTCCAATAACTCCATGATTTTCACTGCTGCATTAGGGATTTTTGTTCCAGAAACTTGTAGACTTCCACCTTGAGGTGTTTTTCTTGTTATTCAGCTGGCACTTTATGTTTGTTAATGCCATCTCATAAGGTGACCCAGACTCCATTTAATGAGCGTGACAGGTCTCTGAGTGTTCAGTGAAGACTGTTAGCAGCTGGTGAACAAGACCAGACTTTAGAAGCTACACCCTTAAGGCATCAGCTATGGTTTTTATGGGTGGTGGGAGGGAGAGCAGCCAAGGTGAGCTACCTTTGATTTTTCTTTTAAAGAGTTTTCCTTTTGTTTTGAGGTACAGAGAAAAGATTTTTATTCTTCAGTCTAGAGAGAGGGGAAACCTTTTCCTTAGCTAAACTGGCACAGAAACTAAAGGAAAACACTCCTGAAATATTTTTCAACAGATTCATTTCTTAAGTAACTGGGACTCTCTATGTATTCTATTGGGGGTTTTTTAATGCATGAGCCCAGGTTAATACCGGAACTCTGTGATTCCACTATGAACAATTAGTAACCTTTAGAAAAGGAAAAAAATTAATACTTTCCTTACAGAAATAAAGTAACAGCTTTAGGAAGGAAAACTGGTAAAAACCAAGTTCAAAGCGTGTCAAATTAGTGATTGAAATGTCATGGTAATAATCTGTCGAAAATGGGAATACAGAAAAGATGGTAAAGAATCAGATTCCGTTCTGTTTGACTCAGCACCATATTCTGCAGCAAAAGCCTCCTCCTATCCACTGTTACTGGGAAAGAAATTTCTTGCTTTCTAATTGTGTATATATATATATATATATATATATAGTTTAGTTTGGTTCTCTGACATTTTTTCATGATCTTTTTTGAACATTTTAGCAGAAAAGCTATGAGTATTTTCACATGCCAGTCTAGAAAGGTTTCAGCTTGGCACAGAATTCCACTTATTTATCAATAATATAGTAATTTTGATGTTTTCCTTTTTAGTGAAACAAAAAAATTATTGCTGTTTTTATTTGTTACTGTTTTGTAGTTCATAGGCTGTAGAAACTAGAAACTAGGTAAAAAAATTGGAGTAGGGGGATTTAACATATTTTTAGCAATAAGGTAGGAGATATTACAAAATTTTCTAGGTCAGCTGATGCACTCTCAAACAGATGAGCTCTTTGGTGCTTTACATACTTAAATGACTATTGAAGACAAATTCTGGAAAAAAGTCTTTTATAAACATTTCAGACCAGTGGCACTTAAAATAGCTTGAAAAGTAGCATTTAGTTTCTGAATTACAAACTTTAATATTTTCTGGTTTATTTCCCTAGTATTTCTCAATGAATCAGCTTTGAAAACCATACACTATAACAAGGGAAGTCTTCTCTATTTTGAATTCACAGTATGACAAATCAGCATTGTTTTGTGTGGTGCCTGTTGGTGCATTTTATCCTCTAACAATGGGTTATATGTGTTAACCCATTTGCTTTGATGGGTTAAGCAATAGTTGCAAAGTCACCCCTTCCACACAGAGTCTTTTATTTCTTTGAGAATGAAAGTTGGGAGAGCAATGCTTTCAGATAGTATTTG
>JAWWLZ010000001.1:88266531-88309577 GCA_035041345.1 Poliocrania exsul | reverse complement strand
CTGTTTCTGCATTGTTAGCTTCATGGTTATGATGAAAGATTGCTTTAGAAGAGGCAGACATTAGGAGGGTGTTCAAAAGACCATCAAATTCACAAGTATCTTTCCAATCCAAACTCATCAACAGAAAATACGGGCTTTTCTGTGTGTGTGTTGGCAGTGCAAGAACCCCAGGTCATGAGAAGAGAAGTCATGCCATGCACAGGAAACTTCACCACAATGTACCCAGCAGATTTCTTGTGGAGAGGATAAAGGTTATTTTGGGGTAAAAGTCATTTCTAAGCTGTTTCTGTTGGTAAAATTATGGAGGGGGCTGAGAGGGTTGGACTTCAAACTGCCTTGTAGCAAGACTCATTTTCCATGAAGCTGTGCTGTGTTCAACTTGATAAGAGCTGTTCTGCAAAGTGAGACAGAGCTGTGCTTTTCCCCTTTTTGGTTAACAGATGTGTGTGCTACAAATGCTCACATCTCTGGGTGCGTGTATTTTTGTACTCATAGAAGAAGTAATGAAGAAATAGAAATACTGTGGTAACAAGTGAAATTAAAACAATATGTTGTTAAGAAGAATGCTGTTTGTATTTCAGTTGTGAATATAGACAAGTCGTCTTAATTTGCTAAGTGGCCTAAATCACAGTTTTCTATAAAAAGTACTCAAATATATTAAAGAGGTAAAATTAGATTTTTAGATTAATTGAGTTTGCTGAAGTTCCTAGTGGGGAAGGATCAAGAAGAAATTTTGTGACTTACATATTTTTCTGCAAGTAAGTGGGATTTGTGGGCAAGAAAGCAAAGAGAAAGAAAGCTACTACGTATCACTGAAAGGTTGCATTTGGGGAATTCCACACTGCACAAATACATTCATTATATCTTCCGGTAGCTGATTTCCTTTTCTTGTGGAAAACTTTGCTCTGCTCTTATTGAAGTCACCCACTTGCTCAGAATCCTCAGGTGGACTTCAGAGAGTGTCAAGATTTTTAAGGCTAAACTTAATATTTTTGTCCTTGGTGATCAACGTTCTGGTGAGTGGGAGGGCGGGTCATTAAACCAGCTTGTGAAGGGAACCTGGACTTAAGAAGTAGACTGAGAGGGGAAATAAAACTTTGTGGAGCTGACAAATTAGCACCTGCTGAGTATGTTTTTGGTGGGGAGGTAATATCAGTGGGAGGCAAGGGTTCATATTAGACATCACTTCTGGCATCCTTTGCCTTCCCGAGGGACATGGTAAAATGGATGACCTAGATCATAGAGTGAGTGGACTGAAACTCTGTTGTCAGCCTATGGATCTGCAGCAGACATAGTCTGTGTCGCTGCCCCCACGAGTTTGGCTGGAAGGATCTGACTCAAGGTGTCAAGTTCACAGCTTTGACTTCAACTGTTTTGATCTGTGTGAGATTCAGGGCATTCATTCTCTCATTAAAGGAGACAGAAGAGCAAAGTGCGTGTCTGACTGTGAAAAAAACAGCTCTTAATCTTAGTTGGCCTTAGTCGGCTTTTGCAGGGACCTACTGTCCTTTGAGCTGATGTTCTCTTGGGCTGCCTCTGCAGCCAGTAGTGATAGGGTTGATCCAGACCTTCATCTTGGACCCTTGTGTGGTTGGTAAAATTCCTTGCATCTTGTTTGAAACAGTTGGTGAAGGTGGGCTGCTGGAATTGCTGAAAGATTGAGTCTGAGCCAACATGGCAAATCTTGTTTTACTATCAAGATTTTCTGTCATTGGAGGTAGTAAATAATGAAAAATTCTCTGTATTCTAGTTATATTAGAAATGGTGCTCTTATATAAAAGACAACATAATCATAACTTAGCATAGTCTGGCATTTTATCCTTTCTGTTATTTTGTCTATATTGATCACAATTAATAGGATGTTAGTTGAAGATCTGACTGTGCTGCAGGTCCAAAATACTGTTTCAGGCAGTATTCATTTTCACCCTTTTGTGTATTGTTAAAACATTTTCAAACAGAGCAACTTTTAATTAAGGTGTTCTTTGAAGACTGCAGTAGGCTGAAGGAGCCTTCTTGATCTTTCAAAGTAGATTTTTCAGGAACAGAAACACTTAATTTTTAAGTTTCAGGGAATGGACATTACAGTCTGGACAATATAGAGAGTAATAAAAGTAATTGCAGTTCAGTAAGTACCCCCAAAACTACTTTTTTACTCCCTCTTGGAAATGATGGTAAATATTTTGTAGGATTGCATCCTTTTTTTTTTTTTTTTTTAAGCATTAAAGAAACAGTCAGCTCTCTGTTTTTCTCAATTATTTTCTTAATGTCAATGTATCGGTAACATTGAGCCTTCCACTGCTGTTTCATTTTCTGCTTTGGCATGCCAGTCAATAACTGGAGCATCCTCTTTCTCATGTTTCTTGATGTGTGAATGGGAAAAATCCTTTTACAAACAGTTGTATAAGTAAAGTAAAAGGGAAAAGTCAGACTGAAGAAAGGTTTGATCTCAGCTAACACGTTTGTTTCAAAGGGTAATTCGGTAGATGTTTTTTTTCCCCAGAAGAGAACAGACCAAAACACTTTGCTAAAACAATTGATGAGATAAGAAGAATATTAGCTTATAGTTGTACAAGGTCATCATCCAGGATTTATTCTGGGGCTGAGATGATAATAGTTTTTGTTTAAGTTGCTTAAGTTTTTGCTTAATGTCTCCACGTTTCAAGCCCTCGGGGTGACATTTGCTACGCACAGCCAGCTGACAGGACTGAGGGTATCAGGGCAGAATGGGACTCTGATGGAGACCTTTTCTTCTGGACATGTGCTTTTGTATTAATGGAGCACCAATAAATATTCACATAACAGAAGAGGGCTTGTTTAGAAGACTTGTCTGAGCAGTGGATGTGGCCATTATTGGTATTGGAAGTGAAGTGCAAAGCTGCACATACTGCCAACATCTGCTGCTGTCTGCAGTATTAGTAAGGGCAAAGCCAAAGGCAGCTGCATCATGCCCATCCTCAGGATAGTTTGCCTAGACGTAGTTACATCAGCCTTTGGGATTGCTGGCTGCAGGAGTGGTACCAGTTCATTACTATCCATTTAAGGATAGGTACCCTCTGGGGAAACTATCTGTTGTGTTAATACTACCTTTAATTTGGTAGGAATCCTATCTTCATTGATTTTTATGTATATATTTATATATAAGGTTGCGATTGTAGAAAGGATTGTAATTCAGCAAGTGATCAGGGTACCTGTCCTTTGAATCTGTCAGGCTATGCAGTGAGTAGAGGGAACTCATCCCTGCCTGAGCAAGCAGTGCATCCTGTGGGAGGGATCCAGTTTGCCCTGCTGCAGCATCAGGCCTAATCTAGTAATCTAAATTATTTCTGTAATTAGAGAGAGACATATTGTGGGTGACTCATCCCACCTACCTTGGAAAATGGCGACTTGTTTGCTGGAAGTGCCTGTGTCTTACTATGGACTATATAGAGAACCTGGGCAGTGAGTTGAGATCAGATACCTGCCTCCTATGTAGTTTAGGTGAGATAAAATCCCTTCTGTAAGTGGTAACCGCTCATACCTAAGTTTGTGGGTAATTGGTGTAGGGCTGGGGATTAAATCAAGAAGCTCAGACTGGCCTCGCCCATCTCTTGTGTTGTAGTATGGCATAGATGGGAGGTCTTAAAAGGCATATCCTGTTAATGGAAATGTGCTTGAATGGGATGGTAACACTGGCAGATACAAACCTTCAGTTAACCTGCAGTAAATTTAAAAATAATTCACTTTTCCTGTGTGCTTGTTGCCAGCAGTTTAGAGAAGCCTCCCTCCTATAGTCATTTCACCCAATGGGGAAAGAACCCTACATCCTGCTCTTTGGAACTTCTGTGTGTGTATGGACACAGGATTTTTTTCTCCTCATAGTGGCAATCACAACTCTTCCAAACAACAAAATTGAGGGAGTTCAACTGTAGAAAGGCTAGTTTAGTAACAAATGCTGTCTCGTGTTCAACATGTCATATACATTTCTTTCTCTTAATAGCTCCAAGCCTTTTGGTAAACATTTTAGCATATGTTTCTTACAGCTGTTCTACCCACTCACCAAATGCTGACCTGTGACCAGTCCTTTTCAGCATAAGCTTATTTCTTTGTACTCTCAATCTGACTGGCTAATGCTATGGCTAGTGCTGGATGAGGGCCAGTAGAGAATTGTGCTGTTTTTCTGTTTTCAGTAAACTTTATTGTGAGTGCTGGTAATCAGAAGTAAAATTTACAGTTTAGCTGAAAATGGTACCTGCCCATTGGTTGTGATTTATGCAGTATAAAAAGATTGATAATTAATGCTGATTGTTTTTGCTGATTTTTTTAGATGTGGATTTAACTGATGTTATGATATACAAAATCCCTCCACACATGAGGAAAAGAGCTCTCTGTAAGTATGATCCATGTAAGTAAATTGAAAATGTATCATTAGGTGAGAAATTAATACTGCAATTTAAATGAGTAGTTGAGCACTTAGAGAGCATTGGAAAATTATTATGCTCAATGATATTTATATAGAAATAGCTTCAAAACAAATTAAATACTTCATTTTAACTTCTCAAGGACTGACCCTTTTTAAGGATGTCAGCAACTGAAGATTTTAGCTGAAAAAGGCAGCCAGACTCTTTAACCTAACTACTGTCTGACCTGTACCTGTGTGAACATGCTAGTTATTCTCTAATAAGGTATTTGTAGGTTTTGAGGGAATGGCATCCTGGCTAAGTCTCTGCAAGCACATTTTATGGGTCTTTCTTCAGGCAGGTATTTTAATGGACTTACAGACTGTTAAACATCACATTACACAAAGAACAAACCAAGGAGAACCTTTTGCTGCAAAAAGGGAAAAAAATTTGGAGAATGGAAAGACTTGGAAACTGGCAAAGAATTTTGATGGAAGTTTTATTTTAACAAATATTAGGACATTCAATACTTCTTGAGACAGTCTGGTGATTCACTAGCTACTTAACCACTTAAACATTATTAAATAATTTTTTACTATATGTGATCAATCCTTGGCCAGAGAGGTACATTCTTTTCTAAAGCCAACTGGACACAGTCCTGAGCAACTTGGTGACCCTGGTTTTGAATAGGGGAGGTTGAATTAGATGTTGTTCAGAGCTTATCCAGCCTCAACTATTCTGTGATTCTGTATGGACTCAGGAACAGCCTGCTTGCATTTTTCGCTGTCAGAAACTATAATGCAGAATGTTGTTTTGTATGTTGTCACTGAGTATCAAAGCTTTTGGAGGATGGGATGTTCAGAGTTCTCAATTTCTGCTTCTTTCATCTAAGAATTCTTTTTTTTCTATTTGGAGTTGACTTATGACAGTTCTGAGTAGAAACAGATTGGCCTGTCTGGTAGACAGACCAAATTCCTTCCTCCCTAGAATAATCTAATTTAAAATCTCATTCCTAAGCTCACATAGATGGCTAGGGTTGTGTTCAATTCAGTTGCCTTCCATTTGAATTTAAGATATCCAGTGAAGCAGTGCTACTTAAAAAGATGCTCGAGTTCCCTGTGGAGAGGAGGAGATTCTTTTGAAAGCCTCCAGAGGGAGATGCTGACGGGTTAAATTCAGACACTTTAGTTAGGCAGATTGAATGTCCCTTTAGAGGCTTTCAGACAGGTTTATACTGCCTTTTTAAAACACAAGTATAAGCTCGATGCTTTATTTAATTAGAATCCTCTTGCTCATTGTTAGGGCTATCAGCCTAAAAGGAAAATAAATATTCTTACTTTTTGCAGTGGGGTTCAAATGTTTTGTAAAATAAATGAGGGGCTGCTGTGAAGGTGTTAGTCACTGTATTACTGTCTTTCAGGTTTATCAGATTTTACTCCTCACTTCCTAAATTAGTGCTATTTGTCATAATACTATGAAACGAATACAAAACTTCTATACCTCCAGTGCTAACCTGGCTGACAGAAGGATTCATATTTTTCAGCCAAGCCAAAAGCATCACATTTAAAATCATAACCAAATTGTCAGTAGGTTGTGTATTTCTTTTGTTCTGTACTGTTTCAGTTCATGGGCATTGCAAGGGAAGAACTGTCATGGATGTCTGTAGGCTGAGAAAGTGTAGGGTAAAGGAAAAGCACAGATGCTGCTGTGCCACATCAGCAGGCATCCCCTTTTGCTCTTTCTTTCCACCACCATCCCAGAATCTCAGCTTCTCTCTGGCCCAATAGGTTTTATTTATAGTTTTTGTTATCCCTGTGTCATGGCAGTAGAGCCTAGAACAACACAGTGTGCTGACTCTGACAGCATTTCCTGCCCTTTTGTTCTCTGCTCTGCCAACCTGTTGTCCCTTTGTCCTTATCCCTTGTCCTTCCTCTGCAGACAGGGGCCCCATCTGACGAATTTACTTGTGCTCCCCAGGGATTATGAAAACCAGGAAACTTCATTAAGGATGGTTTAATAAGTTAGACAAAGGAGAAGGGCAGCTGGTCCACTAACGAGTCTCTCTCAAGGCCCATTCTCTGACAGAAGAGCCTTTCTTGAACGTGGCTGTTTTCAACAATTTGCTGTAAAATGTTGCAGATGTACAGTTCATGCAAATGCTGTTACTGTGGTGTATTGGATCTGCCTTCAGCATTTTATTTGAAAGACCTGGGGTGATTTTACAGCAGTAGGTTTACTGCTGTTGAAAAGAACAGTAGCTGATAGTGGCCTAAAATTTTCGTGTTAAGTCTTTGCTCTCTCTATTGCTTAGCGTGGTAATGTTAGAGGAATAGCAATTGGAGACAACCTGCTGCACTCTGCTGCTCTGTGAGGCAAACATCAGCAAAGCCAAGCAGCAAGAAAAGAAAGGTTCTTCATGAGAAAATGACAGCAAGAGAGCACAGTCCCCGCCATGGTGCCAAGTCCCGCACTGTGCAGCGAGCCTCCACCATCGATGTCACCTCCGACATGCTCGGCCTTTCTCTGACAGGTACGTGCCCTCCGGAGGGTGGTCCCGTGGTGCAATGGAGAGAACTCCGGACTCTGAATCCCAAGGTCCTGAGTTCCAGTCTCAGTGGGGACCATCCCCTGGCAGTTCAAGCCTCCCTGCTATCCCATCCCATCCCATCTCGGATGCTCAGCAGGGTCAGCCCCGGTCAGTACTGGGTGCTGTGACAGTCCCGAGGACTTCACTGTCGCTGTCCAAGCTCACTGGGCTGTGGCAGATGGACCTCAGGACTTAAATGGTGGGGCCAGTTCTGTGCACGCTGTGCCTCACCTAAAAAATCCCCTGTGCAGGCTGGAAGGGCACAGCCACGTGGGGAGAGCCCTGCCCAAATCTGCGTTCGCCAAGTCTGGCCATACATACATTCATACATACATACGGGCCCTCCAGTCTATATTGGGGTTTTCTTTTAATTGCCACAAAATTTAAATGTGTCTGATTATCTGGAGGTAATGAGATAAAGCAATTATACCAAAAAATTTCAAAGTCTTAAACTTGCCATTTTTAAAATAGATAAAACATTAAAATTGGAGAGGGTATTAAAAAAAAGAAATTAAACTAGGTTTTGTGCAGTTATGTTTATCAGTCAAAAACAAGCAATGGGGAGAAACTAAGAAAATAATGTCAAGGTCTAGGAAGAGTCATGGCAACCTCCTTGTTTGACATTGTATAAAATTTTCAAGAGGGTTCTGGGAGCTGAGGTTTATCTCCCTTAAGTTTTCTGGCTAATAAATTAGGATTGTAACTCTCAGAGGCTTTCCTTCATTAGTGACAGAGACAGGTACTTTCAGACTTCTTCTTATTAACTACCACAGAAGAAATGTGTCTGATTTAATAATTTGGAGTTTAAATAGGATCTCAGGCACTGCATGACTTTAATCCTGTTGTTTTCTACTGATTTTAAAAATTTAATAATCCTATATTGCATATGATCTTGCATGGATTTACGTATTTTAGTATGTTTTATAAACTGAGATAATCTCAGATTTTCCAAACAGTTTTTAGATACTAAGGATTACAGAATAAATATTTTAGATACTAGTCATGGCTCACTGAATTAATTTTTTTTCTATAAAATTTAATTTCTTTCTCTATATGATTGCAGCTTCAGGAAAGAATTCACGTGACAGTGATGTTTGGCTAATCTTGTGTTAATTTTTCTGGTTTACAGGAAACATTCAGGATCCAGATGAGCCGATTTTAGAGTTCAGTTTAGGTAGGCTTAGTGATTTTTGTGCTGATTTTGATGATGCATGCTGTTCAATGTGTGTGCAGTTTTTTAATTGATGATTTTGAAATGCCCTTCATGTAGTAAGATTTGCAACTTTGCTCTTGTTTTTATGGAGTTGTGGTACAGTTTTTGTGCTACCTGTACAGTATCTTTTCATAAGAGCCAGCAGTTTGATTATGTGATTTTTTAAAAGTCTGTAATTAAAACATCTGTCCTATAAAATTTTAAATGTTTACTGTGTGAATGTTTGCTTTGTTTATGTGAAGATACAGTGAAACTGTCTTCAGTGTCAGGATATCAGCAGCTCAGGTCCTCAAGAAAACTGCAGATTTGCTGGAAACACCGTTTTAGGGCAGAATGTTTTCTAAGAATTACCAGCTATGACACGTACCTTCTCTCCTGTGGTCTTTGCTGTCAACTGATAATGTGGGATGCAGAAGTGTCCTAAATTCTGATATGGTTAAATTTGGATAAGAAGCTTGTACATGGACTCACCTTACTTGAAGAATAAGTGAAAAGTTTTTTCTTCATGAAAATTCAGTCCACATTTTCAACTGCTTTCCTTGGCTTAATTGCGTGGCAGTTAAATGCCACCCTGACACCCGATCCTGTCAGATCTCAGAAGCTGAGCAGGGTCAGCCTGGTTGGTACTTGGATGGGAGACCTCCTGGGAATACCGGGGGCTGTGACAGTCCTGAGGACTTCACTGTCACTGTCCAAGCTTGCTTGGTCGTGGCAAATTGACCTTAGCACTTACAGGGTGGGGCCAGTTCTGTGCATGCTGTGCCTCACCTAAAAAATCCCCTGTGCAGGCTGGAAGGGCACAGCCACATGGGGAGAGCCCTGCCCAAAGCTTCATGCACAAAGCCTGGCCATACATACAATACACGGTGGACTAATATTCACACACTTATGCTCTTACAGTGTGTTTGAAATGAAAAATTAGAAAATTTTCTCAGATGTGTAGAATTGTGTTATAAATAATAATTTAACAGTCTCAGAGCTGAATATGGTGCTGTAAATATTATCAGATAAATCGAAGATATCTAGAGCTGCAAAGCTATTTAGGTAAATTTGAGAATTAACTTCCTGCATGTAGCTGAAGCTGGATACAATTTGACTCTGAAGTTTAGTGTAATTGTGTAGAGTCAACTCATTGAAATTTTTGGTAGCCATTTCCTGCTCTCTATAGTTCCTTCCCAGCAGATAAACTCACAATAACATTTTAGAAGAAGTAAGTTGCTGACATTCTGCAATTACAAGCTGGTTTTCCTCATAGTAGTGCTGCTTGATCAATGTTCAGGTGCTTCTGCCTGTTCTCCATGGGCAAATGCCATTTGGTAATGCGCTTAACGAAGCGTGACTTCAAATCAAATGCAGCCACACTCATGAGATTCCCAGAGGAAAACCTATGCGTGTACTTGATTATAATGAGGTGTGCCAGGAGGATGGATAGGCAGGGGTTAGAAGAGGACAAGTTTAAACTGCAGCTCTAGAGCTTGGAGCCAGACTGATCAGATTGCGCGTTTACTGTTTGCATGCACAAAGGTGAGCAGAAGTAGATTGAATATTAAGCCCTTTATTGTTTTATTGCGAAGGGCTTTTGTATATATACTTTTATAAAAATATGGAGCCTTACATCAATAGGAAAAAGATCCTGAATCTAAATTTATTTGTCTGTTGCCTACCTAAAGCTTGCAGTGAGCTGCTAACTCCATCGCTAGATCGGAAACCAAATAGTTTTGTAGCAGTGAGTGTAACTACACCTCCCCAGGCGTTCTGGACGAAGCATGCACAGACAGAAATTATTGAGGTAAGTGGTGAGGTATGCCTGGATTAGATGTAAAATTGAAGCAGACACAGCAAGCATTTCTTCCTAAGAAATACCACCTTGCACTAATTTTTGTGTTTTTGTTTATGATTACAGGGAACAAGTAATCCTATCTTTCTAAGCAGCATTGCCTTTTTCCAAGACTCTCTTATCAATCAAATGACACAAATCAAACTCTCTGTGTACGACGTCAAAGACAGATCTCAGGGAACAGTAAGTTTTAAAAATTCTGTTGCCTGCCTAGTCAGTGTGGAGAAAGGAAATGAGAGACAAGGAGATCAAACTAGGAACTTTTGTGAAAGAAAGCAAAAGGATAGCAGCACTAACCATACAGAAAACAAGATGAGTAGGGAAAGGAGGAGCAAATACTGATGGACCTGTCAAAGTGGCAGTTGTTGCTAGTTTTCTCAAATAAGTCTTGTCTGCAGCAAGTTTGGGAACCATGAATTTAAATTAAAAAGATCCTGTCACTTGTTCTCTTATGTTGTGAACATCTTTACTGATCTACATATGAAAAGGATCTAACACCCCTAACTGAGGCTTCAAGCCTGTGCCAAAATACCATAATGAAACTGTCCTTTTGAACAGAGCTGCTAAATTCTAGAAATCATCCTGCCCTGATATCTTAGTGCTTTTGTTCAAGGCTGAGATTTTTTTCCTTACTGAAGAAAGTTTAAGTAACAGTGCTCCTGTGTTACTGTTTGGATCAGTGGGAAACTCAGGCCATTTTTTCTTAGACTGTTGTCCAGAATATGAACAAGCCCTGCCTATCTGCTTTCCTGTGGCTTGCAGGGACAGCAGAGCTGTCTCTCTCTGTTCAGTGCTTCATAGGGAGGCTCTGGGGAAAAGGAATACCGCCAGAAGTGGTAAGTTCTTCAGAAAGAGCCAAGTTTGGATCAGGGACTGTAAAGTGTTCACCTAGTCAGTCTGAGCTTTCAGTTGTTGCTTTCAGTGTTCCTCTATTGCTGGGCCTAAGCTCTTATATATCGAGGTGCCTCCACTCATATCCTAGAGAAAGAAAAGTGCTTAATGTCTTCCAGGAGAAAAAAGATTTTAATAAATCACCAAATTTATTATTTTTTTAAGGATTTATGATTAGTTATGTATCAGCATATATAATCTTATTTTTGTTCTTGGACTTCTGTGCATAATAATTGTATTTTGAGCCTTCGTGCTGTGGGCAAAGCCTTTGTTCATAGTAAAGGTAAATATTTCCAATTCTGGTATTCATTTTCTTTTAGATGTATTTGTTGGGTTCTGGAACGTTCACTGTAAAAGATCTTCTTCAGGAGAAGTACCACAGGTTGCACATAACACTAAGGTTTGTAATATTCTTCTTCATTTAGGAATTAGTTCTCAATTCTTGAAAGCACACTTTAGATGTGATGAAAACCTTTTATTTGATTAGGTTTTTAGTTCCAGGACACTATTAAAGAAAAACTGGTTTATACTGAGTGAAAATTAAAACCTGTAGAACAAGACCTTTCTGATTTGCTGAGTAGTGGTAGATATTGGTTCTATTGATTCTACAAGTCAAGAAAGTATTGTCAAGGCCAATTTAATGTTTGCGAATTTCCTTCTATCATCTCAATGAGTGTGTCCATGAAGAGTGGTAGAATATTTTTTTAATTGTACTGATGGATAAAAAACCTTTGGTGGGAAAAATGAAACCCATTGAAACAGAGAATTAGTTACCTTAGCTGTTTGGAATTCCTTAACTTAAATAAAGCCTAGAATAATAGAATGACAGAATAGTTTGGGTTGGAAGGGGCTTTAAAGCCCATCTAGTTTAAGCCCCCTGCCATGGGCAGGGACACCTTCCACTAGACCAGGCTGCTCAAAGGCCCATCCAGCCTGGCCATGAACATTTCCAGGGATGGGACATCCACAACTTCTCTGGGCAACCTGTTTCAGTGCCTCACCATAGTGAAGAATTTCTGCCTAATATCTGATCTAAATCTACCTTCTTTCAGTTTAAAGTGAAATCTAAGCTCTATTTACTATTTCAGTACTACCTGTTGCTAAATTGCCTATTTGTTGCTAAATAGTGTATTTATCAATGTAATGCACTAAGAATAGGACAAGTCATTTTACAACATCATTGATTGATGTATTTTTCTAGTTTAATTCATACTTTTCAGAAACTTTTGTGGAAAGGACATTACTCGAGGAAATTAAAAAGAGGGTGTAAGTCTAATACCAATCCCTAAGACAGTCATTCTAATAATAGGAATCAAACCACACTCTTGAAAATCAGTATGGGACAAAGGTGAGGATTGGAGAAGAATGAATAAGGCAAAGTAAAATTAAGGAAAGAGAGCTCTGATGCGTAAATGCACATTGTAGTAGTTCATGTTGGAAGTAGGAGAGGCATCCCTGTCAGAGAAGGCAAGGAGGAAAGCATAATCAGAGGCACAAAGGAAGATTATGTTAGTAGCATTGGCATAAGCAGCACTAGAAACCATGACTGTGATAAACTTGAGGAAATTTTTTAGCCCAGACACATCTAACAAAACATGGCAAAATGTTTTATGCTGTGAGAAGAGATGGGTAAGGTTTTTGGCTTTTCCACAGTGTGTTGTAAAGAAAGCAGATGACATAATTTCACAGTGGGAGCAGATGAGGGAAATGAGGTAGAAAAGGCACCACAAGTATGACACTAGTGCTGGATAAAATAATTTATCATAGGTAAGAAGGTGAGGGTGATTTGAGGGAGATGAATGTTATTGCAGGCATTTCATGTTTGTGTGTTACACATGTTTAGGTTGAAAATGGACTTTATTAAACTCTTTTGTTTTAATATCAAGTATATTCTGATTATCTAAATGTGTGATATATGGATTTCTTTCCAAGCTGGCCACAGAGCAGTGTCTATAAAAATGCTGTTTGATTTGGATACTCAAACCTTTTCTTGTAGTCACCCTGCATGTCTATTTATTTTGCCTCCCTAGTATTGTCCGTTCCAGCAACTTTTTTGGTTTGATTTTTTTTTCAGTTGTTCCAGCCTATTTTTACATGTGAACAACAATCTTAAAATACCATTTAGACTAATTTAAAATAATAACATGATGTCTCTGCCAAAATTACTGTGTCACAGAATAAATGGCGTCCATGATAGACCTGGGTACTGGTGTATGTTTTAAACCCAGCAAGATTAGGGCTTTTGCCCCACTTTTCTGCATCTGTGACTCACTTTTCTTGCTGCCTTTTCAGTAATGTGTGCCTGTGTTGTCAGCTTCTGACCCCAGCAGGGGGATGGCTGCTGCTCTGGGAAGGTGGGACAGAAAGTTGTGTCAGTTCTGCTGTGCTAACAGCCCAGCTGTTAGTGACCCATCTCAGCTGTTAATGGCCAGATACCTGGGGGCCTCTAGTAATTGTTTCCACATAACTCCCTGATGTCCAGGATCTTTCTCTGCCTCAGGGTTCTAACCTCCATTGAGAACATTCACCTTCTTTTTTGCATCAGTTTTCCTTTCTGCGGTGTCGTGTCCACAGTTTACCCAGTCTAAATAGTTTATCTACAGAAGCACAGGATGTGGTCAGCCTTCTAACTGGTGACCTTGACTGACCTCTCTATTAAGGGGAAGATTTGGGTTGTGCTACTTCTGTTTAGTCCACTTATTATCAAAATGTACCAGTTGCAACTCTACCAGTTGGAGTTAAACAGTATGAATGAAAGTTAAAAGTTTGGTTTCAGACCTGGAAACTCATGGGCAGCACACACATGTACATCCAATTGTCTGCTCCATAGTAATGTTCACAAGTTAAGCTGCTTTTGCTTAATTGTAAAATCTGAACTTTCTCTGAGTTTACAGAAGCATTGAAACATGTGCGTGGTTTTAGGTTGCCTTCAGTTATGAGGTCTGTACAGGAGGGGAATGTTTTCCTGTTGGAATAAGCCATTATCAAATTATGCTGAATGATGTTGAAAAGCTTCCTATTTAAAATATTCATTAAGTTTGAAGATTAGTAGCCTTCTTCCCTTGTTGATAAACAGGTCTCCCTCCAAAAAAATCTCAAGGCAGAGTGTTTGTTGCAGGTCGGCTGAAAGTGACCGTGTAGGTAACATCACAGTTATTGGATGGCAAATGGAGGAAAAATCTGACCAAAGGCCTCCAGTGGCAAGGTCACCTGATACAATTAATGGAAGGGTGAGTATGAGCATTGTATCAAATCCAGAATATTGCAGCCTTATGCCAGCATTGAAATAAGCCAGGTTGACATCTGCTGTCAACTTTCCTGTCCATCTTGCTATTTAGTAATGGTTTACATTTTTGAAATACTGCAAAAAGCAGCCTAATGATGTTGAAGCCATTTTGTGTTTTTCAGAACTCTTGGTGTGCTCATGTTTGGGGTTAAAAGTCTGGGGGCAAATTTTGATTTACAATGATTAAGCTTTAGATTTGGGTGCTCATGTCCTTCATCAGGAGAGGGTCATTGTACTGTTCATTGGTGCACATGATGCTGTGAAAGACCCCACCAAAGAAGGACTCTGAGCCAAGTTAGTATGGGATAAGATAAAAAGTGAAAAGTCCTAGGCCTACAGGAATACATGATGACATGCCCGTGTCCCTCCTCTCAAGCTCTAGTTTCCATGGCGGCTTTGATAATAGGGTCTACCCAATCCCCATTTTACACATCTCTCAGTCCAGCCCTGGTTCCACCCCTGTTCCAACCCCTTAGGATTTGGGTCTGGGGTTGGTGAGACACTCCTCTTTTTCAGGCTCCTGGAGTTCTTCCAATTCTGACTTCTGGGTCACTCTGCCCTGTGTTTATGTCTCATTCTGCAGGCCTTTCTGATAGTCGTCAGCATTCACCTTGAAGAGAGTCTAAACAAGACTAAATAACTAAAAGAATTTGAGCTACAGATATGTGCTAGGGGTTAGGATGCATAAACAATGAACTTAGGCTGCTAGAAATGCTAGCACACTACATTTGCTTTTTTACTACAGTTACAAATACTTCTAAAAGCTATGAAAATGAAAAAATCAAAACGCCTTTGGTATCAACGTGATACACTGATCATCAGTTTCACAGAGATGTGGTATTCAGTTTCACATTGTGAATTGAAAAGTTGCATTGAGCAAAACTAATGAGCATGCTAGGGAATTTTCAGAATTTTTTTCTCTGGTCCTCTAGTATTTGTTTGAGAGCAGATATTTGTAGCACTTTCTCAGTACGTTTAATTCTGTAAACCTTGTGTTCTGAGTATCTGGTGATAATTGCAGTGACATCTATGTATTAGAGTTACCGTGTGGATCAGTATCACTTTGTATTCATCCAGACCTGTAGATGGCACATATTGATGCAGTACCTTTAAGGATTCTGAGCTGTGCTAAAAGAGAGTAGTTGAATGGCTAGATGAAAATTTATGGCTTTTTGAACTGTGCAGTAAAAGTAAATAGAAATGCCTGAGACTCGTTATTTCAGCCAGCAGTATTTTTTGTCCTTAGTAAACATATTTTAAATACTTATTTAAAGCATGTATTGTGTTGACTATTTCTTTGAAGTCTGTGTGATAGGGTCATCACTGCATATTGCCCGCACACTGAGGTTTTATTCTTTACTATTTTTGGTTTTTTTCCTTTTGTTTAGACTGTGTTGCCAGTTGATGAAAGTTTAACAGAATCTTTAGGAATCAGATCCAAATATGCTTCATTACGGAAAGATGCACTACTGAAATCTGGTAAGCTGCTGTGAACTGTAGCAAGGAAGCTTTGGGCATCAGTAAAAGCTCATCTCTTCCTATCTGCCTGTGACCTCAGGGTATTGCAGCAGATGTTTCATTTGAATAGAAGCAGGCTACTGATTGAGCAGTCGTTTGAGGGTCATACAAGAATAAATTATTTTGTCATCTGCACTGTTTTGTCTTTTAAAAACTGCAGAAGGAAACTTTTGCTGATAAGTTGACTGTAATATACATTTTTCATGTACTTTGCTAGTCTATTCCTAAGTGATCTTTGGGGGGGAAAGAAGAGAGAAAGAGGAAAGAATGTTGCTTTAAAAAAAAATCAAACACCAAAAAAAAGTATTTTAAAAATTGAATACGTATTTCATTTATTTCATTTTCTTACCAGTGTTTTAAGTCATTTTAAGTAGAGGCTTTTCCTTCTAACACTAGAATAATGGTCATTGCAGAATGACCATGCTTGGAAAAGCTACACTGATGGCTGGCTAAACCAGGCATTACAATAGTGTATTACAGCATCATAGTGAACCAAAGCCATTTACTTTAAAAAAGAAGTGACTCTATACACTTTTAACTCAAACCCTATGCTTAAATAACATGATTTTAATTCTTTAGTGTTTGGTGGTGCCATTTGCCGAATGTATCGTTTCCCAACTACTGACGGAAACCACTTGAGGATCTTGGAGCAGATGGCTGAGAGCATCCTGTCACTGCACATCCCCAGACAATTTGTGAAGCTGCTTCTAGAAGAAGATGCAGCAAGGTGAGCTTGGGATGGTTTACATGTGCAGGAATACAGCAGTGTATTACTCAGGAACTGTTACTGAGTTCCAAAGGAATGTGTCTGGGTTAATACAGAGAGGCACTGAAGAAAAATTAGTAAAAACAATATGTTGCTGACTGTATAGTGACAGTGAATAAATTTCATATTTCTAGGCTCAAATGTGTGGTAACTTGAACATACAGGGGTGCTGATAGGAGAGTGAACACACTTAGGATCATACTGCAGTTGCTCCTTTTAGGGGTTATCTGTTCCTCTCGTGAAAATATTGAAAAGAATATATTATTCCATTATTCCATAGTTGTGTGACTGTATTGGGATTTGCACATTAAAATACACTATCTTTTTATATATATAATGTATAAGATACATAAGATATATAAGATATAATATATATAATTTATATTATATAGAATATATTATATTTAATATATAATATATAATATATATATCATATATAATATTTATATACTTCAATACACTTTGGGTTTTTAACATGGTTTATGTTTAAGATAAAGAGAAAAATGAAATTGAATTAAAAATAAAACCTATCTCAGTTTTTCATAGGTGGGGAAAATCTGAATAGATAAGACAGCATAAATGAAAGAGTAATAACTCCAGCTGCTGAGGATTTTGAGAAAGGAACAGAGACAACAGAGAAACTAACTGAGTAGAATAAGTAATTAGAATAGCAGACAGAGAAGAAAAATCCAAATCACTTTGAAGTGGAACAGCATAAATGCAAGTAAAATGAAACACTGTAAGACAGTAATGATATTGTCTCATTTTAGGAGGTAGGAGGGAGAAGGAAATGTCTTAAGCATTTTGTAGGTTTACTCTGAATTTGCTTCTTTTTGAAGCAATCAACTCTCTTCCAGGCAACATATTCATTAATGAGTTTAACTTCCCTGCATTTGTGGCTGTGGTTTGCAAATCTAATGGTTTGTGTATTCTTTATAAAGGCCAAGATGGGAATGTTAAAGAATTTTAGCTGTATTTTTGAGTATTTGGCTTTTGTTTTGACTGTGTTTGAATTCATTCCTAGAGACCTAACTAAGCCTGACTTTAATTAAAAGTAAAACTATGTAGTGTTCTCATTACTGTATATTAAGACATTTTAGTTCTTTTGGAATATTTTGAAAGAAAAGCATGGATTAATGCATTCATTTCAGTTGTTTTCTTATTTTCTGAAAATGAGAAACTCTCAGAGGAAGATGACAGAACTTTTTGTAACACATGGGAAAACTAATGCATGACTTGCCTGTTGGGTTCCTGAAGTTCAGATTTTTTTTTCTGGTCTTAGATTCTAGAGAATGAATGCTATGTCTTATCCAGCTGTCCTGCCACAACTCTGCTGGAGCAGGCTAGGGAAATGACAGTGCACATTTAAATATGGGTTATTTGTTTTTATTTTATATCTTTGTTTCTGTGCAGCTTTCCTCACAGTAGATTTAAAAGCACCACCTATTCATTATGAGGTACAACCATAACAACATAAAGAGTTGGCAAACTTATCTGTAAGGTGCCATCTGTGATGGATGTAGTTTAAGTATTTGGAGATAAATAGAGGAGAATGTAGGGTGAATGAAGAAGAATATATGGCTTTCTGTAAGACTGTAGACAGTGGAGTTTGTTAAGGCCTTAGCCATGAAATGTGACTGTTCAGAGGCCCTTGCTAAAATCAGAGATCAGTGGGTACCTATTGTATACAGCTATGGGTTAATAACAGCCCAGCTGATTGTTAGTGAAACTTTGTCTGCTCTGAATTGCGTGGCTCAAAGGTAAATGCTGCTTTTGTGTAATTACCCAGAAAGATTTCCTTCTCCCTGCTCAACTGAGGTGACCCTCAATGATTTGCACAAGCACACTCACTTTGTATTCATAGGATCTCTCACATTTGGCCAGGCTCCATTCTCTGTGCTGCAGCCCAGAGGAGTGATGGACAGCTACACAAGCACAGCTGCTTCTGTCTTAACATCCTGGTGACTTTTAAAATGTCCTTGGCTAATCACAACTGCTGTCTCTTACATAAAACTCTTCTGGGCCAGAGCTCTTTGAAAGGAAACATCTAACTGGGGTGGGTATATTTTGACTACCTCATTATTCATGGCATGCACATCCCCTGCTGTCTTAGCTCTGTAGGACTAATAAATAAACTGGAAGTGTTAAGCTGTGAATTTCGTTTGGGAAGACCTGGGCTCAGATGCATGACTGGTTTTGAGCAGAGAGTTTGATGAGGTAGTTGTAATAGCACCTTATGCAGGAGACAGTTTACACTCTAATACAGTTTACACTGTTGCCTATTGGCAAATCAGTCTGATGTTTTTCTTGAAAATATGGTTCCTTTTGATAATATCCTAAGTACTGTGGAGTGCGAATTGCTGGGTGAAATGCTCTCTTTAAATTATGTACAATCGATTAAAACAATAAAATTTGAGATATTGAGAGAGCTGCAAAAAGGATGCCTGGATCCTTTTGACAGATGATTGTTCTGCCCTTTCTGGGGTAATGTCCTGAATTGTGTCTGGTGTTGACTTATTTACTTTTCCCCTTCTTCCTTTATCCCAATTAATATCTTAATCCAAGAAGACAGTGATACAAATATGACATGAAAAACACTGAGTATTTTCTCAGCAGCACTGTTGGGGAACAGTATATAATTCAGGATTGCCATGTGTGACTGAAAACTTAACAGTCAGGGTGCAAGAGGAAAGCCACGGGTTTTCCTGCTCATATCTGGGAATATTCAGTCATTCTTTGTTCCACCTAAAGGGACACTTGAGTGCCAAAATCCTGAAATCTCATATGAAGGGTTTTTTATTTCGTCTTCTATGTCTCCAAACCCTTGTAAGTGCTTATTCTTCTTAGGCCTTCCCTGGCCTTGCAAACTGCTGTGTAGACACACAGCCAATGCAGATACTCCTTGTACCTAACATCAGAAAGGTGCTAATATCCCACCTAACCTTTGTCACAGTTCTGATTTAGTTTAGGGGAGTGGCTTTAAAAGATCCTCATTGTACCAAGTCACCTAACATGATGACAGTTCCCATCACTTGCAATTACTCATATTTTGAGTTTGAAAGTTCCTGCAGAAAAGTGGAAAGCTTTGCTTCTGACCAGCATCTGAGGCTCCTGGGTTTAACAGAGTGTATTCTGCCTGTGTGGAACCAATGGAGTAGAGCTCAACAGCTGTGCTTTGGGACGTATATTTGGAAGCATTCCCGGTCAGGTGTATAGCTTAGATCACAGTACATTTAGAGTGTGTCAGCTGAGGATGGTACTACATTGATACAATGTGAAACTCATTCTTGGTCTAGTGGATTATGGGCCTAAACACCTCTCTATCTTCCTTTTTTTTTTTTTTTTGGTCTTTTTCCCTAGGGTTTGTGAACTAGAAGAATTAGGAGAACTGTCTCCTTGCTGGGAAAGCCTTCGCCGACAAATAGTTACTCAGTACCAAACGATTATTTTAACTTATCAGGAAAATCTAACTGACTTGCACCAGTATAAAGGTGAATTTCTTTCATAATAACATGATTCTTCTCAACCAGGATTGTTAGTGTTTCTCTGAGATTGGGAACACAGAATGTTTTAATTTGATGAGTAAAAAGTGCTATTACTATGTTTCTTGTCTTTATTAACATTCATTGTGAGTTTGCTAATTATCTGGGAATGTTTTTCTGTTCCATTCTCTTATCTTACCCAGAAGGTAGAGAACAAGTATGAAAAGTAACAGAATTTTTTTTTTCTACTTTGCTTTCAATATGTAGCAAATGATGAATGAAGCTTCTTGAATGTTTTAACATAGGCACAAGGAAAGGGTTTTTATACTTACTTTTCTCATGCATTTCTCAGGTCCTTCATTTAAAGCCAGTAGCTTGAAAGCTGATAAAAAATTGGAATTTGTTCCTACGAATTTACATATACAGAGAATGAGAGTCCAGGATGATGGAGGATCAGGTATGTGGTTTTTTTCTCTTTCTCCACCTTATCCTGATACTTTTCTCCCCACTTTATTTCTGTTTCCATCCTCAACCATATAGCCAAGTTTCTGCAAACTGCTGTACTAGCTTCAGATTCCAAATCTCTTTGCAAAAGAAGAGGTATAATTATTGCTGTTCTGCAGGTGGCAAAACTAGATTGTGGAGCTAACTGTACCCTAGGTGACACAAGTTAACCTTCGTCCTAGGATTGTGTTAGGATGCTGTGTCCCTTGCAGTTATTTTGAATTGTAGCAGAATAGCAAAGGTTCTGACTGTTTGTTGTTAAGCTTGTGTGCTTTTTCTCTGGAACTATCATGTACAGTTATGCAAAAATCACACTTCTGTTCATGTCAAACTTGTTTCTTCATTAATAACCTAGGTTTTCCCTTCTTTTAGCAGTAGCTCCTACTAACCATGGACACACTCTTGTCTCACATGTCCATGTGAGGGATTACAGTAGTGCCAGGTTTTGTGTAGAGGCCAATGTTCAAGACTTCCTTTTTCACTGTGAGTCTTCTAGATTAAGAAACAGAGGACGTGCATTCATGTATGGGTCTTTCACTTCAAAAAGTACTTGCTGGATCTCCAGGGCCTCTAGAACAATTCAGTTTTCTGTGTCCTTCAAAAGACTGGTGCAAAATTTCCCAAAAGTTATTTTAGAGTAGTTTTTGAACTTCCACAATTGTTTGACCACAGTAAAGATGACAGGCTTTCATTTGTAAGTCATTTTTGTCCATCCCAGATCAGAACTACGACGTAGTCACCATAGGAGCACCAGCAGCTCATTGTCAAGGCTTCAAATCGGGTGGCTTGCGGAAAAAGCTGCATAAATTTGAAGAGGCAAAGAAACAGTAAGTAGAAATGTTGTTGTGTCAGCTTTTATTGTGCCTTTTACTCCTGTTGCATTCTCAGTGATTTGGAAAATCAATCCATTCTATGTTCTTTTTTGGCATTTCATTCAATAGTTCTACTATAAAATAGGAAGATTTTTCTGTGGGTTTTTTTTCCAAAGAAGAAGAGGAAAAATTGGTTCTTCTTTATATTTGTGTATTCATTTGTTTACTAATGGGCCCTTCCTAATAGTCTTTTTGTAAGGTCTTTAATTTTCCTGAATACTTGTTGGATCATTTAATTTAGCTATTTAAGTGTTGGTCTTGGGCTCTGCCTAATTGTGGATTATCATATTTATGTGTAGAACCTTCTCAGCTGCATTACATCGTGCTTTCAAACCATTTTTTTTCTGTAGAGTTTTACCCCTCTTAGAATTTCAAGGTCATGCTCCTAGATTCTGTTTAGTAGGAAACAGCTGTGCCTGATTGGTAAATTCCTTGTTGACAAAGTGGATTTAGTCTGGGACTATTGCATGAGGCCTGTCTGCATTGCCTAAAGGTTCATGCACAGATCAGGCTTCTGAATCTGGCCTCTGCTCTACAGGCAGGACACTTGCCCTCCACAGTCCTGTCTGCAGGGATTGACTAGTGACCTCTCTGCAAGTGCAGCCATATGGACTAGAGGAAGATGCAGAAATTGGGAATGTCACATATGCTAAAGGGAGAATCATGCATGGCACCCACTCCAGCTCTCAAAGAAGAGATAATGCTGTGTGGGTCTGCATTTTGAGAGCAGCAGGATGAGGAGTGACTGTAGCAAGGGGAAGGGAGACCATGGTTGTGCCCTTCCAAAGAAAGGGTTAGTACGATTTGGAGCTGATAGCAGGAGGGAGGGACATGGAAACCAGGCTCTGCCAACTGCAGAAATAATTCTGGCAGTAGAGAAGTGAATAGCAGCAGCCTGTGAACATCAGTCAGATACGTACTGATGAAAGGACTGGTGCAAAAATATGCCTAGTGCAATTATTCCAGGCCTATTCCAGAGTACAGTAGGATAGGACTAGATGAAACTGTAGACCTGTAAACAGTGGTATGCTGGGCTAACTCTTTCTGGTCTTTTGATACCACTATTGCTTTCTGAAATAACCTCCTTATGTCACCCTAGCCACTCCTGCAATATGTAAGTTCCCACAGCTTTTTTGTTTCTTTTTTCCCCCTCACCCAACAGTTAAGCTGATTGGAGAGTTTAAGTTCTATCCAGTGCTTTTCCTCTAAGCTTTTCAGAACTATTCCTTCTGCATCCATGAAAACAGCAGGTTCAGCATTTGAAGAATAACTTTCATTTTAAATACTTCTGTGTTATCATGAAAGCCAGTATAGTAGAACTGAGATCCATCTCCTCAACTTCATCGTTACATTCAACTCCCTCTCCTTTCATTGGCATAACCGTGCTTGGTGCATTCACATTTCCCCAGAACAACACATGGGCAATCTGTGTTTTTTTGCTTACAAGTTTGATCTTTATGTAACCCACCTTGTTGAAAAAGTTATTCAAGTAAGTTATTTCCCTAAACATACTTTGTTTTGTTTCTACTTTTGGTATTTGCTAACAATCTGCTAATTTTATTTTGGTTTTTTTGTTTTGTAGCAGTTATGAGGAGTGTTGGTGAGTTTTCTGTTTCTGAGAGTTCTATAGAGAGGGTTTCTGTTCTTTGGGTTGTTTTTATTTTTCTTTTCTTTGGCAAAGATCTGGTGTGTTTTAAAGTGTGCAGGGCTTTTTAATGTCATGCATCATAGCATCCCTAATTGTGCTCTAAGTAATTGTAGCTGCTTTGTAGAACATGATGTGTGAATGAATTTCATTTCATCTGCAATGTTTGTTTGTAATGAACAGCAAGCAACTTCCTGTCTTTCTCTGATCATAAGAAGTTAGAAAGCTGAAAATCGGAACACAAGGGTTTTTTATCTTTATTATTTCCAGTGAAAACTATCTGCAATGAAAAACTTTCTGCCTCGGGTGGAAGATAATTAAGATAACTCTATATATTTTTAAATCTCAGTAGTGATAGATTGGACATGGTTTATATTTTTGTAATCCATGTCTTCATTTAAACATTTTCCCTTAACTTTTGTTTATTTTTCTTCATGTTGGGATGTTCAGTGCTGTGAAAAGGAAACACTACCTGATGGTTCAACAATGCAGAAGTTCTGCTCTAAATTACTCATGTTAAGGTTGAACCCCTAATTCACTGAAAATTTAAGTCTGTGTTACAGTTTGCTGGTATAGTACAATGAGAGCTGTTCATTTGAAAAAGCAATTGCAGGTTGGAAAGTAAGTATATGTGAACTTCACACCATAAATTTTCCCCCCAATCATCCCAGCACATGTTTGTGATTAAAAATATAATAATTCTAAATAAAATCTTATTATGCTGCATGGCCTTTCCTGACAAATATGTCTTTATGCATGTTAACCACACTTGTGGAAAGAAATTGCTCAGAGGAATTGTCGTTAAAATCACCAGTCATTGGAGAGCACAAATCATGCACAGGGGAAGTCCTAAAGACTGAGATTTCATTTTCCCTATGGCATAGCAGTTCTGGGGAGTGGTTGTTCTCTGCTCTGCTCGGGTGGGTGACCAGAGCACCAACAAGGAAACTCTTTCAAGAATCACTTTTGCATTACATCCTTTGAAAACAAAACACTCATCTTTTTTTTGTAATGGAGCTCAGACAGATACTGGCATTAAGGTCCCCCCTTGCCATAATATCAGTTAAGGGACAAGAACTGGATTTGTGGCATGGTTTGAAAGCATGCCCCATGCAATCCTCCTGTCTTACCTCACAGATACGCTGCAGAAATTAATGACAATGCTCTAAGGGTAGCAGAGGAATTCACACTCCTTGGAGGTTGTGATCTATGGTAATTGGGCCTGGAAAAGAAACTCCTCTCCATGTAGGCTCTCAGCATGGCTGTGTCCATTAACAGCACTGAGACTGGTGCAAACAGTAGGTTCTCCTGTGCTGTTACTATGCTGAAGCCATTGATGAGTGGGAAAAAACTAAAATTTAGATCATATACAGTTGGTGTCAGCTCAGGTTTGATGCCATGTCATGAACTGGCATTACGCTTGTCACAGCTGGAGCTGATGTAAAGACCCAGTGTTTGGATCCCTTTCCTACTGGAAAGACAAAACCCAGCATATTTCATGAAAAAGGGAATAGTGATCAGTTGGTTCCAAATAGCTAACTAAGAGCACAGCTTCAGCTTATAGTAATTTTCTAAGCTAAAAGATGACTTTCGTGAATGGCTTTTCTCAGGTAGGATTAAGGGACCCTTTGGAAGTGCTGTTCTCTCTCCCGCAGCTACTGAAAGTTTGTCTTGAACTGGATAAGCGACTTCTGTAGACATCTAAACTTAACAGGACTTATTCCCTACTGCCAAGTAAGCAGTCTAAATGGAGCTGCAGTATCCCAATAGAAAGATGTTTTATTGGTGTAGTTTATTTCCCTTACTGTTTGTAAAAGGCCAAAATTTGGTATTGCTTTATATTGTCACAGGTCAGTTTACAGTGGAGAGAGTTGCATCATGTCCCTAGTTCAGTATACTAAGTGTGTGCTAACAGAAACTGCACCAAGGAAAGTGTCCTTGGATTAGCCTGGTGATACACATTGGTTTTTTATATATCATAAAAGTGCTTTTACTGATGTTATTTGATTCAGGCCTGCAATAGAGGAAAGTATATACTAGGATTTTTTTTTTAATGCCACAGTGTTTGCATTATGGATCTGGGTGGCATTTCTGTGTTAGAAGGAGTGCAGATTTTGTTTTCATGGTGCTATTAGCTATGTGATAAAACAGGCCTCAGTGAAGTATCTGTGTAGTGAGAGGGAGCAGGGGGCAAGCTGTCTCTGCAAACAGTGGTTCTGTATGTGATGGCAAAATCTGTCACCCACATTCTCCTCAGCAAAACTGCCCCTCTGGTATACAAACTCTGCCCACAGCCTCTTGGCATAAGTGATCAGTCAATCTGCATCTGAATGCTTTCAGCAGAGGCAGAGAAGGCTCTGGGATCATGTTCCTGCTGTGCAATTGCCCACTGGCCTTTCACTGTTGATCGATAGCTTAGGTAAATTTTTGTTGTCTGCCATTAATTCCCCAGCATGCCACTGCAATGTGTGTGCCTCTAGATCAATTCTCCCCCTTAAATCAGTCTTTCTTTTTCAGCACTTCAACAAGTTCCCAGTCGATAATATACATCCCACAGGACATTGTTAGAGCAAAGGAAATTATTGCACAAATCAACACTCTGAAAACGCAAGTCAGTTACTATGCAGAAAGGCTCTCCAGAGCTGCCAAGGACAGATCAGCTAATGGCCTTGAAAGAACACTCGCTATCCTAGCAGACAAGGTAGGAGAAGAATTCATTTCCCCACTGAAGCACAGTGGGGTTTTTTTCTGTCCTCACCTTTAGTAGGATTTCTTGAAACATCCATTTTACGTTGTTCAGTAATGTGTTGTAACATGTACAGTGCTAAAGAAAAAAACATTAGATCAACCTTTAAAATTTCCTGCTTTTATTTAGGCTGTCTCCTACTTCTCACACTCTTGCCTTCACCTCCTCCTGAGAGTGCAGTGGAGAGCAATGCCCTCTAATTCCCACTATGCATTCATCATATTTCATTCTTCACTTTATACCCTTTTCTCCATAACCACCTGGGATGTTTTAATGCTTTGGGTCATCTGTCAAACAGCAGCAACTGTGCAAAAGTTAGTGAAAGTATTCTGTATTTTTCCACTGGTGAAATAAGGAATAATGGTGGCACAGCCTTTGCTTGAATTATAGTGATGTAAATCAGTTATTTCTTGATGTGTGCCAAGAAAAACCAGACTGGACCCACAATTGAACACAATCTTACTTACAGGGAGGAAAAAATAAATACAGTTTTACTGACCTCTTCTGTCCTTGAAGCAGATCTGAAGGTTGTAAAGGGCAGCAGTGGGCAATCAGCTTGCCATAAACTGTCCAGTGGAGGGGATATATGTACAACTTTGTAGAGTGCAAAAAATAATGTGACCTCATGTAAATGTATTATTTATTATAATATTCACTCTGAGTACAGTGTGTATAACTGAGTTGTGGGATTTTCTGCAGCTGAATAATGTGTATATATAGCATAGTAAAGTCTTGTTTGTTATTTTTTTAATAGACACATAGGCCACATAGTTTTCATATTCGTATAATTTATAGAAATCTTTTAATATAAAACCACTAAATAAGACATGGAACAGGTTGCATTAATTAGTGGTTTATACCTTGAGCCTTCCACTTAAGTCTTGTTATGATTTCAGACAAGATGACGGAGGTGCAGCTTCGTCTCTCTGATGTGGCAACTGTTGCATGCGGTATAAAAATCGTATAACATAGAATATGCTGAGTTGGAAAGGACCCATCAGAATCATTGAGTCTGACTCCTGGCCCTGCACAGGACACCCCAGGAGTCACACCACGTGCCTGAGGGCATAGTCCAAACACTTCTTGAAATCTGTCAGACTTGGTGCTGTGACCACTTTCCTGGGGAGCCTGTTCCAGTGCTCAAACACTGCACACGCGTCTGGATGTTGTTCTAAGCTCTCATCAAATGGAGAGTGAAGTGCAAATAAAGGCAAATTGCACATTCCTTAGAGAAATTTTCAACAATTGCTAGGCTAATGTAGTAGTACAGACTTCAGAGATGCACCATTTGTGTTTTGGGATCCTATACTGCTTTTTAGGACATTCTGTAAAATTGTTCTAAAGGTGCCTTAAAGCAATAGTTAGCTTCTTTTCCCAAAGACTAGTTCTTTTTTTTCTTTCTGTGAAAAAAGTGCAGTATAAATTGTGTATGGAATAATGAAAAGTTTCTAAAATGTGGGATGTTCATTGCTTTTTAGACCCGGCAACTTGTCACAGTGTGTGACTGCAAGCTGTTGGCAAATTCAATACATGGACTGAATGCTGCAAGGCCAGACTATATAGCTTCAAAAGCATCTCCAACCTCTGGAGAAGGGGGGGAGCAAGTGATGCTGAGGAATGATCAAGATACACTTGTGGCCAGATGGACGGGAAGAAATAGCCGATCTTCTCTGCAGGTGGATTGGCATGAAGAGGAATGGGTATGTTCCCTTAGTGGAGTGATGAATACTTTCTTCTGGTTACTTTTGTTTGCTGTGTTCTTTTTAGACAGGCTCTGTAGCTCTTCACCAGATATGCACAGGATAAGTATTTAGGAGATTGTTCAACTAGCAAAGAAGTTGTCTCTGTCCTCTGCTCAGTTACTCTTTGTTATGGGAAAGCAAACAGGACTTAATAAATGTTTCTGGATCTCCTAAACCGTGGAAATGGTTACAGTGGGTGCATAGCTTTTTTGAAGTCAGTTCCAAGGGAAAGTAAATAGCTTTTATAGTAAAAAACTCAACAGTGGGCTTTGCACTTCTCCAAAATAAAGTGTATTTTGTGTGTGTTAGCTACAGAAGTCAGCCTTCCTATTTTTATTTTCATCTAACTGTTTAGAACTTGCAGTCTGTCCCTGTTCTGATTATGAACAGCATTTTAAAGCTGTTTGCACAAAGTATTCAAATGGTTTTGCTTACCACCCAGCCTATCAAAATGAGAATTGGACTGTGTAAATTCTGTCATTATGAAATATAAACAGAAGTTAATTAAACCTCACAAATAGTCAGGATTAATTAAAACAATTATTAATGTTGTGAAATACCGATTTTTAGAAGAGATCCAATTCGTTTTGGAAATGATTCCTTGTTAGTTTCAATTATTTTGGCATACTTTGCCTTACATCCTAAGTCACTGTAATGAGATACGAATAAAGCTAATTCACTAATTTAGACATTATTATAATACAGTAATTTTATCTGTTGTTCACTGAGTTATGTAGAAAAAATGATGTGTGATTGTATATAATTATTATGCCAAACACGTATGTCAAGGATAAACAATAGTACCAATAGAAAATTGGAATAACAATGTAGGAAGAGGCACTTAAAATTGTTTGGCAAATTTACTTAGAAAATAGCTTGCAATTTACCACGTAAGTCATATCACTATATATTTTTGGCATGCAGGTATGTATTATATATCCATAATCTGTGTGTGCACATGTGTAACCATGATAGCCCAGAGGAAATTTTCAGAGGAATTGTGACTAGAATCATAGGGGGAAATACATTGCCAAGGGATTTGTTACCCAATGTCTCTTTTCTTTTTAAATTGAGAAAGAAATGTTTTCTTTTAAGGAGAAAGTGTGGTTGAATGTTGACAAAAGTCTGGAGTGTATCATACAGAGAGTGGACAAACTTCTCCAGAAGGAGCGCTTGCAAAGTGACAGCTGTGAAGATGTTTTCCAGTGTGACGTCAGCAGTACTAGTAAGAAAGGTAATCGGGACACTCGTGCCTACTGGATAAATCCAGAAGATTTAAATGAGGCCTCATCATCCTCACCACCTTCATCATCCTCACCACCATCCTCATCCACACCATCCTGTGCATGCCATTCTCTCAGAAAGACAAGTGCGTATGCCAGACACTGCTTCTCACTGCTGCTCCCTCCTGTGCCCTGGCATCGTTCCTGAGCCTCCCTTACATCCCCCCACGTGTTCTCAGTTCAGTGGTAGTGTTAAGCAGTGATGTCAGGCAGAAAGGGCACTTGGCATACTGGGAGCTGCTAAGCCCATTCTTTTTTTGAAGTAAGTGGTCCCACTGAAATCATTGCCAAATCCATTGATGGCAGTGGCGTTTGGTTTTCAGTCTGGGTGTTTTAAGCTGGTAAAACAACTGTTTGGATTAGCATATGTCAAACACCACCTCTGCTAACTTTCCTATTGGCTTCAGCTTCCTTGCAGCAATCAAAGCTTATTACAGTGAACCTCTTTAAAAGATGAATAAAACATGAGAAAAATGCAGACACTACTGCAAAACTGATGCTCCCAGCTGGGCTGCCAAAGGATGGGAGGGGAGCCAAGCAGCCCTATTAGATTGAGCTGAATTTGGATGAACTTGCTGGTTTTCAAGCAAATTTTAACGGAAATTGTCAAAAGCTGTGTTGCTGAGGCACTCAATCATTTAGACTTCTTGTAGCTGGATGGTAGGAATTGGCAGTGCAAGCTCTCAGTGGAACAGTCCAATCAAAATTTGAGCTAAAGTAGGTGCTGTATTGAACCCAGCATAAGGCTATGAGCATGAGAATGAAAAATACCTTTATCGGTGTAGATTCACATTTTTGCAGCTGTGCATTGAATTTCAGAATTATTTACTTATGTGCTTACTTCACCTATTTTCACATTCGTTACTTGTGATCACTAAGATTTGGACACTTAATAGAGCAGGTGGGCGAAGTGAAGCTTTAGAAAGATTGATTTGTGTTTTCATCTCCTTCTTCCTGTTCTGTCTTATCATTGATGGCCCTTTGTCCCTTATGTGTGTCTGTGACTTCATGTCCATCCCATTGTTAGTGTTGCAGTGGAAGGCAATACCTTAATAAAAAGAAAGCAAAGAGGAAGCTAAAATAAATGTTAATGTATTTTTATGAATCTTTGCACATATAGTTTGTTTATTCTCTTAAAAGACCATGTTTTTCTAGATTAGACTGACATTTTTGTATATTATAAAGGAATAGAATAGTTGGTTCTTCTTTCAGAATATATACTCAATTAATCTTTGCCTAATTTTCCTCCACCAGTTTGATACCTATAAATGTTTTTATTTGCTAGCTAGTTTACATAAAGTTTTATATGTATTTACATGAAAGTTTAATCAGTAACCTTCAATGCACGTTCACCTCAATGATTAAATGCTGTGGATTTAAAATATTAAAAAAAATAGGGAAATCTTTTATTTTCAGTGGATATTTTAAACCTACTCTGGCTCTTGGCACTTAGGCCATATAGAAGGCTAATTGGCTGCACCTACTTACCAATGGTTTTGTTAGTGCAAAGATTTTCTGTAACCTTTCTCTGCCGTTCCTCCAAAATAGGAAAAAAAGTCTGAAATCAACAGGACCTGGAGCAGAAACATTAAATCAAGAAGTGTAGCCAGTTTTAAAGCTAAGGGACTTACTGCCATTTCCCGGTGCTACCTAGTTGTAAGGAATGTGTCTGAAGTCTGTCAACCAAAGCTGAGTGAATTTAACTTAAAAAATCCCAGGGAGGGAATCCTGTTTCTTAGGTATCTGCTGCAAACATTGTTCCTAAGTCTTAATGAGCAACCTGAGTACTTGATCACATTTTCATCAGATGTAGTTCCTGATTAATGCTCAATATTTTTGATAGAGGAACAGATTCAATACAATGAACAAATATCTTAATAGAAATCACTGGGAATTTTTCCATTGAGTTATTCTCCTTTATTCCAAAGCTAAGCTGTTAAATGGTTTTAAACTAAAAGAGGGTGGATTAAGATGAAGTATAAGAAAGAGCTTTTTGTATGATAAGGGTGGCACAACGCTGACACAGGTTGCCCAGAGAGGTGTCAGATGTCCCATCCCTGCAAACATTCAAGGTCAGATTGAATGGGACTATGAGAAACCTGATCTAGTTGAAGATGTCCCTGCTTATTATTGCAGGGCAGCTGGACTAGATAATAGTTAAAGGTTCCTTCCAACCCAGAATTTTCTGTGATCCTGTGAATTCATTTTCAGTGTCACTTTACACAACTGACCATGGGAATAATTGAAGGACTTAAGAAGATCCTTTGTCTAAGTTCAGAATCACAACATTTTCCTTGTTGTGTATTTCAAAGAACTAAAGTTTTTCCTGTTAGTAATTCTGAGTTTTGAATAAATTATACTGAGCAGAGAGCAGACAGAAAATTTTTTGAACGTGATGTAAAAACCAGCAAACCAAGATAGTTCCAGGATTGGTAAGAGAGAGACAGCAGAATGTTATTGAAGGCCTTTAGAGGATCTATCTAGAAATGAATGTTTGTGAAAGAAAATACTACCTGAAATAGTAGAGGGCAAACTTAAAAAAATATTTTCAAATGTACTTTTGTTATAGGCTTAGGTATTCATTACTGAAATGGCATGGGGATGTAGAGTTTCTTTAATGAGCTTGATGAGTTTCAATTCACTGACAGGTTTTTATCAATTATCTAGCTGAGCTGACTGTCCCGATGCCTACTCTTGAATTTTATATTTCCTATTGTTATGTTCAAATTTGTGATTGACTAGTGAATCTATATACAAACAACAGAAATTTAAACCCTGTTAGCAAACTACTTTTCATTAATGCAAGACTTGCTGTAACAGAATGTACATTGTTTTTTTACTGTTGGCATTGCAGTGTAGCATGTTTTCATCTGACAGCTTGATCCTCCCACTGAGGTGTGTGGAATACTTCACCAGTGAGGTTTCAGCCATTAGTATACAATCTAATGCTTACATTAACTATCTCAGAAATTGTATAACAGAATTCTTGCTAAGGTAGCAAAGTCCAGTTTCTTTATTACTCTTGCATTGTGGGTGTGTTAATGTAATTTTTTGTTACGTGCATTGAACTTACTGCTAGTCTTCTGCTCTTCTGTTCAGCAGCCTTCCTGCCAGCTTATTCTGTAATTGCAGTAAACCAGTGTTTCTCAAATTGCCCTGTGGATCACTGGGGATTGACAGGTAATCCACAGCGAGCCTCTGAGCTAGCAGATACTGGATTTCCTCCAAATCCCCATCCAGGTGATCCTCTGATCAGAAAGTATAGAGTGGAGAAGGCATCCCATGCCTTTGGTGACTGTGGGCAACCGAGTATTTCTGCTGAGCTCCTCCTCACTCAGTGAAAGTGTTTGAGAACCCTGGCATTGAGCATTTGAGTTGCTTATATTTAGACTGTGTTGCTGCTCCTTAATCATGCATGTTGCCCCTCCATTTCTGTGCAGATTGCAGCCCCACTCCGGAAGAATCTGGCCCAGGTATGTGCATTCATGGCTTCTGCTTCTTCTGAAAACTGCAGGGGTTTGTTCACAGTTACCTGAACAAGTGCCTTGCTGTTAAGATTGACCATGCTGAGATGGTAACACTCTAATGCCACGTGAGTTACCTAAGCTGTTGAGAAGTTATTTCCTAAGAAGAGTGCAGGGGGTACATGTTAATTTCTCATGTCCAGGTATGTGAGAACACTTGTTCATGGCCTCTTTGGGTTCTCCAGCTGATGTGTTTTTGCCAAGTGATGTAGGTGATGATAGTTTGAGGCCTGTTCCAAATGTCATGGAAGTGTGTGGGAGTCTGACATTTCAGACATGCCCTTTCATATGTGCTGTTGAGTTGGCCTTTCTGAATGAGAACTCGAGCAGAGCATGGAGCAATCAACAAGGCTCATGGAAATCTCTGCTGTGGGTACACACCAAGCAGTGTTGGGCATTGCAGTTCTACTGCTTCAGAATACAAAATTTAGGCATTTCATCCCACTGTTTCTTCTTTCTTTCTTCTGTCCTTGTACTCCATGCAATTGTGCTGCATTTACAAGGTCAGAATAATATGCCTCTTCAATGCACTCTCTCCCAGATAGATGGGGGTAGTTTCTTCTATTTGAGCATTGTTTAATCTGAGTTCAGTGAAGATTCAGTCTTTGAACTGTTACGGTGTGGGGTCCTGCATTTGATGGAACCAAAGGGAAATAAAGGCTCAGTGCAGTTACAGTTTTCATCTTCACAGAGTAGTTAATGTTCTTTTCAGCTACCCACCCTGTTTCCTTCTGTCACTGAGAAAATGTTTTTAATAAATAAAAGACTCTGCAAGTTTTTAATTCTTATAAGATCCCTTTAGTTTTCACAAAATACTAATGTAGTGCATAAATATATGTTATTTTTTAATTTTTAGATGGGAGTAATTAAAAGCAGTCAGGTCACCCCAACTTGGTACCCACATACAACCAAACCTGCATATTAAAATTTAGTGGCTGAAGCTGCAGTGTAATGAAGCACTTAAGTGCTTGTTTAAGTGGTTTGCTGATTATACTTTACTGTATCAGGGCGAAGTAACTACTACTTACTTAATAAATCTCTAAAAAAGAGATTGTGAGTCATTGCAACCTTGACCTAAATCAAGAGCAACTGTGGGTACCCAGTGCTTTGATTTATGGATGCTAGGATTTTTTTAATATGGAAAGACTAAAAATATTTTTTCAAGTCTCTGGAGGGCAGCTATTTTAATAATATTTTATTTCTCTGGAGAAGAGAGATTCTTAAGGGGAAAAAAAGCAAGAGCTTTTCTCTCCCCCTCTTTTCTTCCCTCCTTCCCTCACCCAGACCCCCCTGCCCCTTCCTTTAAAATGCCACATTTGAAGCTGTACATAAAGGTATGACTTGGTCAGCAGCAATCTTAAGAAAAAGAACAAAATCTTGTGGGGTTTTTCCTGACCCTTATTTAACAGCCAGAATTCAGTTCATTGTCTGAATGGGCACTGCAGGATTTGTCTGTTGCTGTACAATACAAAGTGCTTAAAGCAAATGACAGTCATCCTAATGTTTTGTGCAATGCCAGTTTTCAAATGGAATAACTTACGACATGAGCTAGAAACTTCTGGTTAAGAAGTGAGATTTGTGTCCCCGAGATACCAACAGCAAGCTTGGACTCGGTCTCTGGCTGTTGTACATCTGTAACATCTTGTTGCATCTCCATTCTTTCAGGCCCTACATCAGATCTTATCTGTGGATCTGTTCAGTGGGATCCATAATAGTTTTTAAAACATCATCCCATAGAACATAACAACAGAACCTAGAGTAGATTTCGTATTAGAATTAGAGCCTCGTGGTGTTTGAAGGTGCCATTGATTGATGTGATAGAAAATATACTTTCAGTAATAAAGTTCTGTTAGGAAATTTAATGAGGGGAAGACAGAAGGATGGGAGAATCCTGGTGAAAGCTGGACACTTTGAGTTCTTTCACATTTACTGAAATGCTTCAAGTGAAATATTCCAGTCTGATTTGAGCCTGGAAGTGCAATTCTTTCTTAGCTGTTGACCCTTAATAGCAACTACTATTGACTTAAAAATTGAAAGAACACAGGTGAAGTAGGTATGAAAAAGCATTTAGAATTTTTCAGACTGACAGGGGTTTGTTTTTTCATGGCCAAAATCTTAAACCAAGAGAACACACAGCACAGAGGAATTTTGCTCATTACCCCAGATGAGCCCCTGCACTGAATGTGAGTGTTGGGAGAAAAAATATCTAACAATTGCTTTATCTTCATCAGTGTACTTTGTGATTACTGCAGGTAAACATATATTTCAAATGAAGTGCTGCCAGCCACACTACAGTTTAAATCTCCTCTGAGTTAGTAACTGTTGCCATGTATGTACATCCAGGCAATGAGATGATGATGATGTGCTGGAAGATATTTTCAGTTCTTTTGTCATTCTCATTACTTATAGAAAAGCTCTTAGATGCAGTAAGAGAAACACTGTTAGTATCATCTGTATTTTGCTTTCTAAGTGATCATAAGGCCATGTTATGACATCTGACTAATTTTGAGAGAAAATACTTTATAAAAGACAAGCTATAATTCCTTGTCTGTCCTTTGATGTTTCCTGCTTTTTTATGGCAATGGAGCAGAGCCAAACAACTTCCTCTATGTGTAGTTTATTAATTTATCTATCAACCATACAGAACAAAAGCCAATAGGACAGTTTTGATAGTATTGTCAGTTATGTTTCTGTTAGCAGAATTCCAGAGTTCCCATCTTTGGCTGATTATCAAAGGAACATTTATTATTACTAACTCTTAGTCCTGCCTTTGAGTGAAATCTCAAACAACTTCCCTTCAGGGGCTTGAAGTGTCTCCTTCCTGTGGGTTCTGATCTGTATGTTGCCTTGTTCCTACAGCCAACTGGGCTGGGAGCTGTGTGTGTGTTCTGTTTGTGAGCTCCAGTGCTTTTTAAAAATAAAGCACATTGTTCTTCTCTTTAAAAAGAGAAATGTTCTTCTATTTCAGCCTTACATTAAGGAGGTCAAAACCAAAGCCCTCTTCTCTTTTCTTTTTATATTGCGGAGGGAAGGGATTTTGGTATGGCATCTGAATAATTCTTTATAAACTCATGGAAATGTTTTTTTTTAAATTGGTGGTTGATTAAGACAGAACATGAAAGAAGGAAAGAAAAGAAACTGAGCATGTGGGATATTTTAAGGCAGAGCAGTCTCTCAGAGAGAAGGAATGGCACAGTATTTGGGATACTAAAATAGGACTTGGGCAGCTCAGTTTCATTTCTGTGTTTCCTGTGTAGGACATTGAACAGAATCCCTCTGGGTCATATCTTGTGTATTTCAGTGGAAGAAGAACTCCAAAGTATTTTAAAGGATCTGGATGACTCCCATCTAAATCCCTATATTTAGTATTTCTTGTTAGCTACCTCTAGGCCTTTAAAACTAGTTAGGAGAAGAAAACACTTAAAAGAGTACCTGCATGAATTTCACCTCTCTGCCTTATTATTCTTATGCTACAAATGGGGATAAATACTGTCTTGCTTCACTGAGGTGCAGTAAGGCTCAGTAAGGTGCTGAGGCAGTTGAATGGTATACCTATGAGTCCACAAAGGATTCAAAGGCAAGATATTTGGGGGAAATCTCATTGACAGAAATGGCTAAGCAGATGTTCACTATTTCTGTAATACAATGGACTCCATACTGTCTATCCATGTATGCACTGTGAAAGGGTATGTTTGAGCATGAAGATGCAGTTGTATACACTTCTGTATATAGTTATTCATGTTTCTGTTATGATTTCCAAATCAGCCATTGTATAGCCTGTTCTGTGGGCACCAATCTGGGAACTTTTACATGGTCTGGAAAATCATAACAGCCTTACAGAGTAAAATTCTCTATATTTTCCTAATGCAATAATCACTCTGTAAGTTTACTGAATTATTACCAAGCAGGGAATAAGCATCCAACCAAAATAAAATGAGCTCTAAATATGAATTATCAACAACTTTGACTTGCAACAGGAAGTTTCTTCTTACTGTGTGCGTTTGTTTCCAATTAAGTGCTTCCAGTGCTGCTAATTCTTTTTCCTTTTAACTCAGGTGAATGGAGTGAAGCCCTTTATCCTTTGCTGACCACACTCACTGACTGCGTGGCCATGATGAGTGACAAGGCAAAGAAAGCCATGGTGTTTTTATTAATGCAGGACAGTGCCCCAACAATAGGGCTCTGCCTGAGCCTCCAGTACCGCAGGGATGTTGTCTTCTGCCAAACGGTGAGCAAGCAAATACGCAGGATTTGGTTACACTTCCACGTGCAGGGGAATATTGAAAAATTACTGTTCTCAGAACTTTCCAGATCTCTACTCAGGTTTGACAGTGTGACCTCCCCTCCTAAGCTGCGCTGTTCTGTCCTTACTGGTCACTTACATGCATTTGACAATAGAATGTGTCCCCTTACTTGTGAAAATATATTGCTGTCTACGGAAATAGCCTTTGCCTTGCCACGTCACCAAACTCAAAGCAGAAGTAAGATGTGAAAGAGGGGGGCAAAAAAGCCCATGAGCAGCAGGTGTGTACTCCCTGTTTTCTGCACTGGCGGTTGGTCTCTTCTCCCAGGCACTCAGCAATAGGACAAGGGGGCACAGGCTCAAGCTCTGCCAGGGGAAATGTAAGTTGGAGATCAGAAAAAAATCCTTTCCAGAGAGAGTAATCAGACATTGGAATGGCCTGCCCAGAAAAATGGTGGATTCCCCATCCCTGGAGGTTTTTAAACTGAGATTGGACGTGGCATTGAGTGCCATGATGTGGTAGACAGACTGGAGTTGGAGCAAGGCTTGGACTTGATGATCTCTGAGGTCTTTTCCAACCCAATCGATTCTATGATTCTATGATTGAGAAATCCAACAGGACATACAGTACTTAGAAGTCCAGCTACAGGGAGAGAAATGAGTTTCTGGGGTTTTTTACCCTAGAAGTTCTGTTTCTGGACTTTCTGGGATCTCTTGTGTCAGGCACTGACTAGCAGGTGTCTGCACTGAAAAAAGTCCACATTGCTTCTGCCCACTGTGCTTCTGTAGTGTGTCTGCTTCTCTATGAGATCAGTATCTCGCTCATTTATTTCAATGAGTTTATCTCTTGGACATCATTTGGTAGGGCTTTTGTCCCAAAATGTAGTACCAAAAATTTAAAACAAGTGACAGGATAAGAAAAAATGGCCTCAAATTGTATCAGTAAGGGCTTAAATTAGATACTAGGAAAACTTTCTTCACAGAAAGTGTTGTCAGGCACTGGAACAGTCTGCCTGAGAAAGTGGTGGAATCACCATCTCTGAAAATGTTCAAAAAATGTGTGGATGTGGCACTTGAGGACATGGTTTAATTGTGTACATAGTGGTGTGCTAGGTTGATGACTGAGCTTGGTGATCTTAGAGGTCTTTTCCAACCTTACCCTTTGATTCTGTGATCTCATAAAATCCGGGGATTTTTCTGTATAAAATAATTAGAAATCGGAGAATTTTTCTGTATAAAACTGTCTTCATATTGCAGATAATTTTTAAACTCAATGATTTGACTATGTTTACCCATCATGATCAGAACTTTTTTGTTCCCTTCTATTTAATTCTGTAAGAAAGTCATTCATCTGTGTACATAGCATATGGCAGTGATCTGGGAAATTCCTTGGCTGACAGAGTTAATTAAGACTCACACTAATCTTAGATCACGGTACTGATCTTAGTACTAGGTCTTCTGGACCCTGTTCTGAATATCTTGTAACACTAGAGTTTGAATCTGCATCATGCAAACAGATACTGCATTTTTAAGCTTTCTCAAATACCATTCTTAAAAAAACAATAATGTATTTATACAATCGAAATTCATGACCTGGAACCAGGTGTGTTGATTTTCTGTCTGAAACCAAAACAATTCACCAAGGACAGCCCTTCGTAATTCATGGTTGTAGACCCTACCATAAGTGATTGTGTCCAGAAAACAAAGACATTCAAGATCTACAGCTGTCCCATTTTCAGAGAGGTTGCAAGAGGAAAGCAGAGTGCCCTGAAATGATTTTATGAACTTTGTGGGGTTTTTTTGCTTGGTTGTCTCTCTTCACCTTCAAGGGAAAGAAGAGTGAGATTTAAGGGGAAAGAGCATCTGTCAGACAGATTTTATGGCACCTCTTGCATGTGATACCATTTTTGTTTGGGGCCGAAGAGCCTTTTTTGTCTTGAATCCCTTCATTGTTGTCTGTTGTCTGTCTCACAGCTGACAGCTCTCATTTGCGGTTTCATTATCAAGCTGAGGAACTGCCTGCATGATGATGGATTTCTAAGGCAACTCTACACCATTGGCTTGCTGGCACAGTTTGAGAGCCTGCTGAGCACTTATGGTAAAGGCACGGGGCCAGTGGGTGGGATTATCTGTTGAGTCAGCAAATTCTGCATTAAATTGGCTACAGCAGAACAGAAGTGTTTGTGACAATCTGCAGCTCAGCTACAAAATTATTTGCAAACTGAAATGCAAAACTAGATATATCTGGAGTGATGAATGAACTAAAAACTGAATTTCTTTGCACTTACTTGAATTACTTCTAAAGTATACCTGTTTTATAATGTCAAAGGTTTAAGAAAGACTAAAATGTGTCACAGTGGTATTTTTTTCAGAAAGTAAATGGATGAAAGTTCTGGTAAACTGGGAGGAACTGTGCCCAAAATATGCTTTTTGAATTTTCTTGATTTTCTGTAGTCTTTAAGTATAAAGTGAAATTGAAAAGAGAATACAAAAAGGGAAAGTATTTCACTCAGAAGTGTTTACTGCTGTATCTGAGCAGCCATCTGGATGCTGGTTAGGGAAACTTTACTAGACAAATCCAGAATTCTTGTAGCTTTTCTAATGCAAAGGTTCTCATGGCTTAAACAATGCTGAGAAGTATTTACTAGTATCCTTCAAAGTGGAAAATTGAAGAACAGTCATCAGGACTGCTCTGTATAGCTGGTATTTTCTAAACTTGCCAAACTCACAAAGTCAGCCATGACATTGTCTGTAGGTCAAGAGGAAGGCCTGGGCTATAGAACCTCTTCATCTGTGGAACGTCTTCATGGAGCAATGACCTACTGTTATCACCAAATTGATAAAGGGAAGTTATACATAACAACTAATGATTATGATGCACTTTTTCCTGTTTGCTTTAGGTGAAGAGCTGGCAATGCTGGAGGACATGAGTTTGGGAATCATGGACTTGAGGAATGTAACCTTTAAAGTAACTCAGGCTTCATCAAATACATCTACTGACATGCTGCCAGTCATCACTGGAAATCGGTAAGAAAAAACAATCAAATCTACTTTATTCTGGATGAGATGGGGATATGCCAAAATTTGGCTTTTTCCACCCAAGTTGTATTAATAAGCAGAGGAAAAGCAGCTTTTGTTAGGCAGTTGGCAGATCTAAATGCCCATGAGGATGTAAAATCAATATTACAGGTTGCTGCAGGTTTGTTTTTGAACTAGAATAGATTTTCTGATTGGAGGCAAGCTGTGGCAGTTCCTGAAAGTCAGTTTTGACTGATACTTAGTTCTTACTGTGTTATATACTTGTTATTTATTTATGTGTGAACATAATAGTTGTATTATGTTCTAGATGTTATCCCTCTTTACATAAATAACATGTTCTTGGAATGTAGCTTTTTGATATCTAAGACTAATAGCTGTTTACTTCTTTGCAGTGATGGATTTAACGTGAGGATCCCTCTGCCAAGCGCCTTGTTTGATTTGTTGCCACGAGAGATTCAGAGTGGCATGTTGCTGAGGGTGCAGCCTGTCCTTTTCAATGTGGGGATCAATGAGCAGCAAACCTTAGCAGAGAAGTATGTATTCAGTCATGGAAGCTCAACCCTGATGCCAGTTAAGCAATGGAACTGCAGCACTGTGGAATTACACTGTTTCATTACTAACTGTGATTCAGTCTCTCCAACACACGAACAAGGGAATACCAAATTAAGCTGTCAAATGCCAAATGAGAGGAGCTCCTTCTTTATGTGCCACATAGATGTGAAGCTCCTTACCTCATGAGTTTGAGCCCAGTGCAGGTTTTCGTGGTTCAGAAGTGAATTTACAGATGAGGAAATTTGTCATGGGCTCTTTAACACAGAGTTGCTGCTTGTGACTTAAGACCTTTGTGAGTGAGAGATCACTAGAGGCTAGAGGTTGTTCTGAGTATTGCTGTGTATTTGCTCTCCTCGTTTTGCACTATCCTCTAGGCTCCCTCTCCTGATCACTGTCAAAAACCTGGCTAATGGTCAAGATTGACCTTAGTTTTAGCATGTCCTTGCAGTATTTATGTAATGCGAAATTGCTCTTGTAAAGCTGAAAAATACGTAATTATATTGGCTATGGAAATTGTTTACTTTTGAAAGATCCACCAGAGCTTCCCTTTGTTATGGCCATATCCTTTAAAGAGTACATTGACAGGTCACTGCTGTAATGGAGAACTCAGGCACGTGCATGTTGTGATGACTGTCTTGGTCCTGGGGTGGAGTGTGCACTATGATGATGGACAAGCAGAAAAAGTCTAACAAAAGCATTCCAGCAATTACGGTTGTCCGCTGATGCCTGTAAAGGGAGCCCAAGGTGACTAGCACAGTTACAGATGTCAGCACTCTGTGTAAATATCTGTGTATGTAGACCTAGTTAGATGAGATGAATCAGGGCATTGTTGACAATATTTATTAAATTTTTCTTTCACCTTCCTTCCCTTTTTTTCCCCTCACACTCATGTATTTTCTTTTTCTGTAATGCATCTTTACAATAGTTCTATGTTGCACTTAACTCTGCATTTGAATGTTTAGGAATTCACGGGATGAATATTTAAACTGTTTTTCTGGAAGTCACCTTGTTAAGTGCAGTTATTTTGAAGAGGAGGAGCAAGTTTTTACTTTAGGCATAATTGTTCCTTTCTTCACCTTTCTAAGGTTTGGAGACACCTCATTACAAGAAATAATAAACATGGAAAGCTTAGTGCGGTTGAACTCATATTTTGAGCAGTTCAAGGAAGTTTTACCTGATGATTGTAAGTATTAGGTAATTAATGACAAATTTGGTTGAATGGCACAAGTCAGGCTGATTTTTTCATTTGTTTGCTTGATTTTCAGTTGTTTAAATGTTGATGATCACCAGCATTAGTAACCTCCAAGAAATGATGCAACTTTATTTTAATACTTTAGTACTAGGTAGAGCAAATTCAAGAGACTCAAAGGTCAGACAAATTAACTTCCCTTTCTGAATTTACTTTTACATCTCTTTCTAAGTGTGTAATCATGCAGCCAAACAGTTAGACTGCCATGAGGGAAAGGTGTAAAAGTGAGAGGTTATTGCAATAGCATTTCTGTGTGTTCTGTGTGCAGTTTTTGTTGATGTTTTCTGCACTTATGATAACCTGCATGGAGAGCAACTGCCAGTTTTGAGGAACTCAGTCCACTTGCCCTCTGCTTATGCTTTACCACTTCTATATAATTTTTGCATCTGCAACCAACAACAGAGAACCTGGAAGAGAAATAACAGCTGCAATCTTGAATTTTACTGGTGATGGAGGAGAATGTCTTGCTTTTCACTCTTTGGGTTTTTTTGTTTGGGGAGACAGTGCCATAAACGTTGTTTACATGTGACCACAAAAATGGTGAAAATTCATCAATTTGTTATTATTACTATCAAATCTCTCCTAAACTAATTTCATGGGTTCTACAATTGTAGTTTTATTGTAGAAATACAAATGCAGAAACATGCAACAGGATAATACGAAATCCATCTGTTAATGTTATGGTAATTTCAGTTACTGTGGGTTTTTTTGATATAGCTGAGCGCAGAAGCTGTTTCCCTCCTTCCAGGCATTCATAATTTTGCATAATTATTAACTGAAATTTAGCTGCAAAATTTATATTTTTTTATTATTATAGAGCAGTCTCACATCAGATTTTCTTGGAAGGTTCAAAAATTAATCATTTTGAAGTGATTTTTGTTCATGGCTCTATCTAGTCTTCCACAATAATAATTTCCATTCCTGTCCATCTCCTCCTGAATTTTGCTTGCCTTTTTTTTAATATCTATCTTCTTCCTCATCCCCAAACCTCTTATGTTTGAACCAATCATCTTCTAGCTTTTAGCCTTTTTTTCCTGCAACTTGTGGTGATATTTATGATGTGCAAAGTGAAACATATTTTTCCATGAACCCTTGTCAAGGGAGAATGACATTTTACATTAACTGCAAACCAGGTGATTATGATCAGTGGTGTACTCTGGTAAGTAGAGACAAAAGGAAAACCATAAAGATCTTTCTAGGGGACAAAAGTGAAGTATCTGCTGCCTGATTGCAGGAAATGTTCCCTTCAAGAACAGTACACAGGACAAGTTGATTCCTGACCCACTGTGCTTGTCCCTGTTCTCTTAATTCTAAGCTCTGCAGAATTTCTAAGTGAAATATTATCTTAGCTTCATTGTCCTTGTTCCATTGGTTCTCCTTGTCTTTAAAAAGACTAGGGAAGATGGTCTGTGTGCTTCCTTTGTTTACAGGTATTACTTTCTCTCTGGATGTAGAGTTCAAGCAGAGCCAACCAGGATAGGCACAATATTGCTAATCACAGAACAGTAATGTAGAATTTTTTAGGTTGGAAAAGATCTTTAAGAGCGACAAGTCCAACAATTAACCCAGCACTAAACCGTGTCCCCCAGGGCCACACCTGTCTTTTAAAACCTCCAGGGATGGTGACTCAGCCGCTTCCCTGGGCAGCCTGTTCCAAGGCTTGACAACACTTTCAGTGAAGAAGTTTTCCC
>JAWWLZ010000001.1:88228565-88247962 GCA_035041345.1 Poliocrania exsul | reverse complement strand
TGCCATGATCTGGTAAATGGACTGGAGTTGGACCAAGGGTTGGACTTGATGATCTCGGAGGTCTTTTCCAACCCAATGGATTCTAGGATTAATCAATATTTATTACTGAATCTTGGTATGTAGGTGGCCTGTGGTGACTTAAGTTCTGCAGGGGGCTCTCTTGGGTCTCAGTAAGAAAGTCACAACAGCACATAGTGTAAAACATTTCTATTTTAATAATGTAGAATAACAAGGGGGAACACCAACAGTGAGTAAGTGTTACACCCTGTCAGGTCCTGGAAGTGCTCTCTCGTGCAGCATCAGACAGACCCCCAGGGCATTCCCATGCCAGGCTGTGCAGATTCTGTTCCTGGGGAGCTCCAGTCCCCTTCCATCCTGTGCTGACTCCTGTCTTGTGCAAGGAACAAACCCATCCATCTCCTCTTCACAGGTGGGAGCATCCTGTCCTCTCTTTTCTGGTGTTCCTGGAGTGCAGCCCTGGCAGGAATGGGGCATTCCAGCAGGTCCCTGGCAGTGCTGGGGGGGATGGTGTTACACAGCACCTGCTGTGCCAACCCACCCACCTCTCAGGCCTGCAGCAGGAAGCCCAGCAGGGCAGGTGTGGCTTCCCTGAGGTCACTGACCCCTAAACTATAAGGGAACCTTCCACAAGGCTCCCAGTGCAACCTGGAACAGAGCAGGGCTGCAGGAGAGCTTTGGGATGGAAATGGGTTAATGGGACAGCACAAACAGTAAGAACTGAAATACTCTGAGGGGAGAGGATGCTGAACCCTGGAGAAAAGCTCAGCAAAAGGTTTCACATGGATAAAGTGGACAGAAAGATAGTGTGTTTGGAGAGTTCAACAGAAATAGGAAGTAACTTCAGAAAATTCTCAAATAGAGGTGTAGAACAGAGTTGTAAAAATGTTCTGTGTGAATTGGAGGAACTGAGTGTCTTGAACATACAGAATATCACATGTAAAAAAGATTCAGTATTGGAGAAATAATTTTGTTAAGTGAGCAAATATAGAAAAAGAGCTACTAAAAGCATGTAGAAGAGGAAAGAAAGAAAAGTGGTTCATTTTAGTTTGGTGAAAGAAATATTAAAATAAATACAAGAATAAATAGTTTGATTGCATTGGGCATGTCGTGATACCAAGCTTGAAGGGAAGTAAAAGCTTAACTGTTCCTCAGTTTTTGGACTTTCCCCACTGAACTGCAAGAACTTTCCAGATCCTCTTGGTTTGGGCCTTTCAGCACATTCCTGTGGAGCAATGGCAGCTGTGTAGTCTGGAGGTGGGGAAAGGAGTGTTAAATTTCCCAATGCACAACTGATTAAAGCAAAATGCTACGACTACAGCTGAGATTTTTTTCAATGTGTCAGGAAATACCAGGAAATCTTAAGGCCAGAGGGCCCTTCTGTGACTGCTGGAATGCTGTTTGTGGCCACAGAGGGGTGCTGTTTATCCAAATAGCAGGAGACACCCGCAAAAGGAGGAAATTGTATTAACCAAACTTTTTGACTTAGGAGAAGTGTTTTCCAGTGCGCTGATTTAATCAGAGTTCCTGAAAGCCTGTTTTTCCTGTGAGTTAATATCGCTGTGTAGACCAAATCAGTGGCTTTTCACAAGGAGACTCCATTAAATTACAAAGCCAGGACAAACCCCATCTATTTTCTGAGGGTTTCTGGTGCTGAACCTGCTGACTTCAGCAATATTCAGTTTTTATTGTTCTAATAACTGCCTCCTATGGATTTTTGTATGCAGTTGATCGATGTAAGGGCACTAAGGCAGCACACAATGCATCTCATTCTCATTCCACGTTCCTGGAACCTGGAGTTCAACTCACAGCCAGTGCCCAGCTCCCACATTGGCACATCTGAAATGAAGCTCTGCATCATCCTGAGATATTCTGTGTGCTGATTGTTGTAGTGTGGATGTTTGCTTTCTGTTTGAGCTGTGATGAGTTATCCTTTCGGAGCATTTCTTTAAACTGTTGTGTTCAAGTGCTTCAAAGAAAGGAACCATCTTTTATAGAAACATGGACTCATAGAACCATTTAGATTGGAAAAGATCATCAAGTCCAACTGTTGACCCAACACTGCCAAGTCCACCACTAAATCATGTCCCCAAATGCTACATCTACGTGTATTTTAAATACCTCCGGGGATGGTGACTCCACCACTTCCCTGAGCAGCCTGTTCCAATACTTGACAACCCTTCACCCCTTGTGAAGAAATTTTTTCTAATAATAGCCAATCTAATCCTCTTCTTCCTCATATGTACATGAAACCTGAATTTGTTGCTAACTTTCTAAATATAACTGAATTGTTTTATTCGCTGTGCACCTTCCCCTCTTCTCACCTCCCCCCCTGCAAAGTATTTAATAATATTCAGATGCTCTATCCTGTCATGGCCTTTGCTTAGTTTAACTGAAGCTTTGAGATTCTTGATGTGTTCTTAAGCTATTAATTTTTACAGCCCACCCCTCCCTTGAATTGGAGATCAAGTCTTCAGACACAGGAGAGAATTTGACAGGCAGGCAAATGCTGTCAAGGTTTGGCAGTTCGACCTGCACCAGAAACTCATAGGAATAAACTTCTGTGTTCCTGGTTTGGGATGAGACGTAACTGAATATTCCTTAAAATTCCTGTTGTCTGAAAAGATTTCCAGTTTATAGAACACAACAGGAATTTCCCTGTGAGTTGTAAACTGAGTTGTACCATTTTAACGAAGAACGTTGTGTAGTTTTTAGGGACCTACTTCATTCTTCGTTGCCAGTCTTACACGTTGTCAGGGGCTTAAAAGTCCTTTCCCCTCCCTGAAAGCCAATGATGGTCAGTGAAGGAGCATTTTAGTCTCCTGATTCCAGGTTCCTCTGGAGAGACAATGAGCTTCCCTAACAATGAACTGTGTCTCTCAGAGCCTCTGCTGTCTTCTACAGTCCCATAAAGCAGGTTGATGTCCTCTCTCTCCCCTGACAGTAACTTAGAATGGGTCAGTGAGTGACACTGGGCAGGGCAGAAGCTGCTCCAGGTGCTCCTTTCCCAGTACACTCATTTCCCAGCAAGTTCCTTGTAACTAAGCTGAAACACAAGTGATTTCATCCTGCCACAGACCCATACTAAAAATGCTCAAGAAACTTTCCAGAATAGCTGATTGGTTTGGAGTTTTGGTTTCAGTATTTTTTTTCCCCATTCTTTTTTTTTCCTTTTCTCTTGGGAATAATTTATTTGCCACAGAATTAAAAAATGGGCAGCCTGTACCTTTTCTAGAATTACCTCTCCACCCACCCCACCCCCTTCATGTCCTCCCCAGCCAATACCTTTTGTCTCCTGTAGGATGACAGGCTCCAGATCCACTGTCTTCTTTAGGGCAAGTCATTAAACTGTGATATTGCACAGCTTGCAAGAGTCCCACATGAATCTGTTGCTGCAGTGCTAGAACATTCCACTCACTTCCTGCGCCGCTCAAAGACTGAAGTGTTATCTCGTAAAATTCAGGAGGGAGTGAGTGCAACCCCATAAGATCCCACAGTGTTAACAGCACTCTGACTCAACAATTGCTTCACAAATGGCACACAGAGAGCAAAGTCTGGTCTCAGACACAGGTCCTTCCTGAAGGACCACTGTTTGGAGATCCCAGCTTGACAGAAACACCTCAAGGGTTTGGGTTTTTTTTAAAGAGGCTGTAAAATCAATATTGTCACTTCCTTCTTCTTTCTGCACTTCTCTTGCTATAACGCAATCTGCTGTTTAAGCTCACCCGATCCAAGTGATGTTCTTGGATCTGAGCAGCTACTTTTACAGTGCTGCCCTAAAAAAAAAAAAAAAAAAAAAAAGAGAGTTTTGCTCAGGACACTGCTAATGTTTCAGGAAATACAGTGGTATTAGGGTTTTCACTGCTTCTTAGGATGCCCAAGTTTTATTAGTTTGGTTACCAGAGTTTAGGCTAGTGCTTCTTCATTGTATTTTCTCTGGCTCCTGTTTGGGGCTTAGCTGTCTGGATGTTGATTTCTTCTTCTTTTATATATATATATATATACATACATACACACACACATATATACATATATATGCATATACATATACACACACATACATGCATATACATATACACACATATATGTACATATATACATATCTATACACATATAAATACACACACACACACACACACATTAAAAAGTCCTGCTCTGGTTGCTGCTGGGTAACACAGCATGAAGCAGCACAGTACTCACAGTAAGCATGGTCAGCAGCTGTGCTTGGAGGACTGCTGAAGTTCTGATCCAGTCACCTTGAAGACTCCTTTAGTATTTATGTGACTGAAGCATCAGCTGAACAAGAAGTCCATCCTTGAGTGGCGTTGGATGAAAACAGGCACTGGGTAAAAGCCACAGTTTTGAAGCAGAACCTGTTTTACACAAGGTGACTTGGACACTCTTCCAGTTGCACCAACCATGCAGTAGGAGCTGGTTATTTCCAATCCCACCATGTGCCTCCCTCTACTGAACTGACTCACTACGAGCTGAAGCTGTCATTGTTCCATGAGGCCAAACAGGAGCTCAGAAAACTTGCTCTTAATTACATGCTGGGCAAACAGACAAGGCGCAGTCACAGCTGTATTTAGCGTGAGAACATCACTGTGGGTGAAATGGTTTCAGTGACAGGTAACTTCTTACTTTGTGTACTCCTAATTTTACCTTTCAGCTCAAGTGAAGTGGACAACTTCAGTATGATTTCACCATGATGCTCCAGTGTTAAGAATCTGCTGTTTACTCACATTCTGCATCCCAGATCATCCCAGTTTCCCTCAGTTTGGTGTTCCTCTCACAGGGCAGTGGCCAAGCTACACTGTGAACTGCTGCTGACAGAGCTGTGGCCAGGGCTGGACCCAGACCTGCTCACTGGTATGTTGTTTCATTCCAAGTGTCTGCATCTATGAAATAAACACTAACTTTCCTTTGACTGGAATTTTATATTCTGCTCTGATATGGTCTAACAAAATCACTAATGCCTTTCAAGAGCTTCTGGAAAAACAGCTCATGATAATTAAACTGATTTCACATGTTAGGGCCATACTTACCCCCCTCAAGCTTCCTGCTTTTAGTAACAGTCCACAAACTTTTCAGACTTTTAGAAGTCTATTTCTTAGCATTAGCAGAATAGAATTGCCCTTTAGGAGCACCAAAATAATTACCAAAATTAACATTAATTGTTTCTCTTCCTTGCTGGGAACTTTGCACTCCCAGTAGCTTCCAGATCTGCAAGAGTGGAGCTGACTCATGGTAGTTTAATCCTCATTCTAATCTGAAGAAATGTTTTAAATTATCCAAAGGGCTGTGACCTCTTGATTTCCAGGGCAGTCTGTCTTGTGAGCACTCTAAGATATTTTTTCCTCTGGTCTTTTTACTCCAGACAGAACTTCCCTTATGTCTGAGCTTCAGTCTTGCTCATTCTGCTTTTGAAAACGCCCACCGTGCTTCCAAGCTTTTGGCCTTGGATCTCCCTGTGGTTCCAGTTGCCCTCTCTGCATGCTGCAATGTTTTCAACCCCATCTACATTTTTATATAAGACTTTGCAAATGCTTTGTTGAAAACAATTTATTTTTCATCATAAGAGCTCTTTTCTCTCTCTTATTCTGATCTGGGATGCCTCTGCCTCATTACCACTCAACCCTGCTTATTATGAGTTTTCAATGCATGTAAAGAGTGACTGTACCATAAAAACTGGCAAGTAGATACCTCAGGAGAAGGCAGCAAAAGCTGTCTTGTACATGTACTTACCACACACAGAGGTTTCTTTAATCATACCAAACTTTTGCCCAGATTTTATTTCACCTAAATTCTGTCAATTACAATGTGACTTTAAGGCAGCTCTTTTGCTTTCTTTAACTAGGCAAAAGAGTGAGGTGCTTTCCAAAATAACCCTGAAGAAGGAAAACAGGACACAGAAACAGGAAGCATTTAGGCCTCCGGTATTTTCTCTGGGAGAAAGACACTTTTTCCCCTCTTAGGAAACTGAAAACTGTGTGTCAAAGATCTTCATATTCAGGTGTTTTCATCCTTGGAATTTGATGTTTAACTAATGCTCAAGGGGAAGCTCTTACAAAACAAGAACTGAGATTATTCTAATGGTGGATGAGGTTATTTGCATTATCACAAGGGAAGGTCTGACAATTTGGGGGGGAAAAAAAGTCTAAACAAACCCCTTGTGTTTTGCCTTGTCTTCATCAAAAGGAAATGCTTTTAAACCAGAGGTTTTTCCCTGTTCTCCCTGATTAAACCACTGCAGACTATTAGTATCTCAGTTAATTTCTGCTTCTATCCTCCATGGAATCAATTCCAATGTAAACACCTGCTGGGAAAAAGAGGTGGCACATGAGCTTAAGCAGCTCCTCTTGCCTTGAAGTTACCAGTTATCTTCCCAGGTTCCATTTACAGAGAAGCAGGCCTGGGCATGTCAGAAGCTTAACTACTTACTCTTTATTCTCCCTTTATTTTCATGCAGTAAGAGACTTGTTTGCTCAGTTACTCAGAAGGAAATTGCACACAAATCCAAGCTGAACATTTCATGACCTTGCATGGCTCCAGAAATACCCAAATTTTAAGAACAAAGGAGTTCCAGCAGGTTCTTATTTGAGAGATCTGTATCTTCAAGTTTCTGCTGGTGGCAGCAAGAAGCCAGCAGTTGCAGAGATTTTGTTTATATAATGCAAACTGGAAAAGGGCTTGCTTGCTTAAATAAATGAGACACTCATATTTTACTGCATACAAAACCTTTATGCCATAAGCAATATTAATTAGACTCTACAATTCTTACTCTTTTGAAGGACAGATTCTAATAAAAATCTGCTGCTGTAAATTTTAAGCAGTGCCACCGAGTCCTAAGTAATTTTCTGTTCTGGTCTCTTATGCTTTCTGGTAATGGAAGGGTTCATTTTTATTTGGCTTCAGTTCAGAGGAATACATGCAGTCACTGGGGCTTGCCTTACTGTTAATGAAGGGAAACAGGCACCTTAAAGGGACAGATAAATCATATCTAAGAATAGCACCGTTCTGTGCAGGAACAGTGTGACAAAGGTATGGGTGTAGCACAAACAGCAGCAGCTGCTTCATGGCTGATACCCAGAAACTCAAACAGCACAGACACCTTTCCAGCTTTTGCTATCCAGCAGATTTCCAAGAGGGTGGCACTGCATAACCCTGAGGAGTTTCTGCTCTCCTGCCACACAATCCTGTGCTGTTGAGAAGTCAGGTCCCATCTGCAGAGAAGTGTCTGCAAACACAGGCCCTGTGCACGTCCGATTTTGGCCCGAAGGCCACACCAAGTGGAGTCATGCACACACAGGTTCTGAAAACACGTGGGGAACACAACTACAGCAGGCAAATCTTGAAAAAAGCAGTATTTATTTTAAAGTACAACCCAAAGTTGTATCTGTAAGAAATGCACAAGGTATCTTGTTTCGTCCACAAGTCTTGGCTGTGTGCATTTCAGTTCAACTTAAAAATGCATTCAGGTTTACAAATGTACAAACAGCACAAAGTGTGTTACAGTCTCAACAGAATGCTCTTACATTCAGCCACTTTGCTCTTAAGGTTTTGTGTTGTTTTGTTGGTAATTTTTGTTGATTTTCTTTCCGTTTTTACATTCTTACAACCTGTGTTAACAAAGACAGCCTTATTTTAAAAAAATACTCTGCATTTTAGCACAAAGTGCCTTTTGATTTTAAATTAGAACTTGGAGAATAACACTGGAAAAAATTTAAAAACCCAAACTCGTACTTTTCATAAAAGTATTGCATGCCAGGACCAGTTTATAGTTCAAATTGTTTCCTAAATAAAGATGGCAGATGGTAAAATATGAAACCAGTGAAACTGTTCATATTTACAGGGCTTCAGCTGTAGTTGGGATTTGTGACCACACCCAGACTTTTTCAAGCTTATCTGCAATCTCACACTACCATATTGCAGGACAGACTTTAAGAAGGAGCAAGTGATGAAAGCATGACTGACAGGGGAGTGGGGTGGGGGGAAGCAACGACCAGCCTGAAAATGATGTCTCAAAAATTTGCATTCAGAATTGTATCATGACCTGGATAAGAGTTCTTTCCTTTAGCTTTAGTTTTCATGAGGGTAGTGTGAATTAGACCAAGGATCTGAACTTCTTCTTGCAATTGCTGGGCTCCAAATTCTCCAAGGATTGTAGGTCTGTCCCATGTCTTCAGCAGGATTGGCAACGGTGGCAGCAGCAGGTGGTGGAGGAGCAGCAGAGGAGTTTTCACTACCCATGAGATCAATGCCTGACAATGCGTTTGTTGGAGTGGTGAAGGGAAGGCCACTGTTGAGGTTACTTGACCAAATGGAACTGCTGAACGGAGTGGTGGACCACAGGCCACTGGGGTTGCCAAGGATGGACTGCAGTAAAGACAGAGCCAGGTAAGTAGCAGTTTGGTAGCCTCTATTTTCAATCAGTTTACAGCCCTCTAAAAGAAAAGTATTAAGCAGCAGCAGCACTAAGCCTGCTCTGGAACCTCTTCTTTCTTCCCTGCATCATGGAGTCCTCCTGAACTTCCTTTGGGAGAGCTCCCCCAGAGGAACCACACTGCTACACAACTGAACGTTGTGCTCAAGGGCTCCAGGGGGCAGCCACATGATAGGCTGTTCTCATCTGAGCTTTTACATCCCCATACCTTTGCTAATTTAAGCACTACAAGGATTCAAGCTGTAACACACAAGGATCAGAACACTCCAACTTCAACACACTGGTTAGAATGAGGTAGATAAACATGGTTCAAGTCTCAAAAAATCAACAAAATTCAAGCTGTGATGGAAGGTAACAGCAAAGTCCTTTTCTTTTTTTCTGTTTGCAAACTTATGTCCCTGGGTTCAGACACATCTGTTTTGGATGAACTTACCTGAATTCAGCCCCACTGTACCTCCCCCATATTCCCAGTATATACTTTTTCCTCCCATCCAAAACTTCACATGAGAGGAGAGGGGACAGGAGAACTGGCCATTTATCACTGAGTTCCAGTAAGTTTGTCCTGGCTCAAGACACTTGGAAGTCTCTGACAAAGGGTCATGGTGCAGATGCAGGTGAGCTGCAGTACATCACAAATTGGGATGCACAGGACAGGCACAGCAAGCCCAGAGAACACATACAGGGATGAGCAAGGCCCAGCTTCTGTCAACTGCTTTATTAAAGGCCAAACAGTAGCAAGCAACAAGCAGAGGAACCCGACTCGTGGTATAGGGTAAAGTGACACCCAGAAGCAGCCAAAGATGGACATGGGAAAGGTTAGCATAACTTTCATGCTAATATTAGCACAGAACCTGCTACATGTTGGCTTAGCACACTACATACCTCAGTGTCAACAGAGTTAATGTACATATGCTGTAAATTCAATTTGCAAATACACAGTAAACTTGATACATCCCAAAGGCAGTGGACTTGTCAAGTAAGTGCTGTAAGGTACAAAGATCCTTCGGTTTGAATTTACTGGGTGGAGATAGAGCACCTTTCCCAAGATCTCTGCCCTTGGATAACACAAACTAAAGGTTAACCAGTATCAGTGCACTCTGCATCTGGAGATTTAAATAAAAATCTCTTTAGGAAAGAAAACAAGGTAGACTGAAAAAGTCTTCATTTCAGGTTTTTGCTCTCTCCCCTGGAATGAAGATAGGCTCAGTCTCATCATACCTGATATTGGTAGGACATTAACACATTATCAAAGGGTCCTCACAGAATGTGCTACTGAGGGGGCTGGACAGCAGTTCTGAGCATTACCAATGTCACTGAGAAACTGAGCCAAACCAGGGTGACAGCGTATGAGACTACTAAGCCTACAGCAGGAAACACTCTGCTGCACAGGCACCAACCCTAACACAACTACAAGTCCACCCTATCTCCTGCTATGGGAAAGAGCCAGGAACTATTCCTGTGTGTCCCAAAAGTCTTTGGGAAAGCCTGATAGGAAGGCACTTTCTCATAAATCAGAAGCAACCAGGAAAGGAGCAGCAGAGGAGAGTACCTGCTATGGCCTTTGAGAGCTGGTAGAGGGAGGTACAAAGTAGCTGATAGGCAGAACTACACACAGGAAAATGGAGGAAAAGGGAGTGGGGGAATGTGGTCAGAAAAAAACTTGGGGAGAAGTACCAGCAATGCAGCCAAGGCTGAGAGGACTTGGGACCCAGCAGTCAAATGCTGTTTAGTACAGAAGCAGAGTTGTGCACAAGGAATAAGGAAGGAAAACAATCAAAATCAAGCCCCCACAAACCTTTCTGGAAAAGGGGGTAACACAGGAGCCCCTGTCTAAGTACTGTCTGCAACAATGACTTTGGCTCTTGTGCCAGAACGGAGGAAAGGGCAGGGCCCTGACCTCTTACCTAGCACTTAAGAGCAAGGGGGCTCAGTAACAGCAAAAGCCAAGCTTTCCTGTTCTGGCTTGCCATAAGCATTTGAAAAAAATCACTGTCATTAGAAAGGTTTTGAACATTTCAATCAGTTGGATGCTTCTTGTTTATTAAGTGATCTTCTCCTTGAATAAACTCTTAAAACATCTCCCTAAATCAAAGTATTTAAAGGAAGTAATTGATAATTCTTCTATACCATTTGTCTAGGCTTCTATCTCAATGCTTCTGGAAGCACACTTCCCAATATTTTTCAGAAGCAGCCAGGAAAAAGCAGTTAGGAGCTAGAGAGCTTGTTCTGGTTGTCCTCAAGCCTTCCTTCCATCAAATGCTGATGAAACCTGCCCTCCATGTGACAGAAAAGCAGAAATCTCTCCTTACATAGTTTTAGGGAGGTTCCAGCTCTGGTTGTAACCACATGACAAGGGCAGGATCAGTGATTCTGTGTCTATAAGAAGCTGTGTGACCTTCTTCAGCTTCCCCTGCCATCCCCCACTCCATCTGAACTGCTCCCAGGTGAAGTAAACACTGCCTCTTACTCACTACAGAAACATTTTCAGAAGTCAACATGAAGGATTTCAGCCAGCAGTAAAGGCAGCTGTTGTGGTCTAAGTTTTAGTCTGGCACAAGGATGGCACAAAGATGACAGTGCAGTGCTACAACCTGTAAAAAACTGGTTTTATTTCTTCCTTTTCTATACTCAAGATTTCCATCAAAATTAGTAGTCAGTTTAAAGGCTTCACTTTATGGTCCTTTAGTGTTTTGTCTAAGCTGAAAAGAATATATTTAAGGTCTTTTAGGTAAGTTTTTTGGACCTTTTGTTAATTTACAAGCAGGTGCAATGCTGGATTCAGAAAGGAGAACTGAAACCTGAAAATTATCATATTGGCTATTTCAAAACTGTTCATCAAACTGTAAGTGCCAGAGGCAGTGTCCAGCCATGGCACAGGTGAAGAACAGCTCTTTTCTGAAGAGGAACATACTTTTTGAAGTGCTGCAAGAGCCTCTGATAAGAAATAATTTTTATGTGAATATAAATATCCAGTGTACATGGATTCCTCATCTGCAAGCAAGCAGACTAATAACTTTGTCCAACAGCCATATCAACTACACAAAGATGAATATGTGCAAATTCCCTTTTCCTTTATTCTTCAGTTCATTTTTTTCACCCCCAAATCCTCTGAATTAAATTAGATGGCACAGAAGAGGTTGGAAACAGTAATAAAACACTGTATCTGGACTGAATACTTACTGCAGTTGTATGAGTTGGGGAACTTGAGCTTGTTGGCCAGGAGGGTACAGAATCTGTAGCTGAAGGGTCCCAGATAGATGATGGAACATTATTGAATTCACTCCAGTTTCTCTGAACATCCTGCCCATAAGCAGATCGAGCTAGACCAAGTTTGCTAAAAACCTCTAAAAATAAAATGAAGTAAAATTGAGTACATCACTCTTACTCCTTCTCCAAGAATAACACTCCTCACTGTTATTCCCCATGTTTTTCTAAGAGGTCCTGCTGCAGTGAGATTAGAAGAGGTCACACAGTAACACAGGTATCTCATGTAGCTGACACCTGACAGTGTCTACAAAGTTAGTAATGGTTATAGTAGGGAAGGAGTTAAACACTTGCTGTGCATAATTCAGTACAAGCCTATAGGGCTTGTGGAAGCACAGCAATTCTGAGAGTCCTGGCAGTTCCTGGTAACAAGTTAAGTGCAGGTGGAGCAGGTGACTGGGCTGAGGGAGCCTCCTGTAGTCACAGCACTCATTTCCCAGGTGACTCCTGGCAGGAGGCAGCACTGGCAGTGCCCCAGCCCTGACCCATCTCTGCTATGAGGAGGAGAGGGCAGCACCAGCAGGCATGGCTCGCCTGCTCCCTGCACACAGAACTGATCCCTGGCATCTCACTGGTGTCCCTCAGCTGCTGCTGCCAAGTCCTGCTGATGAAGATGAAAGAACTTCACAGCAGCAGCTGCCACTGTTTGCATTTTTCAGCAGACATTTTTCAGTAGAGAGCATTTTTCAGTCAACACTACCCATTTTGCAGATGCCACATCCCAAGTTTGTTTTGCTTATCATCTTTTGCAGATGCTTTAAAATACACGGTGCACCCCCAAATCTTCCCAAGTATACAGAGCATCCATGCCCTGCAATATAGCCTGCCTGCCCATCTCAATGTTATTTACTGAAGGTTTACCTGAATATTTAGATAGGAATTAATTGCTGGGTTTAGTGTGCATCAGTTCATTTGTGCAGCTACACAAATACTGGAGGAAAACTCAAGAGGAAAGCAGCAGGTCAGTTAGGCCATTGCTTCACTTACAGAGCAATGTTCTAGGCAGGTGTTTATGCTGAGGAAACTACAGGCCTACTGGCACTCTTGTGAGACCTACAGTAAAGCTTCTGGGGAGGGATGGAGGGAGAGCAAAAAGACTAAGAAAAAAACAACTATCAGTGAATTTTACTGAAACAGAGAAACTCCAAAATCAAGCATTTCCAGCCCATCAAACACTTTAGGAGGTTCCACTTTCTCTGGACCAAAACAGAGAATACACCACCAAATTCTTAACCTACTTTCCTACATAATCTTCCCTTTTAGGGCTGGCAATGGGGATGCTGTCTGCACTTAGACTAGTGCAAGGGAGACACACCATTTCTTTACCTGTATCTGCATGTGGAAAAATATTTGAAAAGAAAAACTCACCTCCAGTTAAGTTAAAAGAATGTCCAAATGCAGAGAATGAGTTGAGAGGTGTGAAATCAGGACTGCTGGGATTGCTGATAGGACTCCACAAACCAGAACTACATATTATGGAACAACAGGAAAGCAAAGCACAAGTTATTAACCCAGTACTATTGACAATATTAACTTATTGATCTATATACAAATGTATATGTACAAATGTGTGTATATACTTAACTATATATGTCTTTAATGGTGATCAAGAGTTAGGTAATCAGCTTATTTTTGTTTCATAGAAGATCTCAGTGAAATACCATTTTCCTGTGTACACACCCACCTTGGCACAACACAGTAATACACAGTGCTCTTTAATCTGCAGACTGAGCACAAACACAAACCTGAGAGTAGCTCTTCTGATCAGTTTTTCAGCAAACTCATAGGGTCCAAGACATAGCATAGTTTTTTTGACAAGCAGACAAAATTTAGAGCCACTCAGAAGGGATACAAGTGCTCACACTCTGGCTTGTGGGCAAGCTTCTTGAAACTAACAGAGGAGTTAACTGGAACCAGTGAAAAACATTCACGAACACCCTCTCTTCCCCCCATCCAACTCCACTCAGAAAAGCAATTCCTTTGCACAGTGAAGCCTGAATTCAAGTCTCTTCCCTATTCCAGAAAGGTTACCAGGCACTGCTTTTTACAAGCAAGACCAGGATACAAGCAAGACCAGGATTCACTGCCAAAATATGTCAGAAAAGACATGTGCCTTGGGCAACGTGACTGAGTGCAGCTGGATTCTGCTCCTACTCAGAACACAAAGCCCACTAATAGTTCTGATCTTGGTGTCAAAGCTGGGAGTGAAAGATATTACTGTACAGCAAGATATTCTGCCTGTGAACTATTTCAAGAGACCCTGGTACACACTCCTCAGTACAGAGAGGCAAGCTGATTCCTCATTGTTTGAATGCCTGAGAACACAAGATTGTTGAGTTACTTGGAATGAGTAGGGGGAAGTTCCCATCAGATCCAGAACATCCTTCTTTCTACTTTTGAGTCACTTCCAACTTCTAAACTTTTTTGCAAGGTGAGAGATGCTGTGCCCAGACTGAAATATAGTTGGCAAAAAGTAACCAGAATGAATTCTGTCACTCCCTTCAAAATACCATTAGCAGCTCACAATCTTCTTTTCTATGTGCCCAAGTATTTGCTGTAGAATATAAAAATTACCTGTCAGAGCCGTCACTGTCAACAACAGTGTGGGACATGCTGATATTGCTGGAAACATCCATCTTGCTTGGAGAAGCTTTTGGCAAACCACTGCCACCTGCAAGGATAGGTACGCATAAAATGAGTAAATAAATCCCAGCAAAGTAACAGAATATTCAGGAAACATTAAGAAATATTTACAACTCCAAACTGGTTCCAGTACCTGGGCTCTTGTCGTAACCTGCAGCTACAGCAGCAAAAGTGGGATTACCATTCCTGCCTGGAAGAGAAGCTGCCTTTGACAGCTTATGTTTGGTACCATTAGGCTGCTTGCTTTTCATTTCACTAAAAGGTGGGGAAAAAAAAAAGAAAAAAAAAAGAGTAAAGTTCCAGACTTCAGCAGTTTGATAAAAAACTCAGCAATTTAAGCTAGCATTCATGAAAACATTCATAACAGCTCAAGCATTCATGTAATTGCACCTTTTTTCCAATCTACCAAGTTGTAAGAAACACCGAGGAATATCAATAGCATGGCAAGGTATGCACAGTGGTGTATCTGCATAAAGCCATTTCCTTAGGAAGAGGGAAAGGGTCTGATAAAAGGGAGCTGCACCCTGTGAGGCACACAGGCTGTACAACTGCTCAGTGTCTGGGCAATCAGCAGGAGGTACCGTCAGGACTCACTTGCTGCAGCTGCTGTTCACGATGCTGCTGTAAGTGCCTCCTCGTGGCGCAAAAGCAAATGATGTGGGAGGAGGAGGAGATGGAGAGGCAGGTGTTGGTGAGGGCTGTCGTTGCTTCAGGAAAGCATCTGCATTCAGGGTTTGTAGAGAGAGCTTATAGAGGTTGTCTGTAGCTATAAAGAGAAACACAAATCATCTTCCTGTAGTATTTACATTACAACAAAAGCTTCTTGAACTTCTGCTATCCTTTCCATTCAAATGGAGGAGACAAAGGCTGCTTGCTACCAGTGACAGAAGTAGCAGTTCCTTCTCTATGTTCACTTCTGGTTTTTCAGGTTTACTGTCTATTTTCAGAGAGGCTGTACTGCAACAAAGGTGCCAAGACAGATTTCTACAGAAAAAGAAATCTTTCAAGTGAGCACTGTGGAGAGGGATGACTTAAGTCCACAAGCAACCAAGAGGAAGGTGATTCAGTTCCCACATAAGGGAACTTAAAATGCAACCAAAATGCTTGTAAGAATGTCCCCACTAACCACTGCATTGAAGTGTTCTCAGTGTTCCCTCTCAAGGGCAAATCATCTAATTAGTTTTAACTTTGCCTGCGGCAGACTTAACCAACCAAAACCCCATCTGCTGTAGAAAATACATATTTTTGAGCGGTAATTTTCATTTCCTGAATTCCCCCAGCAGCTTCTAAATTCTGTTCATCACTGAAGAACTGCAGAGTGGCCCATGTTCTGCCCACGCCGTTTTGAAACCTCCCAAATCATACCAGATGCTATCAAAAAGATGTCTACAGCACAGGAACAGAGTGCAGCTATGCAGTGAAGAGACAGGAAGACCTATAAACAGATGAAACCTATCTACAGATATTAATTGCAGAACACTCATTCTGCCATGATCTAGTGATTACTTACAGCTGCCAGCTTTGTGAAGAGGCACAGAGTCCCACTCTGGTGGTGGAGAATCCTTTTCCCCTTCAGAGCTGCTGGTGTTTCCTAGCTCCTGCCCAGAACCACTGGGGAGAAATTTGGCTAATACTGATGGCCTGCTCTCCATTAATTTACTGCTTGGGCCTATTAAACAAAAGAAAAAGCATGTATGAGGATAATAAATTGAACAGCTTTCTTTGCACACCAGACTTGGAATTAAGCACTAAAGAGGGGTTACAAATAACAAAATCTTAAGGTATTTATAAAAAACAGCCTCACACTACCTCTTGTTTTGGGGAGGTTTCTTGCTTTAGATCCACTTGTCAAAAGGTGCTGTGTAGAGATCTTGGATGGAAAGGGTTTGCGCTGCTTGTTTTCCAGTGGGGCAGTGTAAGACAATTCCAAGGGACTAAATGAAAACAGAAATTCATTTATTTTAAAGCTCTGAGGCGCTGAAAAGGACTTTACATATCTGTATCTATCTATCTATATATATATGGGCCATACATACTCTCTCACAAAATACTGGTCTCCTGTGGCATTCTTATGAATAAACAGAGTTTTGTATTTCTCCCATGAGCAATTCCACCCTTTGTAGCCCTGGCTCATTTTCTACCCACACTGCTCCACACACACGTTAGAGCTCACTCACCTCCCAGGAGCAGCTTTCATCCTGGAGCTCTGGGATTACAAAACCTGTTTGATTATACAGAGGCAACAAGAGATGCCAACTGCCCTTTTTCTACTCTGCCTTCAAACACCCCTGTTAGATCACGGGCTCCTAATATACTATTGCCCTGAGTGTACAGAACTGTTTTTTAGTCAACGATATAAAACTATTCAAATGCACCACCAAATTCATTTGGCTGTATATAGCTCTTTTTTTCTAGGTATTTGATTCTGTCTCTCAGACTTTCTAGGGAGGAACTATTTTACCCATTTGTTGCAGAAGAATACCAAACCAGCTCTCATTGTGGCCTTTGAAAACTGTCGCATGTCAAGAACTTGTGACTAATATGATAAAGTACATAATGGTACTAAATAAGATAAGGAAGAGTCTTTGCCAAGCAAAGTTTTGAGAAATATTTTGAAAAAACATTAATTTCTTCTAACTACTAAACTCACTGCACTATTAACTACAGCAAGAGAGAAAACACAGATGATAAACCTCACTCCAGTTTAGTAGAGTTTACTTTTGTGGCACTTGGATACCAGTCTGGTTTCAGAACACCGTTTTGGAATGAATGAGCTACAGTAATACTAAGATTCTTCATTTTTCCCATTTCTACCCTCTGCAATCAACTACGCCAGTAAGGGAAAGGGACTGGCAGTGGCAGCAGCCTCCTTTCATAACATATCCAAGACTCCGGCCTTACTCTGTGATATGAAAAAGGAAACTGTGTGGCTGCAGTTTCACCAAGAGCAACTAAAGGCACTCACACTGGCGCTGCCTTGCTGTGCTGCCACTAGAAACATTCACCCCCCTCCTCAGCGTATGTGATGCCTGTTATAAAAAGGTTAACATTGCATCATCTGATTTTCATGGCTGGATTTAGCTCTCACTTATGTACTATATTGCCATTAAGTAATTTATTATTTATAAGCTTCAGATATTCCCTGATACCAGCAAGGAAGAGGAAGCTGCTTAAAGGTAACTGCTGTTGGCATTTGCAAACTGGCAGCCACAACAGTCAAATACAGAGATTTTTATCAATCCATCTTCCCTTCAAGCATGACACTTACCCTACTCAAAAAGCTTCATTATGCTTACCTGGTTTTCACATCTACAGGGATTTCTTTCTTGATACTTGTAAGCACTTTTTTAGTTTTCTGTTTTACTGGGACTATTTCATTTTCAGGTTTTTCTGCTACAACTTTTCCCTTTTGTTTTTCAGGCTCCTATAAAAAACATAATAACATTAATATTCATGAAATGCAAAGTCCCTCTTGCACCACAACACACATAGTAGGGCTGAGGAAAGAATGCTGTTGGAAAACAGGAGCATTTTTGCAGCACTGAAGTTCTCTTTTTGCTACTTAGTGAGTTTACCTATAAAATGTGGTATCTATTTTTTACTATTTGGAAAAGTAGAAATCAAAATAGGAAATAAATGCACTTCAAGCAGATCTGATGTTTGCAAATACAGCCACGGCCTCTGAGTCTACTTAGTAACTAGTGCTAGTTCTGCACTGAGACATTTACTGCATCTGCTGAAACACAGTCCAGGTCACCTAAAACAGACTCTTCAACAAAGCAAAGAATATGAGCAACTTTACCATCCAATTTATTATTTTCTTTAACCCCACTTCTAGGACTTTCTAAATTCAAAGATACTCTTAAATAGCCATCCTAAAAAAAATCAATAGTGATTTTCAAGTGACAACTTACTAAACCATAACCTTTAAAATGTATCACGTGGATTTCTTTTTTGTTTCCCCCCCCAGCTGTAATCCCTGTCTTTTCCAAAGTTCAAATTCAAGAGATGTCAGAATTTAAGATGGTTTTCTTCCTTTTGCAATTACCTCAGCTTTGTTTAGTACCACTACACAAACTGTAGATTTAGTTTAAGTACCTAGAAGCATGTGAGCCAAATAAATTAAATAAAAGTAGGGGTTTGTATAAGGTAACCAGGCTACCTACTTGCTGACTAGTTACCACTGTTGATCTGACCCCTTTTAACTGACAAAAGGCATGGATTCACCTTAATTATCAAGTGAAATTAGTGTCCATTTTATTCTGAGAACAGAATCAGGCAGGAGTGTGCAGAGAAACAATTGCCACAATGCTGCTGGCAGCTGGTGGCTCATTCAAGCCACATTCACCCAGGCATTTCCAGTCCTGTGACTACACGATTCAGGCACGTTAGCACTCATAGAGAAGCAAATTTGGTAGAGAAGAAGTAAAGGCAAGGATTGGGAAAGACACTTTTTAATAAATCTTCTTCCTTAGTTAGGTATTATATGAAAGCTGAGGGTGGCATGGGGGAGAGAGACTGTGTTCCTGCTTGTGACACAGCAGCTACACAAGGACCTCCTTTCCTGAGCAGTGCTGTACCTCTTTGAGAAGTGGTTCTGTATCTGGGTTGGAGGTTTCTGTTGTGGTTGAAGAACTGTCATCATCTGCCAAGGAATCCTTCAGTTCATCCTCTTGTTGCTTTCCTTTCCCTCTTCTGTCCTTTTCTTCCCGCTTTTTCTGTGGCTTAGCCTTGCGCTGAATTGTTTTCCCTTTTCCTAGGAAAATAAGGACGCTTCAGATTCTCAGCAGCAGTACCTGGGAATGGGCTAGTTCCCTTCATTTCAGAGGCTAACCCATGTCACTAAGCCTCTGAAGTTTGCTGCCTATTAGGTCACAGCAACCATTTAACTGCCCCTTCACATCAAATGTGTGGGCAGTCCCGTGGTGTAAAGGAGAGCACTCTGGACTCTGAATCCCAAGGTCCTGAGTTCCAGTCTCAGTGGGGACCGTCCCCTGGCAGTTCAAGCCTCCCTGCCATCCCATCCCGT
>JAWWLZ010000001.1:88207914-88228226 GCA_035041345.1 Poliocrania exsul | reverse complement strand
TATCACCTGTTGCTGTTCTCTTCCAGAACTTGAGCTTCCACAATATTCTTATGTCTTTTATGAGATGTAATATATGCCTTTACTCATAGGACCTTTCTTAGATACTGCCCTTCAGAACAGCATTCTCATTTATGAGCCACACAGTGTCTGCATGTCCTCCTGGACAGATTTAACAGTTCCCTCAAGACTCAGTTACCCAATAACTGGATTCAGCATCTTCTTGGTTTTGTACCAGCACAAGCTGGAACTGAGACTGGAAGCACAGTGACAGCTGTTATATCTCGTTTGGCAAAATGGTACAGTTTGTATCAAAACAGAAATTTGCCTTCAGTATTTTGTCAAACACCAAATCAAATCCATATAAAAGGCGGTGCCTTTAAACTTTGGTTTTTTTAAGACATAAATATCAATGGTTTTGGTATCAAGAATAACAAAAATATTAGAGTTAAAAGTATTTTTTTTAGCATGAATGCAAGCAGATGTGTAAATACAAGTAGATCTTCCTAAGGAAATTTTCTAAAGATCTGCTTCCAGTATATTGGGGGCATTCTGGATGTGCCTCAGGCAGCCTTGTTCCAAGATTTGCTTCAAGTGTAATCTCTGTACAGGATTGCTAAACAGTTTAGTGTTCATCATTAGAAAAATCTATATAAAATGTTATAATGACATTAAAATATAATGTAAAGCAGCTTTTTAACAAAAATCTAATGCAGCCTCTGCAGCAGTCAGTTAATACCCAAATATTAGGAAGCTGAAACAGAAGACTATAAAAACAGGAATTCTGCACAGGATCTTTTGATAGACAGTTTTAGTCCAGAAGCTGCTGCTTCTGCAAATGTTTATGACTACTTCTAACTACTTATCTAAAGACAAATATCAGTGTTTGTATATGTAGATCCAGACAGAACTTCCTCTATGGTTTTACATTTCTAAAGAGGGCAAATGGAAATGGGCACACTACATTACTTGGATCAGGAACATGCTTTTGAAACCAAACTCAGTGGTCCCCACATAGTGCATGCAGCTGCATCACAAAACAGCACTCCAGTACAAGAGCTGGTTCCTTCTTAGGGTGAGCTAGAAATGGAAGATGTGCTCCAGAAGCACTCCTAGCTTTTTAAGGCATTCAGTGCACAGACTGGATCAGTCACTTCCCACCCGCTCCCACGTGCCCCATGAGGACACTGCATCCTCACTACCAGACACTTTGCTTTCCAGAGCTCCAGCACTGCACTGTTTGCCAGCACAGACACTGTCCATGAGAACTACCTTCAGCCATATGACTTTCTGGAATCCCATTTAGCCTTTATGGAATGAGTACCTGACAAACTGGTTGCAATTCTCTGAGTTCCCCCAACCACATCCCTTTGTTGAAATCAAAAACAAAATAGCAAAAGTACTATATTTCAGTAGGATCCCAAAGCCCCTCATCACTTTAAAGTCTCCACCTTGAAAGAGCAAATGCATCATAACATCCACTCTGAACTAAGAGTTTTCTACTTATTACCCCTTAACAGAGTGAGGCTTTCCTCTTTGGCAGTGCGTGATCACACAGGTGCTGTAGTGTTTATACACCTTCCCAAGACTCTTTATCTCTAATAAGCAACACAGTATCAGTACCATTTCTGTACACATGTTGGTAGCAAAAGTGAAAAAATGTTTAGAAATAAACATATCAAGATTAACTAATCACATAACTCTGGGGACACAACTGAAATTGCTAAAGCAAAAATCATCATTAGAAGTTCTACTCTAGCAAGTGTTCGTAAGAAGGAAGTAACTGACCTATAACTTAAAAAGTCTAAACACATCTAGTGTACAATATTCAATACATTATTTTAAGCACTAGGCAATTGAAAAGATGGATAAACAACTCCAACTCTAACCTTCTGTGAAAATGAATGTAATGTATAGACACAGGTGCCGTGCGTTAATGTGCTGACCACCTGACATCAAGGATTTTCTGCAAGGCTGGGCATGACGAATTCTATTCCCACAGGGGCTCACCCATCTCTCTTTTCCCTTACTCCCTTTCTCCCCACCTCACTTTTCACAATGCACTAGGATAGCTTCCTTTTCCCTTCCTCAACCCTGAGCCCCATGTACAAATGATAGAGGTGGGAGGGATGGATGCTAACCCAAAGGAAAAGGAGTAGCAACCAAAAGAGTATTTCTTCCCCAAGAGAGCAGATGTTTAGATACTTACACACTGTTTCATCAAAACATTCCAGCATTTTTGCAGGAAGAATGACAAGCTAGCACAGCACAAACTTCAATGCCATAAAGTAACAGAAACGTTCAAGACACAGGCACAAAACTGAAGGCCAGGGAACCACAGAAGCTACTGCTTTCCACATGGCAAAAATATGACCTTTTCAGCTGATTAAATCTTGTCCTGTGGCTTACCTTTGTTTTTTGCTAGTGGAGATGGGGGCTGCTCTGTAAACACATCAGGGGAAGGGGATTCTGGGTGGTCAAAGTCTTTTTCCATAGTTTCTATGAGCCCAGTGAGATCTGAGTCTTCCGAGCTGTGTCTCCTGCTGCTGGCACATTCGCCATGAGGTGGGCTGGGAAGAGGGAGCTGTGGCAAAGCACTTTCAGTCTGTTGCTCTTGCTGCTGGGGCCCGGATGCTGGGTGTTGCTGGAGGGGCTGCTCTGCCAAAGCTGGTGCCTGCTGCTGCACTGGCTGCTGGTTCTGCCTCGTCCCCTTGGCTCTTTTGCCTGCAGCATGAGTCTGAGCTGTGGCACCTGAATCCAAGGGAAAGGGGCCCGTTCTGTTCACTGACTGCATGGAAGCTGCTTGTGCTGAAGTCCTGTTAGGTATGTTTGAACTGTTTTTGGATTTGATGTTTTCAACATCAGGTGCATTTCTATTGCTGTGAAGGTGTGCTGTTGCATTGCATTGTTTATGATTCCCTGCACCGGATCGTGAAGATGAACTGCCTGATCCATAGATCCCTCTGGATGAACTGTGGTTAGAATCCGATCCAAGTGTATTCAAGCTGGAAGAATAACTCATGTTTAAACATACTCTACAATGTTTCCAATCTTCATCATGAACAAAGAATCACTAAGTCCAAAAGAAGCCTTGAACATAAAACCACCAAAAATGTCTAAAACTTGTCTGACAAGTCAGTAGCCGTCACCATTTCCTGTTCACTTACTTGGTCTACACAGGAACAGAACCACAGTAAAATGACAGTCAATATACATACTGAAGGGAACACTGAAAGGAGAAGATCTTTAGTTCACGTAAGAAAGCAAAGGTAGGAACTTTTGGCCTGCAATTTTTCTGCAGTCTTCACCTTTCATTTTTGAGAACATCAGCAGGAAATTTGACACGGTTTGGGTTTTGGTGGGATTTTTTTCTTTCCTTTTTTTCCAAAAGAAGGATATTCCTCAAAAATCACAAAATTCATCTTTTAATCCAAGCTATCTTCTCATAAGTAACTGGGAGAATCTTTATTCATTCACCTGTTCTAAAGAGCAGTACTACTTTTTTATTGATCTGATAATTAAAGAGGAAGTAAATGGGAAAAATACCACGAGAACTCCAAACATTTACTTACTTTCCATCAGATGAAATTCCAACTATTCTCCTGAGATCAAGTGGCCTTCCCATATCAAAGGGAGGGTTTGAGGCCTCAAAGGACAAGCGTCTTCTAAATGGCTCCCAAATTCCTTGAGCTTCTAGATAGGCTGTTCCAATTACCAAGAGAAAGAGTACACTGCAAAGAGGAGAGGCAGTCACCTAAGGATTTATTTCTTAGTTTTGAGCAATTTAACCCTAATGAGTCTCATGATACAGGACAAAATGTATCCTCCACTGAAAATTCTGAAAATTGCATCCAAACCACAATTTTGTCTGATAGAAATATAACATACACAAGTGTAGCTTGATAAATGCACATCACCAGCACTGAGAATGGAAACTAGATGCAAGTCTGACATGGTGTTGCTATGAATATTAATACAAAAGAAAAAAAGTTGGACTTCAAAATCTGGAGCCACAAGCACTGCAATAATCCAGACCAACAGTGATTTAAGGAATGCGACAATAAACACCACCTCATCAAATTAAAAACATGAACTATATAAACTCTCAGCATTTATTCCTAAAAATTAGGGATAGCTTTGCAGCTATATGGAAGAATTACTTTAGTGGCAACTAGCAAGCCCGTACATGATGGTATCCTAAAAGTCAATGGCCATCTATGCACAGGAACCTTGGAATATTATGAAATATGTTAAGACTCTTCTCTAGTTTGCTGCTAAGAACAATGTTTGTACTTGTAAGAAAAAGTCACAGTAAGGGATTAGTATTCTCTATTCTTTTGTAAAGTCTAATTAACACATACAGCACATGTAGAATTATCCATGCAAGCTACACTTATGAGCTGATAAGCATTATTCACTGTCAAAGAACTAAAACCAAACTCAGTCTATACACTTCTAGCAGGAGAAAACCACATAACTACTTACTCAGCATCTTAAGTAATGCAGTGTTAGTGAGTTTGTTTCTAAGTAACAAAAAATTTTCCTCTTACTTAGGAAACTGCATTTTCCTAAGTAACACTGCATTACTTAGGAAAGTGCTGAAAAGTCAAAAAAGAAAATGAAGTGGGCTGTAACTTTATCTTCTCTATTTCTTTTGTCAATTCCTAGAAGGAAGGACAGCCTAAGTGAACATTTGTGTAACACAGTACAACAGAAGGGAAGAGCCAGTAACTTACTGGGTGGGGGGGAAGGCAAGAATATTACATGTGTGTGATAATGCTTTGGATTTGCAGCACACAGAAAGACCACTTTTCCACCACAGGCATCTACATCACCAATCCATTTCACACTAAGATATAAGCTTAACACTAATGAGAATTAAATCAGCATTTGTTGTTACCAACAAGTAAAAACTCATCAGTACGAGTTTCCATGTGAGGGTTTTCTCTGGACAAAGGCAGTGGGGGAAAGAATCTCACATCCAAGAGATCATCAGGGACATAGGGTTTATAACCTCAGGTTTCAAATAAATAAAGATAAGTAGACGTTAGACTATGGAAATGGTGGAATTTTCACCTCCTAATTCAACCAGACATAATGAACACATGTCTGTCTGCTGAGGAAAAAGTGCATTCATATGCTGCTGCATAACCTGTGAGTGTGCAGTGTTGCACACAATGCCCTTCAGGTTCTCAGAAATCCCATTATTAGTATCACCAGTTGTCTGTCACACACTAGCAGCAGCAAAGTTAAATTCAACCGTGATATCTGCTAAGCTCATTACAGTCAGTGCCTCATATCTCTCTGAAGCACAATACTCCAGAAGGATGCTTATATTTCTACAGGAATTCATGGCTAGCAGTGCTTTAACACCTAATCTGATTCAAGTTTGGCTTCCTTATCAAAACCCCTACACATTACCAGGGCTAACAGAAGTATATTATCTCATTTAAGGAAATAGGCTCAAGTAGGAAGTGTACTATTTTGTCCTTGGTTTGAGCAGAAAGTCAGTACTCCTCAGCCTTAAACTGCTCACACTCAGTCTATTGCAGTGTTTATTAATTTGTTCTCCTTTTTAACCTTGCCCTATTTTACTTTACACCAATCATAGCACATACTGAATACATACGTCCTTCGCTGTAATCTGTACTCAAGCAGCAGTAATTCATGGCTGCGCACCTGTGAGAACAAACAAACATACACTACCTCATTATTCCTGAGATGATTATGTACAGTGCCAGTTCCCAGTTGGGCCTGGGCAGAGCTTCGGCACATGTTGCCAACATGTGATATGGAAGTGATGCATTCAAGACAAATACAAATTCAGAGCCTCCTGAAGTGATGAATTTTAATTCACGTATGACTCTGGAAGCAGTGAAATCTGGTGTAAACCTGAACAAAAAGGAAAGCATGTTACAACTTTACATATGAATAGGAAGAAAGTTTGAGGCAGTTTTTATGACTCATAAATTACAAAAAAACCACCAAACCTCACAACCCAACTCCATCAATTACCAAATAACTTAAAAATGCTTAGGAGTATCTTTTAAATACCTCAAGATGTGTTTGACTATGTTCATTAATATCTATGCTTAACACATCTAATAACTTCATATGGTGTCTCAGGAGAAATGTCACAATAACTGAAAACAAATTGTGACCAAATCTGCTAAAAAAAGCTATGAACACAGTAAAAGTGCAATAGCAGCTCTAAGTAAACTATTATGTGAACTACAGAGTTTTTAAACATTTCACCTTTAAGTCACAAACTTGTGCCTTTTCAAAAACATCACCACTACCTCAGGATCTCATCACAAACTAAGACTGTGCACAAACACCAGTGAAGTTTCACTGCCTGCAATATTTTGCACATCCACTTGCAGAACAGAATCATCTTCTGAACTTTTTAGATACCATATTCTGAATAGTTAACTTTACATCAAAGCACTGTTAAACAATCCGTGTGTGGGGCAGAGATCTTCCACAATAAAAACTGACAGAATTATACAATTGTTATCCTTAAGTTAACAGACAAAATATTCAAGACTAAAACACTATGCATTACAGTAACAATCCTTAGACTAAAGGCTCTTTTCCACCCACTGTAATGCACCAAAACCATATGTAAATCTAAATTCCATGTGCATTCACAACTAAAATGAAGATAATGTATACAACCTGATACAGTAACAGTATTCCAACTCGGTAAACTTACTGGACAGTAAGACAAGTAATACTACAGTCAGTCATGAAAACACAATACCATGAAAAATCAAATAGAGTTTGACAGAAGAGAGAAAAATGTGATGGTTGTATAAAGTTACATAAAATACCCAACCACACACAGCTTCAGTAAAAAGCCCAAGAATTTAACCAAGAGAGTTTTCCCCTGAGACAAAATTAAAATTCCAAATGTAAGACTTCATTAAGATATAAGAAAAAATACTCACAATATGACAATGTCTTTAGAGGCATTGGCACTTAGTGCAAATTCCTGACAGTTAACTACTTTAAATCCATATCCTTCACATGTATAGCCACTGATTTCCATTGTTTTCACATTAATCTGCAGCTGTCCTGTATTTTCCACTTTGAACGTTCTTCTCAGTGTGAAATTTGGCTCTTTATATTTCATTTCTAGAAACAAACAGCAAAAAGTGATTAGTGTTATGCTAAACAGATATCCTTCACTAAATTTAAATTCTACAGCAGAAGAGAGTGCTGTCAGTACTACAGCATAAGGGGGACCAGTGAGGCCCATGGAAATAAACTTCAGGTAACCTGTAGGAACCTATCTCTGCAGCCAGATTCTCATCACTGTCAAGGAAGGGCACTTGTACAATTCCAGAGCTCTCTAACTCATCAGGGAAAGGACACAAACCTCCAAACCACTGATAGCACTGCTGCCTCACAAAGAATCATCTAAGCTGTAAAGTTCTTTGATGTACTGCCTAATGTTGTGGTATTCTGTGAACAGTCCCAGCAAGTGAAGAATTACAACTGTTGGGTTTTTTCTTTTGGTGTCTTAAAAATAAAAAATTCATGGCTTAGCTGCATGTATCTTACTAGTAAAAAAATTCCTAAACCAAAATATGTAAGAAGTGATAACTAAACTTTACTTGAAGTTTTCGTATTCATCCATCAAAAAAGGCAGAATAATCTCAGACAACAATTATCATGGCACCTTAGAAATATGTCTGGAAAACTGGAAAGTAGCTAAGCAGTTTTTAACACCAGCTACAACTAAACTTCTACCAGTTCCTTTAGCTCTCCTCTCAGAAGCAAGCCTGAGGCTAAAAGGCAGAAAAACCTCTGATCTCACAGTAGTATCTGGCTGTGATTTAATTTTCATCAAGGAACACACCCTACCTTTTTTTCCCCACGTGCTTAAAGATTCTGAAGGTGTGAGGTAAAAAATACACAAAAGTTGTGCCTGTGATCCAGTCTGTCTTGTATTTAGGAATTCGAGAATATGCCAGTAAATATACCAGGACCTTCATCTCCTGTCTTGAGTTTTAGTGGACAAAAGGCTTCTGTTTTATTTTTCCAAGTTTCCATATTAAAATGAAAAACATAACTTCATGTTCTGACCAAATAAAGCAGGAACCTTAAAGTATGTAAAGGAATTAAATTTCCGGGGCACTAGAATAGGGGGAAAATATTTCCACACATTTCAAGTTTTACATGTAAATATAATTTCTTTTCTGTTCCACATAATAGCTCAAGAACTACTCACTTTCTGAACAGTCTTTCAATAATGCTTCTGTGATTTTAAAGCGTAAAGAACTTCCTGGACCAGGAGGTTTGCCTGCAATCTTCAAGCTCTCAGTTGTTCCTTGTCCTTGCACCATTATGGCATCTATTACAGTCAAATTATTTCTGCGACAAAAACAGAGGGGAAACATTCATAAAAGCTTCTCTGCAGTCTGTGAAGCTATATCCCAAATCTGGAGAACAAAAACATAACCAGCTCCACAGGTAACTCCCTACAATGTGGAAGTAAATTCTGGGGCTCAACCACAGTGTTTGCAAGACGAAAGGCCTAAGAAATCACAGCACATACAAATACAAATCCCAAGGAAATACTAGTTAAAATTGGCAACTCTTATTAATGCATCACACCTGATACAAAAGTGGAAGTTATTCCGAGCTCTGTACTAGAAAGACCAAACTTGCACTGTAGCTTGATCTTGCAAATGGCATCTATAACCAGAGTCCCTAAGTTCAAGACAGTGTAGTGTGTACTTAAGAAATCAAGGTATTGGTGGATGAAACACTGGACATGAGCCAGTAACATGTGCTGGAAGCCCCCAGAGCCAACCATGCCCTGGGCTGTATCAAAAGCAGTGTGACCAGCAGGCTGAGGGAGCTGATTCTGCCTCTCTACTCTGCTCCTGTAAGACCACACCTGGAGTGCTGCATCCAGCTCTGGGATCCCAGCACAGTAAGGTCATCAACCCTTTGGAGCAAGTCCAGTGGACTCAGGGCTTTGAGCAAGCTGAACATGTCCCTGCTCATTGCAAGGCTGTTGGACTAATGACCTTCCAAAGTCCCTTCCAACCCAAACCGTTCTGTAATTCTATGATAACAGTGTATTATATATTTATATTACTGCAAATGTACATAAGGCAGTTTAACAACTGTATAACTTGTCACAGCTACATTTAAATTAAATCTTTCTGCAGACACAGGATTCTACAATTACTCTTGTAGAAGCAATAATTTCTTGACAGCTGATCATAAGCATGATCTTATATACAAATAAAAAGCATCAGAAAAACTTACACTCATTTAGGAAATATATGTCTTACCTGATAACAATCAATGATGAAACAGTTTTATTAAGAACTGGAGTGAACTTTACTTTGACAGACTTTCTCTCCCCCGGTTTTAATATTAGGCTTAAAATGGAATGACGAGCCAGGCCCCTTGTAAGTCCCATGGTGGTCTGTAGTGGCTGCACCTAAAGAGAGCAGGGAAAACAAAGCAACACTTTAAAAAAAAAAAGACATTTTAATATATATTTGATAGGAATGGTATTATTATAGCTAGAGAATTGATCTTGTCATAAATAAGTGTATAACCCAATGACATACTGTTTTCTTAACCAGAAACTTTGATAGCACATGAATTTTCCTACTTATTAGTAAATTGTTTGTGTTTATAGAGAAATAGAAAAACATGACAGAACAGAACTGAGCTAACCTACATCCATGTAGATGCATAAAGTTCTAGCAGAAGAAATAGCTCAGAAGTTCTTACATATATATTTTAAACACTACATTAGTAGTTTTCAGCTACTAATGGAGTATTTTCTCTCCTCAAAATTTTCCATTATTTATATATTCTAAAAATGTTTTAAGGGGAAAAAGCAAACAAAATAGAACTACCCAAAAAAGTGTACCATTTGACTTTAGACACTGAACAAACTGCAAATGGAGGGGAAAAAGCAGAGGAGAAAAGAAGTGCTCAGGATGTGGCATGCACTATATGAAAAAGCACACACTTGGAAGTTGTCCACAAAACTCAAATCACTAGAAGTACCAACAAAGCAATGGAAAACAACACTTTGCTAATTTTAGAACTAGCAACCACTACACTGAAGAAAATAATTCTATGTCAGTAAGACAATGAGTAAATGCAGTTTTCCTGTAACTTCCACAGTCATATAATACTTAAAGAATACTGTAAGAATATAGAAAAAGTGACACTTTAACTGTTACATTTGAAGAAATACTACTTCTCCCCATTTCCTGAAAATATCCAACAGAGGCATCATATTTTCCACAGTAATACTGAAACTTGGCTGAACTCTTATGAAAACATTAAAATATCTAAATTTAAAATTAACAAGAATGTATTGAAATACTTACACAATTTCTGAAGACCTGGAACTCTAGAGTCCTCTGATTGAAATTAGTTGGTTTACTCAAATTAAACCTGAAAGAAAGTTATAATTTTTTTCTTTCTCACAGATCAGGGAAGATGATGACATACTTGCATTTATGAATTTTATCAGAAATCAAGAATCTATGGTAAAACTCAATATGCAGCTGAAAGAATAATTTGATTTTATTTTTCCATTTCCCCCCTCGTACATCAAGTTAAGGAAGAAATGTAAACATATTTTAGCTCAGTAAAAAATACAGATGTGTGCTCAATGGCAATACATTCAGTTCTCAACTGGCCTAATGGATCACATTCTAGAAGTTGCCAACACTGTAACTACCAACACAGCTGCCAAATCATGCAGGTATTTTTTTGTAAAACGCGTTTTGCTGCAGAGTGAGAGTGCCCCAAGGACTCCTCAACGATACTTACCGTTCTAACAGCTTATCAACAAAAGTGGATGGGTTAGAATACAGAGCTACAGGAAGAAACTGAACATACACAGGAACATCAGCTGGATTTTCTAGAAAAATTTCTTCTTCCTATTCAGAAACACAATTTTTAGAAGGTTATATTAGAATTAATGTAATTAGAAATACCTAATAAAGTGACATTATCACTAAAATAACTTACTGATGAGCTGTTTGTATTGGTAAGAGGGAAGTTTAGATGGCGTGGTGAACTAAGGATGGAAGGCCAGGCCATTTCTGCTGTAATTTTCAACTGGACATCCTTTTGAAGATCTGTGTCTACTTCAAATACAGCATTCAGTCTGGAGAAACAGTTATAAAACTTACTGTAAAGGAATAAAACAGAAAAGCCTGGAAAAAACAGAGGGCTTAAAAACACCCTGAAAACAACATTAGTTTGAGAATAGCAGGAAGAGCTACACCTACTGCAGAAACAAATGCTGAGAATACAACAGATTGAGATCAGTAAGAAAAATAACCCAAAATATATCTGATGATTTGTGAAAGTATAAAGAGCAGAAAGGAAAAACTCCAATAAAGCATACAGACATCTGCTATCCAGAAGACATATTTTGCCTGCACATGTGTGATGTACAGTAAATCTGTACTTGTACTCGATGCAAGGGACACACAGACTGTGTGCCTGTGTTCCTAAGACATATAAAGGAAATCTGAGCTAGTCACATGTTGGGTCAGTCATTATTTCCATGGTTAAATGAAGTTCTTTGCTTTTAAGATATTAATATATCTCAATATATGCTTTGTTATAATGTTATTAACCAACCTCTACAACAGACTTGAGTACTACAAGCTCTTCACATTGGAAAGCTAAGTTGTAAGAGGGGGTATGCTTTTGTTGCTCTCTTTTGTGGCAGACAGACATTGCTCCTTCACACACCTTTTTTGAAATGGTAGTTTGGATGCTATCACAAAAAACACATGCACTTGCTGGTTAAGATTAACTTGTGCCTCCTGGAGATTAAATCAACTTTAAGTAAGCAAAGGCACATGTTTAAAGGTATGTAGCAGCCTATAGGGTTTGACTTTTTCTAAAATATTAAGTAGCAACCACTACTCATCCTCCATTAAGCAAATCTCAAGATAAAATACAAGACCATTTGCTAATTTGCTGAAATGCAATAATCTCAGTACAGACAGGAGAATCTTGAGGTTACTATTTCAAAATAATTTAAGTAGGGATACTGCACCAACAATATAATCATGTTTTGGAATTTTTTCCAGAGTAGACACTGCTTTGCTGTTGATATCTTTCCAAAAACTGCAGCAAAGTCCAGTGAACACTTTCAATGTTGTGTTTGACTTGAGGCAATTATTATTGGTTTTTAACTTTTAAAATGCTCTCTTTAAACGTTTTTCAGATAAGGCCAAGCAATTCCTTCTTGGTTTCCTCTCAAAGAACAGAAAGAAAAAGAAACCTTGTATTAAGGTTAAGAAATACAAGATATTAAGAAACTTTGTATTTTATAAGAACACATATAACAGAACTATCCAGTGATTTAAGCCTGAAAAAATAACAGGTATAAAATACTTACCTATGGCTTGAGTTCTCTTTTATTTCTGTCCATTCTTTGAATAAGTTCTCATGCAAATCCCAGTCAGAATCCCAGGCATCTTCTTGCATTGCTATGCTGTGCTGAACTTTAGATTCCGCTGTAAGAAATAACGTGTTTTTTAAATTCTTCAAGTAAAGTCATTGCTTAAGGAGAAAACTTATTTGAAATTATTTTAATTATGAAGTTGAACATTACTTACATTTAGTTAAAAAAGGCAATCCTACATAACAACGATCTCCACATTGTGCACGAGCATCAAAATAAATATTTGCAATCTGCAAATCAGATAAGACAAGATCGATTAAACAGCAAAGAAAATCTAATGACCAAAGAAAAAAGAAAGAAGACTTCAGATGAAAACAGAAATTTACCATATGTTATATAGAAAAGAGAACTTATAAACATTTAGAAATAAGGCATAAACAAACCTTTGATTTTTTTCCTGGCTCTAAATCTTCTTTATTACTTCTTAGCCTCTTACAATAAAACCTTACATCTTCTGACAGGGACCGTATGTGTTGTATTTTCACTTTTTGAGAAAAGGAGTTCATAATGTTCAGGCTCTGGTGAACTACTTTCCCCTAAAGAAAACAAAAGAGGAAAAGTCTGCAGGATACGCATTTTCCCTAGCATATGGATTTATTTATGCAGGCTGGCAAAGACCACAGCAGTGCTGAAATGTTGAGATTTTTAACTATGTTATCTTAAACCCAAGCCACTTGGAACACTTCAAGCTAATAAGTTTCTGTGAAGTTGTATTCTTTCCTCCATCTGCTTCCAAACACAGTTCAGCCCTCTCTGAAAATTAAGAGCACTTTAAGTACCTTGAAGAGCTAGGACAACAGTTCTCCTTAATCACATCATGTTAAAAAAAGTACCGGAAGAGAAAAGGCAAGAGAAAATTTCAGTTTTCTGAGTCTCCTACTACCAAAGGGAAATCATTTTTTGGTAAGACATAGTTGCCAGTGTAACTAGAAATAGTAATTAGTTCCTAGTAATTAGAAATAACCTGAAAGGAACAAGTAAAGGGAAGCTGTGGATTACAAACACCACAGATGACAGAGAGCATTTAAAACACAAGATACAACCCTTCTTCCCCCTCCCAATACAACTGAGATACCAGACACCAAAATTACAACATTTAAGAGGAAAACAGTGACAGTTTTCCCCCACATCTTTACACCTTGCCTCCTTTTCTGAGCCAAATGCTATTTTAAGTTTTAAGCACAGAACATGTTCTGTCATGATCAGAATCATTACAATGCTCAAGCTCTCCCCCTGCCCTCAATCCTAATCCATGGTCATGTTTTACACCTTACTTCAACACCCAACCTTGACAACTAATAAAAACCAAAAGAAATAGAAGAAATGTGAGACTCAGGACCGATGGTGAGACTTCAGATTTATATAAAATGAATAAATACAAGCAAATATAATGAATACAAATAGAAATGTTCATGTTCCACTTAAAGATGAGCTTTGATCAGGGAAGAGTTGAGAGGTGGTACTATGAACTAAAGATGAGACTATGAAGCAGAAGTCAATACAGCTAAGATTTGTCTAAATCAAGAAACTGATCTTTCTAAGGCCATATATGTGTATTGCTGACAAACTATGACAGAACACCAGAGATCAGACTCAGGTACCATCATAAACAGAGAGAGACAGTGCTGGCAACCAGAGAGCTGCAGGAGAATTACAGCCTAGGCATGAACTGAAAAGCAAGTGTTACTAAAATAGTAGCACCACCTTATTCCTGGATGGTGTGGCTGTCAAATTTCTCTATCAAACACTGAAACTAGAAGAACTGATGCTATTTTAGGCTTATTTCTATAAGTAATGGAGGCATTACAGAGTAACTAGATGCAAGAGTAACATGAATTCAGTGAGCACAAGTTTAATTTGAAATGAATCCAAGAAAAAATAAAAGTTAGTCTACTGTCAGTGTTCTCAAATATCAAAAGAGCTAAGTTATCAACTAATGGACTAAGTACTAAGTGAAGCTGACTGCTCTGAAAAGCTTGGGGCTTGAACACAGAAAACAGTCTAGAATCTCATCAAATGTTATTATATCTGAATCTGTACTTCCAACAAAATGCAGGAGGCCAAAGGTCACCTGAATAAATTATCAGGTGAAAGTATCACTAGAAAAAGCATGAAAACAACAAAAATCACAACAATCTGGGGAAGAGCAAGAATGATGACAGCAAGGAAGCAATGCCTTAGAGGGTGAGAAACACAGGTACTATGAGAAGCAGTACCTAACAAAACAAAACAAAGCAAAAGCCAATAAACAAGAAAAAAAGATCTAGCTGGCCAAGACTCTTTATGGCCCACAATGGAATAAAATAGCTTAATGTGGTGTTCAAGAGGGACAGTGATCTTGACAGGAATTCATAATGTAAATAATTCCTAATAGGAATCCTTATAGGATACAGAATATAGAAATTGCCTTATCTGTAGTGAAAGGAAAAATAGATATTTAAGTTAATTCAGTTTATCAAAAGCATATGGAGCAGTCCATAGATGAAGTTATAGATATGGCACTCAGTGTAATAAGTATCCATATAATGGTGAGGCGAGGCCATTGGTCAAATAGGAAATACAGATCCTAAAAAGTAACAATGCTTGACCTCAAGAGTACAAAAGACTTCACAACAATTTGTGACATGGGAGATCAGAAGGGAGATGGAATGAATAATGGAGCAAATATAGCAAACATTCACAGTAGCCCTGCTGACTGACCTATCTTCCTCTGATGAGACCTGTTGCACTACTTTTCAAAAAAATTACCATTTATTTACTTGACATGTAATAAAACCCTTGATAAAGTACCAGTGAAAAATTACTGTTTAAGAGTACACAAAATGCAAGATAAGCAGGAAATACTATGGAGTTATCAGAAGAAGAGGTAAGAAGACACAGTGCTCTACACAGTATGTCCATGTAGGACATACAAGGAAACAAAACACCCATTTATACCAACATGCATGGAGTTCGTTTTATCCTTTCAGAAAATTTCCATCTCTATCTCCTTTTGTTCCTTCCCCCCGCCCCCCCCAGTTTTAAAACTCTCTCCCTATGATTTTCCATCATATTACATCCTCCACTTATCAGGAAGTCACATCAAGTTCAGACTTCAACAGAATACTAATTGCCTTGACTGCCCATGCTTCTATGGTTATTCTGAATGCCAAGTGAGGAGGAACTATTACATGGTTAATATCTTGCTGCTTGAGTCTGCCCTGAGCAAAGACACTGCTTTCAGCACTCACTGAATAAACACAACTGCAGGAGCAGGGATGACAACAGCCATTACATATTCCTGCAGAGAGATGCAGACCCACACAGCTTTCTTCCCTTCCTGTTCATGTACTTGGCCATGCACCACTCAGAAGATCTGCTGCTTTCAGTGTGTAAACAGGACAACAGTGCTCCCACAGAGATCAAGGACTCTTCATACTAAACCATTAGTTTATTAGCTGACTTTGTTGTCTCTGGTATTACACTTTAGGGATTTGGAAAAAGCATTTGCACAATTTCATCTCACTCTTGGTGCCAACACACATGAAGAGGTAATAACCAAGTAACCACAGCTACAGCAGAACAATGCTGCAAAGACTCAGGTTTGGGATCATATCAGTATTCTAAAATCCCATCCAAGTGGGCTGTAGAGGAGATGCAGGTACCACTCATGCTTGGACCATGTGGGGGAAAAAAAGGAAAAACCAAAATCAACCCCCAAAATAATGACAAACTGAATCCTAATAGTTCAGTAGCACAATCCCTCCAGCAATTTAACATACAACAATTCAGGACAATGGTCTGCCTTGAAAAGGACAGATAAACAAAAAACACAGCAAAAAACCATTTAATGCTATGACCCAGCTCTCTTACCGGAAAAGAAGGTGGAAGAAAAACATGTTTTGGGGAGCAGGTCAACGAACCTACAGCAATCACTGCCTTCACCGGTATAGTTAAAATCTGGATAAAATAAAAGAATATGAAAAGTTTAGAAAAGAATACTTACATCCCAGACTTTAAACAACTCTTACACTTTCAAATTGCACAGAATAACAAACCCCTGAAATTCTACAATTAATGTAGTCTAAGATTATATACACATTTAAAACATAGAGACATGAAATAAGATTTCAACATATCGCATTCCAAACACTCTATACTGTCACCTATTCATCCTTTGCACTGTCCTACATGGAACACAAAAGCATACTTAAAATATAAGCTCTCTAGAAGGGCATCATACAGGTCTCACTTGAATGGGTCTTACTTTGTTGGAAAACAGGAGGGTAATATCTTTAACATAAATGAGTATGAGGGAAGAGGATCCACCCAGCTTCTCAAAAAACACAACAAGTCAAGGTAAGACCTTGAGACACATAGAAAAAGTAGTGTGGAAGGAATAGAAATGAGATTCTTTCTGCTTATTATTAAAGTACCAATATGAGCAGAATAACTTTTAAGAACAAGCAAGAAAATGAAACACTTCAGACTTTGTACATGTATGTGACCCTTCAATTGACACATTAAAAAAAGCTTAAGACCTCCGATAACTGGCAAAAATTAGGAATTTTCCATTTTCTGTAGCATCTTCAGAACCACACATTAAGTGATATAATTTCCTGACTTCATAAGCACAGTGTCACATTTGGGTTTTTTCTACATAAATCACAAAAAGATTTTTACTTCACATTCCATTATCTAATAGAATCTCTCTCCTGCAAAAATAAGGCATATGAAGTTGAGAATTAAACTGGTTGTTCCCTCCTGTACTATTCTTAGTGTAAGGACTCTGTTCCATCAACTGCCACGAAACTGTGATATGGTTTAGTGGACATGTTGGTATTTGGTCAAAGGATGGATTTCATTATACTGGAGGTCTTTTCCAACCTTAATTATTCTACGGTTCTCCAAAACAGCTTTCACATTGGGTTTTGACAAAAAAAAAAGGTCAGAAATTGTAGCTCAACTTCAATAACCAATAATGTACTGAAAAGAACATGTTATGCCCAAATATCTGTCAATGCTTTGAGGGCGTAATGTCATTGAAGAACCCATACTGCAAAGCAGTTGGTCAGATTTAAATGGTTATTTCTGAAAGCCAGATGAACATCATAATGAAAGCATAAGTAGCACTACTGTTGCATGAGGCAAGGTTAACTTGCAAAGATCACCCAACTTCTGCAGTTCCCTTCCAACCCTGACTTCATTCAGACAGTACAACCAATCCACTAACTGAACACTTAAAACTTCACACTTAAAGACTGAAAATAACTTTCAGGCAACACCCATGAACATACAGTAAATATACCTCATAATCTGTCGTGATTTGTACAGCACCATCATGAATTCCTTCAAGTTCTTTCGCTATTAGGTTCACTCTGAACACTGCGTAATAGCCCGATGCCAGGATCACCTGTAAATGGTGGAAAAGGGTCATCCATTGTATTCCATTAAAAGGAAAGAAATTTCACTAAGAAACATATCAAATATCCTCTTATTCCTTTAAACTGACTCAAAATCCATTTAAAAGCACTGTCAGTAGTAAACAAAAAGTTCACACCCATATGTGACTAACACAAAAATTATCTTTTCCTTGTGGTGATAAATTTCCACTCTTCCCTGACAAATGATGAGCATTATCTGAGGGCATGGAGATTGCTGTTTCTGAAGTCCACCCTTTCAGAATCTAACCAATTTGAATACAATACTGCTTCTTAAAACAAATTTAGAAAATCTACATGCTTTATCATACTCACATTCAGACAAAAAATAAGAATTCTTACCTCTGCCCTGGCTAAAATGAAACTGCAAGAAGTTGCAGAAGTTTTCTCTTTTTTCTCCCCTCTTAAATCTAGCTTGAAGCAAGGGGTTCAAAGGATTACTTACTGAGGACTGATCAGATGCAGTGGCATTTTGTAGTTCATGGTGGTTTGCAATTATCGTTGTTCTGTTTCCCTTTTCAGCTGTTAGAAGTTCCACGGCCAAACCATCCCCTATAATATGCCAACTTTTTATAGCCAGCTTAAAAAGAACAAAGGTACTGTTTTCAGTAACAACACTGATGTAAACTTTTTAAAAGAAAAAATAAAAATAAATCCATCCTTACCTCTATCGGATTGCTGTTGATGACTGCAAATAAAATGCTGGTAGCTTCTGTTGCACTCAGTATGCCAAAATCTATAAATCGTTCCTCAGTTTTTGGAGGCAGTACAAAGTACTAGAAAGATTGACAAAGGTATTTTAGCATAAGTTAAACAAAGTGTTCAAACTCTAAGATCATTTAAAAATGCACTAATAAGTCTAATACAACAGTACCGTGATAATCTCAACATTCTACAGATTTGCTATGTAAAACTGAAGGGAATAAAAAAGAATTTTTCATCAGTAACTGAAACAGAAAAAAGAATTAAAAAGAGTCCTATGAAGTCTGCCTCCAATTAGATTGAAGTAGCTAGAAAAAAAGAAAAATACTTACATCTAGAAATCCTGTGTACGCTCTGACAGGTAGGTGAAATTTAGAAGCATTGGTGATCAGTAGAATATTGTTATCTATGTGAACAGATGATGTGGAAGGCATAAAATGAAGTGTAAAAATATATCTGGATTCATTAGGCGGAATTAAGACTGGTTTACTGAAGTTCTGGACCTAGATCAGTGAATAACAAAGATCAATGTTACAATTGAACAAAGTGGATCACATTTAGGCATTTATTATCATGCAGAAGTATTCACTGAAATGGAACTTACTCTAAACATTGGTTTTGCTTCTTCTGGTAACACAACATCATGTATAAGGACTGCAAACCCGAACGTGTTTGTTAGATAGATCAGCCTTTCCACAGAATCAGCAGCACTGTCACGGATGTGAAAGAGTGTGGCAGCATGATCAAACCCTAAGTATCTGTTAGAAGAGAACAGTGTAAGGAAATAAAGATTTTCCTCCAACAGAAAGCGTTTTCTTTATACAAAGACTAGAATTCATTAAAACCAACAACAAAACAGGTACATACCCCCCAATGCATGCTGTAACTGTTATTAGAACTACAGGGACATTGATAATTAAGTCATTCAAATGAGATAAGAAAACCTGTGAATCAGCATAATAGGAGGACTAAAAGAAAGTGTTGGAAGTATTAAGACAATTTGCAAGTCATGCATGTTTCTTATTAACAAAACCAGGTGCCTGCAGCACCAGAGTTCCAACAGGTTAGGTTTAAAATACTTTAAAATACTCTGTCAGTTTTGTTGATAAAGTAGCAACTCATTACAAAAATGTTTTTCAAGTCAACTTAGTTGAACTGTGTAAATAAATAACAAAAATGAGGAGACACTAACAGTTCTTTCAAAATTTTGCTTAAAATCAAAAATATTTGCTCTACCCTTACACATATAGCAATAGAACACCAAATGCAAAACCAGAAAAATTGCCAATACTGCATTTCTAAAATGTCTCATCTGCAACTTTCAGCTGCTCTGAAAAACAACCCCCTAAGGTCAATTTGAACTCAAGCCTTGAAACCAACTTATGAATTGCTACAACTACCTCATCTACTTGTTTAGAAACAATAAAATTCAAACAAGTCAGTAGCTCTAAATGAGCTCCAGATTTGGAAAGCTTGGGTATCACCTCTTTACATTTCACTCTTCCCACCTCAAAAAGTCTAAACTTCCTGCTAGTTTAAAGCATTTAGTTTTTGAACTGTGCTCAGTTACGGTAAGCTTACCCATCCAACACTTCTGCTTGATATGGTATTTCAAGTTTGGAGTAGCTCTTCTCTTTTGCTTTCACAGTTATTTTCCCAGAAGACTGTGATGCTTTTTTTGCTTTTGATGCTGTACACACAAGAACGTAAGAAGA
>JAWWLZ010000001.1:88188045-88200371 GCA_035041345.1 Poliocrania exsul | reverse complement strand
GGCTGACCCTGCTGAGCATCCGAGATGTGACGGGATGGGATGGCAGGGAGGCTTGAACTGCCAGGGGACGGTCCCACCGAGACTCGAACTCAGGGCCTTGGGATTCAGAGTCCAGAGTGTTCTCCATTTGTAAGGCAGTATTTCAAAACAAGTTCACAAACTAAGTAAGCTGAAATGGTTTTCAGACTAAGCCATGTGCAACTGTGTAAGACTAATGTTAGTACTAGACCCAGAACCAGATGTGCAAACTGATGTCTGCTTGTGTACATCTCAGCTATACTTGCAGGGGATTATCTGTGCACTGCTGTAACATGCTGTTTCTGTCTTCTAAAAAGCATCAGTCCACAAGAAGCCCTGAACAGCACAAAGATAACAGGGCTTTCCCCTCCCCACTCTACCCCTTATAAATACTTTGAGACCTGAGGAACAGTTTACCTTGTGTTCGTAGCGTACCAAAATCTAGCATTTCTGTTGATGAATAGATTCCTGGTGCTTTAAGGGGAAAAGAAAAAACACAACTTATTATTCTGACATTATACTAAGAGTTAATTAATTTCAATAGCTGCAAAAGATCACCCCAACCAAAAACACAAAACAAACCCGAAATCAACAAAAAACCAACCACTCTTCTACAGACCTGTTGTAACTTCTACTTCAACAGGGAGAATGATAAATTCTGTGTTGTCTGAGGCATTTGTTTTTATTCTAATGAAGGCTGTATGATTATCTGCTTCTCGTGAAGAAAAGCTGGCTCTCATAACTCCTTTTGTTTCATAGGGAGGTATTTCCTGGTAAATAATCAAAGCACATTTATGAGATTGCAGTAATTACAAAAAAAGGTGTCACACCAAATAGTTACAACAGAAGTATTGAGTATAATTATATGAAGAGAAAAACCTGCAAAAGCAGAAAGAGGCTGTATGTTACTAAAATTACCAATAAATATATAAAGGATAGTTGTAATCATCTAACATGACACTGATCAAAAAGAAGTATATGCAAGAGAACTTCCACATCTCATTTAATTAACAATCATATGAGTCTAAGTTTTATGTATTAATTTGTAGTAACAAGACAGTAGACTAAATTAACAAAATCTACCGATAAATAAAAAATGTTCATAAAAATGTTTTTGAGTACAGTAACATCAAATATTGGTTTTGCATATTCTAATTGTTTTGTCTCCAAAGCAGACACAAGCCATACAACAGTTTCACTGCTAAACACAAACCGAAACTGTACAGAACAACAAATAGCCAGAATTTCATGGAGCTCCAGGTTTATTACTCATCATGTAATTTACAGCTAGAAGTCAAAATGTGTTTTAGTTTCTGTACCAACCTATTCCACCAGTTCTAATCTGCATTCAGGTTTGAAAGACAACTCTTTCTGTGTTTGGCAGACACAGCTGCAGCCCAAGACTAACTTCAGCTCCGTGACTGAAACACCAACACTGGACAGTCTTCCCAATCACATTGCAGAAGGTCTGTGGATTGGGTTTTTTTTTTCTTTTTTTAAACAGAAGATGAAAATCTTGATTTTAAATTTGGAATTCCTACACTTTAAGTGCAAATAAGTGACAGAAGTAGGAATTTTTGATGAGTAGTCCTTGCAATGATTGGTATTGTTTCAGTTGGCAGCTTATTTCTTTTTATGTTTTTGATAAAGGAAACTGGACAGGAAGTAACCCATGTAGGTGCTGATCATTTTATACACCTCTTCTGTGCTCTCTGTAGTTCAAACTCACAAAAATGCATTCTGGAGGTCAAGCCATATTTTCTGTGGCACAATGACAGCAGATGCATTCTTTGAAAAGCGTTGAATATCAAGAAGCTTTCAAGTTCTGTTTTCACACTTATTCACAGACTCAACATAATGTAGCTATTCATTAATATGTGGAAGGATATGATCTGGACTCTTCCACAAGGATAGCAAGAGATCCAAAGTTGGGTGGATCCTTGAAGTAACTTTGAAGAGTGATTACAAAAATAATTGTGCATATGCAGACTGCTTCACTCAATCATTCAAGCATTTGGCATCAGAATAATGTTAGACAATTATGTACATCCATATGTCAAAGTATCATCACCATATTTCAAATAAATTCTTGTACTTTGCAGCTTTTTCTAACTGCAGTGAAACTCTTGATATAGCCAATACAATGCTGAATCTGGGTGTTTCCAACTACTGGTTTGATTTCTTCTATTTGCCTTATTGTTTTGAAATACCAGTGGTTTATATGAAAAACAAGAGGATTAGTCCATGCAAGACATCAGAAGCTTTCACATGCCAGTCACCTGTGCTTTAACTGGCAACCTGGCCCAGAGAAGCTGAAAAGCTACATGGTGTGAAAAACATTCCTCCTGACTTCTTTTGACAACAAGGAAGGGCCTATCTTCAGAAGCAATGCAGTTGGACTAAAACAGTGTCAAAACATCAAGACCTTCATCTTTTAAAATCTATTTTCATGTTTACCTTTAACCCTCAGTATCTATTTACTCTTTCCACTGCATTTTTAAAATGCTTGTGATCTGTGTTAATACTTGCTTGCAACTTTTGTATCTAAAACTAAAATAATACTGCCATTCTAATTGATTTTCTCCAGAAAAGACAAGAATTAAGTATTGTGTCTGTCCTTCATAGCTCACATGAAAATATCCAGTTATATTTGTTTTAAGAGTAAAGCCTGCTGCATGACTGTAATGATATACTTGAGCAAGAGACAAACTTAAGAGCTCAATGGCTCTGAAGTCTCTCCCAGATTGAAAACCAGTCATCAAAAAACCTAATCAGTCTAACTGAAAATAGGTTTTGTATCTAGCTGGACATTACCAACAGTATGAGATACAGCACAGAGACAAAACTTTACGTTCAGGATGCTTCTAAATTTTATTTCACTTAAAGATATCAGTGTAAGTTACTTCACTACATGAAGTGAAGAACACAACAAAACCGATCTAATGGGCCAGAACATGAGTCCATTCAATTCAAGACCTTGTTTCTAGACAAGACAGCAGACATGATGAGTCAAAAGTAACTGCAGGGCATGCATGTAGAAATATTTTCAGGACCAGTTTTCAGCCACTCTTGACTCATGATCTAGGGATTTACTGCAGCTAGGTTAGTAGTCCTTAATAGATCTTTCTTCCTTAAGTTTGTTCAGCTGCATTTTCAACCCATCTGTGCATTCAGAGTAATTTGCAGGAAGAACTTTATGAGTTAAAAAATCCTACTAACCAAAAATCAATCAAACAAACAAACAAAAAAAACATGTACATTTTTTCTGTGGGTTAGATCCAGCTCATAAGCCTTCAGGACTACATTGTCCTGAAAGTTCAGGTAGGTGTGAATTCATTCCACTTGGAATAATTTTATTCTTCACATTTCAAAAAAAAGCACAGCTCAATACCTATTACTTACTTTAATTAAAACTTTAATTCAATTCTTACTACCATAACATTAACAGTTTCCATTTTTATGGAATATTTTAATGATGACATAAACAAGAAACAAAGTTAGTAAAAAAACCCCAAAGCCTAAACTCATCAAAATAAAACATGCCCAGACAAGTACAATGAGAGCTGCAAGACATGACTACTCACCCACAGCTTCCTCGTACCTCCCTGCTGGCCTGTTGGAAGCTCTAAATGGAGATCACCTCCACTGGAATACATTTCTACCACCTGAGGTGGATACCAAGAAAACATTAGCACTCAGCTTTAAAGGGATCCTGTTCTAGTTATTGGGTATTATCACATGCAATGGCACAGGTTAGTGACTATTTGATCACTGGCATATCTTATAAATTCACTTTAGAGATGATACAGCTATCTGCTAGTGCTACACTGTGTCTTTCTACAGCATTTCACAGTTTGTGGATCACTTACTTAGCAGAATCAGAATGTGGTTGGGTAAAGACATCAATCCTGCCTTAACCTAAGAATGCTTGCTGACATTACATATGAGGCTACACCCTAACAACACCTTTGGCTGTGCAAAACAGGCATCAGGAAGCTAAGAGGCATCACTGAATTAAAAGCACAAGATCTATTTAACTTTGCCTGTTTCAGTATTCTTTCTAATTACCACTGCATTTTCAGTACTCTTCTTAATTACCAGTGAAGGCTAAATCTTTATTTTGCAGTAATTACAACCACTTTAAAAATTGAATTTTTACGGTAAAACCTCAAATTAAGAGATCTGTGACTACAATCTACAATTTCTAGAACTGACTTGTATTTGAACAGAAAAAAACTTACACAATATAAAAGACCTGACCTCAAATAGCTTTAAAATTCAAAGGGAATTTTAAGAAGCACCAAAATAAATAAAATTACAGTTTAATATCATAAACAAGCACTTAATGATTCTTCTCTTAGGCTCACCTGCAAAGGTTCACTGTGAGGGTTATGTATATTTATTATAGGAGAAAAACTGCTATTTACAGGAACTCGTGCCCCAATAAATGGGCGCAATCGATACGGGTTCGGAACTCCAATGCCAAACACCTGGTTCAGAAAAGGAAACACAAGTTTAAGCAGCTGTAAGTAATTGTTCCAGAGCCTAAAATATGTTCACCAGTTTAGCAAACCCACCATGTACTCTTCTTCAGATTAATTCTGTAGTTACTTCTAACCAATCATTTTAAACCAGTATCATTTGCAGTTAAAGTGTATTTCTCGTAACTACTAATACTTACAGTGACAAACTGAGAAAACAGGAAGTCGAAATGCCACCTTTTATCAGACACTCTGAAACACTAGATACCCACTAAAGGTTAAAGAGATATGAAATGTTCCTTTAATCATACCATTATGAAACTATCCATATGGGAAGCATTTTTGTTGTTGTTTACAAAACACTGCCATGACAAGAGTCATATTTTTTCAACAAGCGGATTTCTTTAATTTTTTTGCTTTTCATTCTCTCTCATCTTGTCTGGTTTATCTTTCTGAAGCTCAAGGGAGTAGTTTTTTGCCAGCTTAATGAATAACATTGTCTTTGTCACAGGATCAGATGAATGTAGAGCTACAGAATGAGCTAGATCACTACAATGTGCCACAAGAATAACACAAAAAGGTGTTGGGAGGATTTTAAATCCTACATAAGTTTCATAGATCTGGCTTTTAGTACAACCTTATGGATATTGGCAATGGTGTATCTTTGTGTTACAACAAGCAGCAGGGATGGAAATATCTTCAACTAGACTGATGAAAGAAAAGCCCAAACAACAACCCACCACTTTTGTGCAAACAGCCTTCGATGGTTAAGCACTGCATAATAGATGCTGCTTTGATTCACACTTCATGACTTCTCCCCAAACAGTAATTCTCTTACCTGATAAGTAAATACGCCATGATTAGAAGTGTTAATAAATAAAGTGTTCTCTACATTTCCCACTACTCTTGCAAGGAAAACTACGTCGAAGGATGTGTTCCCTCCTGGAAGAATTTTCTGCAAAAAATAAAAGCAAGCAAGCAAGCAGATAAGCAAAACTGTTTACTGAAGACATTGTATCGTGCAGATGAACAATGGGGTTTGTGCTACAGAAGATCTCTGTGTGCTCTTTATGGAAATACTGAAGTCAAGAAGTCTACTGCAGATTTGGAAAAAAAATAATAAAAGTTTCAGACAAATAAAATGTATAACAAAATATTAGTATTTTTAATGCTAATAGTTTACAACTATTATCTAGTGCAGGATCATACTTAATTGATTTTTTTGGTTGAATTCTGAGCTCAGCTTATCACAGAAATATTTTAGACTGACAGTTCACAGATTACTGGAGAAGGGCAATTACTATAAGACTTCCATAAATGAGAAAGGTTGTTTATAGACAGGTTTTCTGAAGATTTTAATGTTACATGGCCCCTGCTAAGCCACAGGCCCTGCAGACAATACTGAAAGCACAGGATTATATCTGACAGCAATGTGGTTAAAAGTTAACCATGCTGACACCATGATTTTGAACATGCAATTTCCTGTAACACGATTACTTACAGCTGCAAGTGCATTAGAGTGACTACTTTACACTAACACTATATTTCATATGACTTAGAATTTTCAGAAAAATTATAGGAACAGTTTGTTCCTGTAAGTGCTCTAAGGCAATGCAGTCACTTCACCAACACAGGAGATCTGCTGTTGAACCGTCAATTACAGTATACATTTCCAACACAGTCAGAAGTCCTTGTGTTTCTGTGCTCCATTCAAATCTGCTCTAAGATCAAGAACTGCAATATCTTAATACTTTTAGGTATGTAATTATTGCAGTAAGTCACTCTCTTAAAGAAGCTGCCATTCAAACTGGAGTGTGGGAAGAGAAGCTTGGTTTGAGAAAGCAAAATAACTTACCCTATTTTGGAAAAATGATGCATGAAAATGTGATGTTGTAGCAGATATTGATACTAATGTAATTGTTTCTTCTGAGCTAGGGTTATGTAGGTAAACTTTTTCCATTTTTGGCATTCCAACTGGCCTGTCAAAAACACAGAGAGAGAACATTTTCAGTGTCAGAAATCTAGACAGTAGAGCATTGGGCTTTTTCCCATTAAACAAGATAGGAGCATAAAAGTGATGCACACTGACAACAGAACTTTGCATTTAGTGCTTTTTTCAAGAAATGTGTAAATTGTACTTAGAATGTACTTAGTTGACATCTTGTCCATTATTTCATTGATTACTTTTCGTGAACATTTACTTACCCAATATCACAGCATCCCCACTAAATTCTATTGTCAGGTTTTTACTTTAGAATCACAAGAGGTAAAGTTTTCTATTCTTATGTAGAACCTCTAAATCATTATCTTAAGACAGGGTGTACACAGCAACTTAAACAGAACAAACCCTAGACAAAATGTACTCCATGTAGCACTCTATCCCATGTCACTTGCTCCAAACTTTGCAAGGGCAGCAAAACTATTGATTAAAATTACAACCTGTAGTACCTGAAGTGACGATGACCAGGAACAGGCAGCTATTCTGCTCTCCTCAATTATATTTAACAGGCTACATTAATAAGTTCTATTGCAGGTACAGTTTTTCACCTTGGAGGGGGATGTGGATTACATGTGAATAGACAAAGCAATGTAAGTTTGCTGTAAATTAAAAGTTCCATTGAATGGAGAATTTAGTGACAATAATCAAACTACGATTCACAAAGTGATTGTCGTCACAGAAGCTCCTACTTCTGAAACAAGGGCTAAAGAGCAGATGCTAAAGATAATTAATTAATTAATTCAAAGAAACAATTAACAATCAATAAACAGCATCATCACTAACAGGAAAATATATCTGCACTGTACTACTGTACTTCTCTTTGCTTTGCTTGCTAAGTCCACCAAACTTCATGTTTCCATCAGCAACCACTTGTACTTGATCATTCTTTCACTGTCAAAAAAAGTCTCATTTTGACTTCTCTAACCTAACCAGTAACTCAGATCACAATTTCAACTCCTCACCTTTTAAAACCTGTACAAACCTGAACATCTGGGCTAAGCCCTAAGAGAAAATATGTTTATCTGTTGCCAGCACACACTGGGATGTTAGAAAGGGAAACAGGTTATCAGCGGTGACAACGGCATTAACTGCTGTAACTGCTGCACTGTTGGTCAGTGGCAATCAAACAGGTAACCTGTACACCTGCTCTCCCTTTGCTAGGGAAAAGCTCACCAAAACTGCAGGAATGCAACCAAGAGCCAGCCCTCCAAATTTCCCCATCTCTATCCCCATCCCCAGCAACCCCCACCACTGCAACACCAAACACGTGCAAAACCACAACAGAAAAAAGTGTCTGCTGACAGGGAGTTATACAGCACCCCCTGAATTCGGAACCCACTCGGCACTTTTGCAGTAAATTCCTTGTTTAGGCAAAGTGGTCAGGCCTTAAATAAGTACTATTTGATTCCACCAACACAAAAACAAACAAAAAAAAAGCAGGGGGGGTGGGGGGAGAAATAAAATAGTAGTATCTTCTAACACTGAAGAGAGCTCTTTCAGTCTCTCCTGAGGACCAACTGTCTGTTCCCTTGTTCTCACTGCAATTTCTCGTTCTCCTAAGTGGAAGACATGCTCTCAACACCTTGGTGCAACTCTTCTTCTTGTCACACTGCAGTTTCTGATACTTCTCTTCCCCACAGCACATTCAGCAGCTCCTCAGAAAGGGGAAATCATCTTTCTCCTCTATTACAAAACACTCCGACCAGTCTTCACAAGAAAAGCTTAAGAGCTGTAAACAAGAATCAAGCAGGACAGTTCCTTTCACCACGACAGCAGTGAGAAATGAGGTAGATTTTAAGCACTGTATTACACATTATTAAATGACATGTCTGCTCTATCACTCACTGTCTGTACAGAGAACCAGCTGTGTACTGAAAATCCAAGATCAGAGCTGATTTCAGCAATGCTTTTTCTGATGCATCATGTGTGAAACACCACAAAGCCAAGAAAACAGTGTTAAATTAACAGGAAATGCCAAAGCACCAGTCTGCTCCTGTCAGAAAGTGAAACTCATTACCTAGGAAATATTCCAAATATTAACAATCTTTTAAGGCCTTCATGCTTTTCCAGTTCTGAAAAGAAAGGACTGTAAGACAGTATTTGAAAGGCTAAAATCTGTAAGAGCAAACAGCCATTACCGACACCACAACGTACGAGCTTCACATTCCAGACTAAACTCCCATGGTATAACTTAGTGGTGACAATGGTAGAAGAAACTAAAATTCTGTTGTCAGGCCTATTTTCTATTTCACTATTTTGCTGATCATTTTGATTTTGAATCACAGTCCAGTATTACATCTGGCTGAGATACAGCTTTCCCTATATTCCTTAAGTTTGATGGCAAACCAATCTACAGAAATAGGCCTTCATAAATCTCACCTGTTTTTCTGCTACCAGACATGGTAAAATCCAGGTAGAACAGAGTGCACCAGACTCCTTTCATGAACATACATCCCAAGCAACAACCCCTGAAGGGATGCTCTCCAAGCTCAGATTGTCAAACCCCAATGATCTGCACAGGTATAGTGTTACTTTATGTCAAATTTTACAGCAGAATTTCCTGGAGCAGTCACAGCTAATACTTTTCATTGTGAAAAGCTGGTACAGACACACACCTTGAAGCAAACATCAACTGTCAAACCATGCAAGATTTTGCTCCTGATCCTTTGTCCCTGCATAATGCTACATCTACCTACACTGATAAAAAAACTGATACCACAACCTAGATGAGAAGATAGTAATTAACAAGGGTGAGGTGCCTGTTCAAATGGGTAGAGAAGTCTCTGTTCATGTTCTTTACTGCTGCAACTTTTACCAAAGTCTGAGTTGGTATCTGTAGTTACTGTAAGCATGCCCTTGTAATGGAATTAATTGCAGCTCCAGGGATCAAAAGGTAGATTCTCTTAACAATGGAAGTCAGCTCTTGCAAATTTTGGGGACATGAGTGCTTGAGTTACTGGCAACAATAAAAAAAATTTTAAGATTGCAAAAATACCTACCTACTCATTGTGAAGTAAATACAGATTGAGAAAATGCCCTTTTAGAAAAGCAATTGATTTTTGTCTCACAGCATATGGTTTAAACACCTCTGTAAAATGCGCACTTGATTTATGAAAACTGATACAAATCTGTTACTGAAAAGCAAAGGATATAAATTCAGCAGATACATTCTTCCTGTTCCATCTTAAATTCTTTGTAATGAGACTGGAGAGAGAACTGAAGTCAACGAAGAGCTTCCCAGTTACAGTTTGAAATGCAGGGAACATAGGTAAATGTACTCAAGATTCAATTCTGGTAAATTCCTCATGAATTTGAGTTTCACTTATGTTTTTCCCCAAGTATTTTTTTCATTTAGCATCTTTGGCAACTGCGGAAACAACTGTAAGACCAGTTGTCTGGTACACACAATGTATCAGGGGTTAAATCAGTATCCTGCCCATACAGTGTCCTATGCAGGCACTCCGCAAAAGGACAAGGGGGCACAGGCTCAAGCTCTGACAGGGGAAATTGAAGTTGGAGATCAGAAAAAAATTCTTTCCAGAGAGAGTAATCAGACATTGGAATGGCCTGCCCAGAGAGGGGGTGGATTTACCGTCCCTGGAGGTTTTTAACCTGAGATTGGCTGTGGCACTGAGTGCCATGATCTGGTAAAGGGACTGGAGTTGGACCAAGGGTTGGACTTGATGATCTCGGAGGTCTTTTCCAACGCAATCCGTTCTATGATTCTCTGATTCATAACCGTGAGTATGGAATATTGACAGAACCAGATGTAAATTCATGAGGAGAACTCTTTCGTTTTCGTTACAAACCTTGGATTATGAACTGACAATAAAATAATGATGAGTAATTGATCATGAGGGGAAGTCTGTTTACAATGGGTGAGGAATGAGATGGATTGGAAGTGCTCTGGAAGCTTCTCCTCATCCCCATAAAAACACTGTGTAGGAAAGCAGCATATGTGTTGGGAACATGATTTATAGCTTAAGAAGCGTGACTTCTAAATGGCAACTGGCTCAGTGATGACCACTTTCGTAATTTATACTTTCTTGTAATTGTCTTATTGCTTTAAGGCAGCCTTGGTTCTCTGCCAGCAATATCTGTCCCTGAGGGTGTGTAAACAGTTGTTTCCACATTCATCATCATCTCAGTAGTTATCTGCCATAAGTGGAAGAAGTGTCTTTTTCATATGACTCTTGGTGTGGTCTAAAGTCTAAATGAGGGGACTAAAATTCTCTTAAAGAGGGAAACCACAGCAATTTATTTTGACTCTCCTTATTTCCAGAAATAATGGCCTTTCAGTGTGTAATGTGCTTTTATCCCTAATGATGCTTTTCTTTTTTTGCTCTTTTAGCATTGCAGAGCTGTGTTGCTGCACTTGGGTTCTGGGTTCCATTTAGTCACGGTCATTTGGAGGCACCCAGCTCTGCACTAGTGCTGTGACTTGTGACAGAGCCCTAGAGTAGAATACATTGCAAGAATGTGAAAAATCTGCTTGCTGTCTGTAAAGGTGAATGGTTTTGTTTAGGGGTACACACACTACAATTCCATCCTAGTGCAAGTTTGAAAGATCAGCAAAAAGTCACATATATTTGAATTGAACAGAAAATAAGCCTCTGGTACATACCTTGTCCTCTGCAGTGATAGTTTACTTGAGGTTTAACAGCCTGGAGTTACTACAGCATCATAATTTTCACTGAAGAATCCCAGCCTTTGAATTACATTTGTTCCAGAGCACTTGGTTTGTATTTCTTGGCTCTGTAACGTCCTGATTTTGTAGAGGCCTGGCTTGCCCAAACCTTTGTTGAGTCAAGATTTATTTCGGATTTCATAAAACTCTCTGTTAAGTAATCTCAAGAATGGGTCTGTGTTTGTGGAATCAGAGCATAAAAAGCTTCTGGTGTGCTACACTTGTCAGTCCCTTACATTTCTTGTTTCCCTGCTGGCTCAATGTTGTATCTTCTCATATCTGTTGCTACACATTTACCACATCATTTCACTTGTTCTCTGTTGGCAGAATGTTTTGGATTGCCAGATGCATTTAGGACATTTTCCACAACTTTTTTTAGGTTTTCTGTAAAAAAAATGCCTCTTTTGCAGTTGCAACACACTGTAGTCTTCCTCATTGCAGTTTGTAGCCTTGAAAGGTTTGCAGAGAGTGTTATCTAACTCAGTTGCTCCATTTAATGACAGTCTAGGGCTAGGCATGTTTGCTTAGTCATTTCATCCTCTGTTTCGTCAGGATGGTGTGTTTTTTCTCTGAACTATATCTGCTGGTTTGTGCTCTTGTTCTTTTGTCCTGTGACACTTTGCACTGCCTCCTTTTTGTTTCCTTGTGCTGAGGCTTAGGTGGGCTATGGGCAGCTAATGGGGAGTCATTCACCATCTGTTATTTTGGGACCATTATATCTTCTATTGTGGGCCACCCACAGATGTATAGACTGTTCTCAGTGTCTTTCAAGGCAAAAAAAATTACATTGTGTATTTGTTTGTCTGTTTCGTATACAGAATGTACCCCCGAGGAGCTTTGGGATTGATTATGATTGCAACTGCTTTGTCAAAGATGGGAAACCTTTCCGTTACATCTCCGGTAGCATTCACTACTCCCGGGTGCCCCGGTACTACTGGCAGGACCGCCTGTGGAAGATGAAGATGGCAGGACTGGATGCCATTCAAACGTGAGTAGCTGCTGACTTGCCAAAAGATTTGTAGACCTGGGAGCTGTAGGAGAAGTAGCTATGTGGAATGCCCCCACTGGACTCTGAATCCCAAGGACCTGAGTTCCAGTCTCAGTGGGACCGTCCCCTGGCAGTTCAAGCCTCCCTGCCATC
>JAWWLZ010000001.1:88108793-88136608 GCA_035041345.1 Poliocrania exsul | reverse complement strand
AGTGCTCTCCTTTACACCATGGGACCACCCCCTTGCTGTGGATACATACCTGGGAAGATGCATGGAATAAGCACCAGCCTCATTCATTTGACCGCCACTTCCGTTTCCCTACTGCTACATCAATGTCACGCAATTGCCATGTAATTGTTCCTCTCTCCTACTGTGGTTCTGGCAACAGGCCGAGTGGACTGGTCTGATCTTGGATGACCTAATTAGTTGTGACTGGCATACAGGTTTGATATATAAAAGGTGAAAGCATGACGGAGGCTGCCTAGAAATGGGTGCTGTGTGGCTGTATTACAGGGACAGGAGGTGAATGACAGACCACTGTTACCTGACCTAATGCTTTTGCAGTGTCAACATGTCCTGTCTATGCAGTGCTGTGCAGTGGGTCATAATGAACTTGGGAGATAAAACACAGAGGGCTCAATCCCATCACAAAACCTGACAAAGCAGAAGACTTCAACACCAAGTTGGCTTTGTGCATGAGAGTACTGTCAGTGAAGGGAACTGCTCCTGTTTGCCCATGTGTTTTGTAGATTCCTTGCTAATATGCTCCAGACTTTCCAGATTCATTCCCCGAGGGTGCAGCAATACAGACCTATTTTGCTGTCAGCGCAGTGTTATTGCCTCCTCCATTGTTTGGCAACCTGGCAGTTTCTGGTGTAGTTGATAGGTATTTCATGTGATGGCAAGGTGTGCGATATTTGTTCCACCCATTCTCCACACTGATTCAGTAAAGCTGTAACTTTCCAACAGAGCATTCCTCTCAGTCATGGTGTGGTGGAAATCCAAGAGTGCTGATACATTATCATAATGTGGTGCCCACAGAATCTTCCTGGGTATCTGCGTGTCTGCTGATTTTGCAGTAAATCCCAAGTGTTGAATTTTGTGCTGTAAGAGGAGACATCTCGTGCTAAAACATCTCTGACTGCAGAATTAATCCACTGATTTATTAGAAAGGCAGACAAAGGAGGAAGAAATAGGAAAGGAATGGGCCTGAACAGAGTGTTGATGAACTAATACCTTGATCAGACCAAAGATACACAGGTCTGCATCCCTAAGTTCCTAAAGCATTTCTGAGTGTTTAAATTTCATTGAAAACCTGTTCTTTTAGTTAAATGGGATTCTATCAAAGTAGTGATAAACTTGGCTGTGTGTGTCTTTTCTGTTGAGCACATCCAACCACATTGCAATGATGTGCTAGTGCCAAAGTGTTTCCGTGCTTGACTGAAAAGATGTTAGTTAATACTCAGACTCAAGTGCAATTGATTTTCATGGAAATTTTAAAATCATTGACACACTTGATCTCTTATCCAGTCGTCTCCATGCAGATTCAGAAGCTTAGTCACAGACACCTCCATCTGAAATTCTTGGCCAGTTTATTCAGTCCCAGATTACCTCCAATGCATGTAGAACCTATGTCATAAGGAGGCATTTTTTATGAGATGCTATTGATTTCAATTCACAAGCTGAAAAGAGCAATAGATGAAGCATGAAAAGAGGGCACAGCGCTGGGCCCCTGATCCTTAAAGAAGGAGACCAAAATCAGAGACATCTGCACGTGCAGATCAACTGGCAGGATGAGGCAAGATGATATTCTGGTGGTAGAATTTGATTAAGTACCTTACCATCTGTTTCTTCCTGCTTTCTGTGCATGTGGTGTGTCTTCTTTGTCTTTTTAAAATGTCTCTTCTGGAAGACCTTGAGGAGTTTGATGATTGGCTACTTCTCATTGCCCTTCAGACAATTCTAGATATTTTCTCCATCTTAACTCAGTCATATGCTTTATGATATGAACTATGAATAAGGGGATGTCTGGATTTTCCTGTCCTTTCAGGTAGCCTACGTTATCATTCTGCGTACAGCTGCTCAGATATGCACTTCTCTTTTGCTCTTCTGCTTTCTCTTTCATTTCTATTTCTAGGTCGGATTGTATGAATGATGGCTCTTCACTGTTGTCTGACTTCCCCTTTGCTGCTGTGGGTAAGCATCTCTTTCAGTTCTGCATATGAAATAGACAAAAAAGATGAGACCAAATACTCTTATGGTGCAGCTTTGTAGGTTTGGAATGATCTTCCCTGGTATTTTATCGCTGTGGACTGATTGACATCACTTTAACATATCTCCAAGTGCTTACTGTCTCATCTCTCATGTTGGGAAATAAAGGCTCCCAAGAAGCACTACAGAGATACTTATTGGTGAGGGTTATCCCCAGCATGGACTGTACTAGTATGATCATTCCAGGCTCTATTCCCTCAGGTTCCAAGTTTGTTTATGATCACTGCACCTTCTTTTAAAATGTGCTGTGCAGTCTTTTTTAGCGCTATAAGGCTCTGTGGGAAACAGTGAGGTCTGAGGAGATGAGGTACAAAGCCCATGAGTGTTGTCTCTCCTCTCTTTTACTCTTCAAAGGAGGTACCAGATCTGTCAGGGCAGAAAAAACGAGAAGTGCCACCAGGTGAGCAGGACAGGAGTAACACAGCTCCTGCCAAGTAACAGCATGGGGCTGAGCAGTTCCACAAATGGGATATAGCCTGTACTTCAGGAATTTGCTTGCAGTTCCCAAAACTAACTGGGCTAGCATGTTTTCCTGTCCTGCAAAATTACATCTAGTGTCTGTCAAATCCCTCTGCATAAGCTGAAATATGGCTGAGTATGAGGCATTCCAGCCTTTTTTTATACACCAGAGTACAAAAAGATTCAAAAGATAAAGCGCTGCCTTGGATGAAGAGCTGTGGTAGGTTGGAGGGCCAAGGAAACCTGAGTTGAGGCTCCTGAATAACTAGTCAAATTTCTTGGAGATACTTGTTTTTAATAAGAACCTGCTGCTCTTCCACGTGCTGCTTTCCCATCAACAACACCGGAGCTGTCAGTCTTGCCTGTCCAAACTGGGTTAGAGATGTCTGGTCACACATCAGGGTGAGGGAGGAATTAACAGAGTGAACTGAGAACCCAGAGAAGACAGAGAATTTGGGAACTGATGCCCTCTCTGGAATATTAAAAGACTTTATACATACCTCAGGGGTTATGTCTATATGGATGGGTGTGAAGAGTTGCTTGCCTGCTCTTATACTTTGAGCTACCAGGCTGCAGGCCAGCTCTGATATGAAAACTGAAACCACAACAATGTGACACTGTGCTTGTATTTACCATAACTGTTCTCTCTGCAGAACTTATCAACACGACTCTGAGCTTTTGGTTAGTGCAGCTACCTGATACCCAGACCAGTCTGGATAACATCCATCTGGCTCAGACCATAAGCACACACCACCCTGCATGGGCACTCCTGGCTAGTTATAGTAGGGAGCTCCCACAGTGGCTACTTCAGCAGTCACACACAGATACAGGGAGTTGCTAGTCACTGTGCAGTGGAAGCAAACTGTTCCTGTGCCAACAACACTCTTAGGATATCATTTCATATTTCATAGTATATCATTCCTTTGGATTGTTCCAGTAAAATGTAAAAATGGCAATATATTGAAACCAAAGGGAAAAAAAATTAAAACCAGAGCAGCTCTGAACTGACATATTTGAAATTACTTTGAAATGAAATTAAGCTTTTCAAAGACAAATGGGTTTCTTGCGGCTCCAAAACAAACAGTAAGCAATAAAATCCAGACTTATATGTGCATAAATGATTTAGGTGACAAATGGGGAGGAGATGGTCATAGAGGGCTGAGCTGAAGCAAGTACATTTGCAAGTTCTTGAAAAATCCATGTAGGAGAGAGTTCTATGAGAGTACCATGACTCAACTTGATCCAGATAAGGTTTTCATAGGGGAATAAAAGATTAAACCTTTGATCTTGGTTGCTGTGATAGAAAATTGAGTAATAAAACAGTTCTGTTAATGTCTTAATCATAGCTTATACAGGATTTTCTCTTGCCAACATTCCTTTTTTTCTCATTGTACTTTGACACAGAGTGATTGCATGAGTGTCTCAAGGAAACTCAGTAATTCTTGCAGGAGGAGGCCTGACTTTTTGTAACCACCAAAGGTGGATGTGTCAGAAGAAAGGGACTAGATGAAAAGCAGCCCAGGGGAATTCCTGGCTGAGGATTTTGGAGCCAGCCATCAGCCTGCTTTCATGGAAACACTAGTAAGAGAAACATCCCCAGGGAACCATTTTGGCAAATGACGACAGATGGATCTGGGGAGTTCAGCTTCTTTCGTAAGCAACATCTGCTGGTATTGGAAGCATTCAGAAAGCCACTCCACACTTAAAAATTAAACAAGCAAACAAAAAATCTGCAAAAGGAAGAAGAACAACCCAAGATAAATTTGCTGCAATAACCTGCATTTTAACAAAAAAGCTGCATGAAAATGTTACATAGCAGCAGTCATGCCAAAGAGACCAGAGATGATTCGGTATCACAATCAAGTCTGAGTCCAGCAAGGGCTGGTCATATCCAGAACTTTCAAGTATTAAACTCTCGATCCTGCTCAAAACATAGTTATTTACTATGCCTTTTGCACATTACTCCTGAAGTATGGGTAAAGAAAAACACTTAAAAACTTTGTGAAGTGAAGCTTTGTTAGATTCTCATGTTAGAGTCTTGTGAACTATTTGAAGTCAGAAAACTGAGATACGAAATAGGTACACTGATCAAAAGGCAGGAGGAGGGAATAGCAAGGCTTTAAATAGGAAACCTAAAAATTTATAAGAAAGTATATTTTTGAAACTGCTATTCCTAATAAAAAAACAAAATATAGTGATACAGTGACATTCTGTGAAATTCTTGAACTTTTTACTGCATTTCATGATTGATAAATAAGTTGGTACCTTAGTGGCCACCTGTATAGAAAGCTGTGCAAGCTTCTGGAGCAAAAGTAAAAGCCAAGTTATTTATAGTTTAACATTTAATTTCTTTTCATGCTTTATATCTTTGAAACCCGTGTCATTTTTAGCTTGTCCAAATACAGAGGCACCAGTTTCATTTTTGCAAACCTATGTGTTTAAAGAAGGGTGTTTAAACAGTGCTGGCAACTTTGTATTTCTAAATGTGAGTGTTCTGGTTTTCATCTAAATAAAGGAAGCAGGATTTGCCATTGAAAAATAAGTTTGAAAGCTCAAGAAATACAGTTGGAAAAAATATGTGGAGAAACAAAAATGCCAGTCAAAAATATGTGTGTTAAAATCGGACTGTAGTGCCTGCTGCAATGATACCGTTACCAATGGACTTGCTGTAGGAAGCAGAGCACCAGGGCCAAGTACAGAAGCAAGAGGAATTAACTTTTAGCTACTCCAGCAGGGCAGAGCCCTGTGAATCATCACACTAGGAAGCACACATCAAATCCTCTTATGTAAACATCATACGGGGCTGGCACTAATCTCCGCACACCCTGGGAGCACTGCTGATGTGGCAGTGCCTCAACACACACTGGCTTTGCGTAACTGTGGCCACTCATTCCTGGGTGCAGGAGGCCCAAGTGTGAGCCTTTGTATTGTCTGCTGAGGGTGAGCAAAAGTAGATAGGGAAGAATAAATTCAGAACATGGCCATGGTCTCTCAGGGCCACCTCATACACCTCTTGTCATCACTGCCCTTCCCAGAGACAGGATATCCTCCCCCCAGCACACCAACAGCTCATGCCTGGGCCCCAGCCCATGAAGAGCTGGGTGGTCCATCCCAGTGCCAGGTCCTGCTGGATCTCTGGAGACGTGTCACTGGTGTCCCCCTGGGTTTTCCTGCAGTTTTCTGCTTCAGTGCAGAATGCTGAGGACCCACCTCCTGTTTCACACCAGTGTTTAACTTGCTGAATCAGGACTCCATGGAATGATTCAGACCTGCTTTCTGGTGACTAATGCTGGGCACTCCCTTCCTCCTAGGCAGCAATAGCTCCTCAGTGCTGCCAAGCCCTGTTCAACCAGGCGGCTGCAAGATTGGAGACCAGCTGTGCTGCTGTCCCACTGAACAAGTGGTGGCTATTTTTTATTTATACAGCAATACCAATTTTTAGTCTAAACTTATTTTTTTCTTTTCAATCTGTACAGTTACATGATCAAAAAGTATAATCCCTGCACACACAGATCCTAGTTTACAGAACTGGTATTCTTGAAGAAATTCTGGATGGGGTACTATGAAACTCTTGTTGTTGCTCTTCTCACTCAGCTGGGCTCAGATGTGGAATAAAGTAAATATCTTTGGATGAAGACTATTATAAGCATAGTTTTATCTATGTGAAGCTTTCTTCTACCAGGTTATTTGATCATTCACAAGGAGAAGTCTAAAAGTTAAAGGAGCACTTTGAGTAAAAGCTCTTGCCCAACTTCATTCTGCTTCTCCTCACCCATCAAACTCAAAAAATGTAATATAATACAAACATAGCAATTTCCCACACAAACAACCATACAGTATCACTTCCAGGTACTCTCTGCAACTTTCCCCTCTTTTATTCAGCAAGAATTCTTTTAAGCATCAGCAGTTTGATCACTGTTGTGATTTCCATGGTTGCCAGAAACCCACCAGTCCTCGCAGGCTCTAGCCTGCTCAAGTCTGGGAGATACCTCACATTCTTCATTCTAGATTATCAATGAGACAGAAATGTTTGCTCTGCCAACCAGGTCTATCCATCATGTGTAATTTGTCTCTGTAAGGTTTCCATGCGGAAGCCAATGACATCTCCAGAGAGTTAAACCTTTTTAACTAATCTTCTATAAAAGCTTCAGAGACCTTTTGGCCTAGGCTGAATCTCCCTCTTATGGGTTTTCTTGGACATTTTCAGTTTTTGTCTCTTAAATTAGATAATTTCTCATCCTCTGAAATATCTCTGGTGTATGCATGAGTATGAAAGGTACTCTGCAGACCTTGTGGTGGTTTGTGCTCTGTCTTAATCTGTCAGTGTCAGTGTAACTGGATGATGCAGACTCCCAATCAAAACCAATAACACATTCAGCTCTTGACTCCAGGAAAGTTTGCTGCTATTTTGAATTAGATTTTTTTATAGTTATTGCAGAGCTTTGGCTCAGTTGCTGGGGAAGCTGCTGAGTAAGGGGGGTTATTGGTTCTAGTACGGGAAGCTGAAGATGATGTAGCTGTGGTCAGGCCATTTTCCACCACCCAATGTAATACCTCTCAGTTATCCACTGTGACATGAAAAAAAGAGTAAGGGTAACTTGTGGTATGTCACCTGACACTACACCCAATTGCATTACCCAAATCCTTGCAAGTTTAAGGTAAATGGGTTGTAAGAGAGTAATGGCTTCTATTCTTTGTCTTCTGTGACTATTTCCCTAATACCTAGGCAAAGTGTGATGTTTCACTTGCTGTGAAATGCTTGGCTGTTGTCCTTAGAGTCTGGTAATGTCAATCACTTTTTTTATTCTTACTTAGTGTTCAACTTTTGATGCTACATGAGACAGCATCACAACAAGGAGAAAACCTGATGGCACAGCTGTAGTTTCAAATACTCCAATAGGTTCACACAGGCAGCCTATTACACAGTGACCTAGTTTAGAGCTGTCACAGGGAGCAATTAATCTTTGTCACTCCATACTCATTCTAGAAAAACCTGAAGCCCAAAGAACTCCCTGGAGTCACATTTCTTCCTGTCAGCTTTCTGTGGAGGGGTTCAGTTCTGCTCCAGAGCACATTTATTCACTTCAGTAGCCCAGAACCCCTACAGGGTCCCTACATGAAGGCAACTCTCAGTACAATAGCAGTAGAAATACTGATTACATAACATAATCTACTGAGTTTTCACACACCCTGAAGCTGATGGGGGGTGAATTTCTTTTGGCCTTTGCATCAGCCAGTCATTACTAGCTCCCAGTGTTATTCAAGCAGTATATTTCCTTCCCCTTCAGCCTTCTAAGTATTTTCCATGGGTTGTATTTTCACCAAATCACAACTCTTTAATTTCTGCAGAGAGCAGCAAGTGCTTGGACATCTCTTCACACATTTTCCTCCAGTTGCTGGGTGCCGACATCTCTGCAGCTCCTGCTTTCCTGGATGAAGCTTCCCTCTTTTTGGGCAACTCCACCTCCTTTGGCCTTTGTCTCTACACCATCTGCAAATACTACCTGGCCCAGGTGCCCCTAAGAAACAGCTTCTTTCACCTGACCCATGGGATGCTTGTGAGTGCATTGCAGTTGGGCCTCCTCCAACTCTTTAGTCACTTCACCAGAAATGTTTCCTTGTAATGCTGCATCTAGTCTAAATGACTCACCCTGAGGCTGGGAATTCACAGCTGATACCTTTTAAAAAACACCCTAAATTTCTGTCTCAGTGTTTATAGCTCCGTCAGTAGCCTGTTCATGGCATTAGCAGTGACATCATTTTCTGCAGCTGACAAACTATGAGCTACCTTTGTGCAAACTCTTTTCAAAGTAAATGTTAATACAAAAGTTTCTGATAGTCTCCCTCTGGGCACACAATCTGCTTGTATTACTCATTCCAAATTCAATACACAAAGTTCAAACTCATTACAACTATCTTCTGACCACAAGCAGAGGAAACCCCCCAGCAAATCTTCCTCAATGCAAATATCCCGCTTTGTGGAGGTTGCCCTTTTGCTGCCTTTCAGTTTACCATTTAGTTGGCACTTCCAAGGAGCCAAATTTCTGCTTTTTTTGTTCCTGCACATCAAGAAAAAAGACCCTGCTTTGCAAGATGCACAGCCTACATATTAAAAATTGTGACAAAAGATATTGGCCTTGTCATCCAGAAGCACTGTTAAGATACTGTCCTGCTTCTCATTTGCCTTCAGGAAGTATTAGTTTAATGACTGGGAAGCCCTCTGACCCAAGGCCAACAAATTTCTTTTTAGAAGAAGGGCTTTTTCTGTTTTGAGCCCACTGCCTTAAGTGCAAAGTGTGCAGTGGCTACCAGGGAAAGGCCCATCATGGAGAGCAGCATTGCCCTCCTTTGCTGCCTCTGGCTCAGAGGCAGCAATTACAGTATAAAGCTGCATAGTCTGTTATTAATGAAATACAGCACCATCTTTTGGAGGAAGTGCTCTCTGGCCTAATAATTTTAACCTACTTACTCCCTCACCTGTCTAGGAGAGACCAGGCACTGGGTGTTGCAACATAGAAGCAACTGAGTTGCTAAGGAAGGTAATGGTTGCCTTAAAGACCTGTTCAGGTTTTTGCAGAGGAAGGCTTAAGTCAAGGTGATGATGGGACACTCTCGAGACTCTTCTGAACCTGAATCTGGCCCTTGAACTGGGAGCTATCCCTGCAGAGTCCTACTTTTAGGTGATCAGACTTGCTGCTAATATACTTTTCTCAGTAGATGAATGGCAATCAAAGCAGCTTGCCAAACTATGTCCTCTTTATTAGACTCAGAGAATCACTCACATCTCTGCCAGTTTGTTTTCTGTGTAGTCAAAGATTAGTAGGGTTATCTAAGGCAGTGATCCAGGTGCGTTACCAATACCTGTGCAATTAAAAGTTTGTTTAAGTTTTTGTCTCAAGTAAAATAAGTGTTCTTATGAAGATTGACATTAGAATTGCATTTAATGGGGTTTTTGTTCTCTGTTACTTCTTTGCAGAAAAGAAAGGCCTGGAATAATTTCTAACTGTAGCAGTAAAATCTCACTTGGCTGTATAAGCTCTTTAATGTAGAATGACTTCCATATAATACAACCGCTGACATGTAGAGATAAACAGCATTATTTTATTTTTGCTCTGATCCACTTGATATCAGTGCACATCTATTCATACTTTGTGGAGTATACTGCTGGGTAGAAAATTTATTTTAGTTACAAAGCAAATGAATATTTTAGTTCATTTATTTTATGGTGTATATCTTTATAATAAAATGCAGACATGTGGGGCAAAAGTCTTGTCTGAGGCTGATGGCTTGTGATCTCAGATTTGTAGGCAACAGACACCTTTTTTATTCCTTCATGTCTATGGGAGAATTAGTTAGTAATGCTGGTAATAAACTGCTGAACTTTATTTCCATGTGATCTAGCAATTATAGCACATGCCATCACGTAATAACTTAGTTGCTCTTTCGTAAAGTCCTCACTCTGGTGGGTTCAGATATTTGAATTCTTTCTCCTTCTCCCAGTGTATCAGGTGGCTCTAAACAGTCAGTGTGGTCCAAAAGGCCCTATGCAGACAGCTCTGCTTTTTTTCTCTTCTTGATGGGAAAATTGCTTAGTAAGCAGAGCCTTCTGGGCTCATGAATAGAAATACTGGCTGCATGTACTGGCTGCTGACTCCTGTCTCTGTGCCTGTCTCCTTCTTGCTAAAGGAAGGCCAGTTTTCTTAATTTTTTTCCATCACTCTCAGTGTGATAGTTATTGATCTCCGGTTGCCAAAGATATCCAAGATCTGTCCAGCCATCTGCTGTTCCTCTCAGACTGTGATGCTGCACCTCCCATCCCTGTGGTGTGACTCCAGTACTTTCCTTTTGCAGAGGAGGGAAATGGGCCTTTGGATGCCTCTGTAACACCTGGTAATACGACTGCCTTCCACTTACTTAGCATGCTGTAAACTTTTTATTATCAGTAGAGGCTCTGACAAAAGAGGAACTCAGGAGGTTAAACAAGTCAAAAATTACTCAACTATAAAAGCACTTATTTTCTGAGTTGATCAAGAGATCAGTACTAGACTGTTCCTCTTAATCTTTCTTTCAGCTACTAGAAACTTCTGCAAATAGTATATAAAACCAATAAGCATCTAAATGCTTTATCTTGCTGATGCATTGATACATGCATGTTTCAGTTCTGCAATGTGTTTCATTCCTATGGACCCAGGCATGAAGAGTGAAACCACCTATATTTTAAAAATGCTAGAATAAAATACTTAAATACAACTATTTGAAGTGGAGCAAAGAATGCCATCTACAACAGGGAGATTGACTTTTCTGGGTATTCACAAAGTTGTGCTCATCTTACTTTGTTGATTTTCCATATTTCCATGGTCCCGCTGCTTTTTGTGCTTGACTGAACAGCTTTTGGTCACGGGCTTCTTTTGACTAAACAGGCACAGCTGAAATTTTCATGCTTCCTGAATTCTTTAATTGGAAAAGACTCAAGACAAATATGAGAGGCCACCAGATCCCTCTCTATCATCTGTAAGTAATTTTCAAGGACTACAGAGAATGTTGTAGGCAAGTCAAGTTTTCAGTAATGTCAGAAGGAGAGAGGGAATATCCTAAAGTAAATACCAAGTAGTATAGGTTGTCTGTCCTGGGAGGTCAATGTGCCAGACTAACTGAAAATATGCTCTTCATTAGCAAACTGCCTGCAGCTTTAATCAGCTTTAGCTGATTTTCTTTTCAGAGTAAAATATTTACCAAGGTGCAGGGCAACCTTAAGTATAGGGTGACCTCTCACTGTCTGTTTTAGCAGGGAAAAAAATTCAAATATAATCATGTGCTGAAAATGCCTCTAATTATCATTACAACACACAACAAACCTACTTCTGACAAGCCATCCCTAATGCCTGATGGAGATGGGAGAATGAGTGTGGAGCAGGAAGTATGGTTGTTGTAAGGACTGGGCTTGTTCTCGGACAAGACAGTGAGGGCTTCCATGTGAAGTCAAGAAAAATTTAGCAAATAAAATTTGTAAGTCTTTCAATCTTGAAGGGTACTTAAAGGAGAATTTCTGGAGAGAAGTGTACAGAGATGACAGTGATGACTTCTTCAGTAAAGAGCATGTGGTTTTGTGCCTATGATACATGGATAATGACATGAATGCTCCTGTAGGCAATAATGTAGTTTATGGGTTTCTTCAACATAACCTATACATTGGTGGAAATATTTATACCAGTAATTAAAGGTATACCTTTCATATAGATCCTAGGATCAACAACTGTGGGAAACCACAGCAGGTTCAGTGTTGGGTTTGGTAACCAGGTTGTGAAAGAAGAAATCATGAAGTTCAGATACTCCTTGTTAGCAGCAGTGCCTTCAGCTGCCATTTCAGGATGCTGTTATAAGCAGTACTGCTGCTAGAGATCCTCTTGAAACATTTTATAAAGTCACAAAAGGAATTAAATTTTTGTCCAACCTTATTCAGGAAATAGGCATCTGGAGACAGTCATGACTTTTCTATGTGCAGAGAGCCAGATCCCATGTCTTCTGTTTCTGAGCACTGCTTTGCTTCCTGGGCAACTTGTGATCGCAACAGAGAGACTGAATTTGTGGCATAACAGCTCAAGTGGAAAAAGTGCACATGAGTTCCAGAGGTTGGCTAGAAGTCCTACACATGATACATTCATCCCAAACTCTACACAGACTGGATGCTTCAGCACTGGATTCTGTTACGAAAATTACTTCATTTAATTTAGTTGATTTATGATTTAGGCTACAATTTCTTTGGGTATCAGATTAATCCTGATAGAAGTACAAATGTCCAAGTTTCTAAGGAGGAGTGCTCTCTCTCCCTCTTTCCACCACCCCTGGTTCCAAAATCTGGAACAAAAACCCCCAAATCATTAAAGGTTTGTAGAATCATGGAATCATTAAGGTTGGGAAAGACTTCTTCTAAGATCATCGAGTCTAATTATATTTAGCTAGTAACAATATTACTGTATGTGATAACAGGTCTGAACAGAAAGCATTTTTAAAAATTTTGCAATTCTTATGACTTCCTGGAAAAGTCTGAAGACATCCTTCAAATGTATGGTCCTGATTGCGTTCATAATCATGTGATTGCCTGGATTTAGCTGTAGCTTTCAGACTTTCAGCTTACAAGAGGTTTGTTGGGGACCATTCCCAAATATTTCTGTTCACTCAGCCAAGCAGGACATAAGCTGTCCTCTAAAAATAGGGAAGCTAATATAAAATTATTTTGTTTGGACCTGTATCCCAACATTGCACGTAGTTAAAGCACTCAGAGCCACATGAAAACACAGCTTTGAACCACAGGAGAAAAGTCATGGCTCAAGGATGTATTACACATACGTGAGGACTACACAGATGACTTGACAGCTTACAGATGCTGGGGAGGAATACATTTCAGGAAGGCCAGGGCTGTAGATCATTGCCTGGCATCCCTTCAGCTCTGTAAGCTGTTCTCCCTGGGATCTGGTTTCAGAAAGGAATGCCGTCACGGGAGATTTTACCCGATGACTAAAACTGCTGACTTTCCAGCACAGTGTTTAACCTCCCATTCCAGGCTCCACGCTTGCTTTATTTACTAATCCTGCCTGCTGCTGTTATGTGGGAGAAGAATGGGGATAAATGCTATGCCTTGGGAGCACATGTGTGAGTGGAGAAAGTACCACTCATCTCCCCAGCACTGTAGTTGTAGAAACCCAAGGAGCCTGACTTTAGTCTTGAGGTGGATTGTGGTTTGGGTTGTTGCAACAGTCTCTCCTTCAAAACAGGAGGAAGATCCCTCATCTGCAGTCAGGGAGCTATTACAAGGAGAGAGCATGAACAGGAATAGGAGCTCTCTTTAAGCTTTGATCCCAGAAGAAAAATTACCTATAGAATAGAGCATACCAGGCTGCAATATATCTTCTGTTATGTTCTCTGTGCTGGGAGTGAGGATCTGGACAGGGTCCACTGCAAAGGCAACAGCTGCAGGGAGGTTTTATGGCCACATGGTTCTACTAGATGGGGCTTTTTGGTGTTAGGACAACTCCTACAATGAATATCTTTTGCTGTATTTCAACAAACCACCACCCAAGGGTAAAACCTTTAACTGTTCAGAAAGATCAAAAATACTCAAAGAATAACAGTTTCTTAATGTCACAGCAATACCAAGTTTCTTATTACCTGCTCTTTTGTAGCAGCAAAAATACAACTCAAAATACAAAAGTTCAAAATCAGAAACCATGTAAGCATTGCTAACTGGTGCTGTGGACTTGGTTTGGTCACTGTCAATATTCACATGTTCTTTGTGAATGACAAGTTTTTATCTTGAATCCCATCTGAGTCATGGGATTTTATGAGATTCTTCCCTCTTGTCCTTCCCCTCCTCTCAAAGGATGATGTTGGCAGCCATCATGGAACAATCTGAAACCACAGGCTTCTTGAAGCCTTAAAAAAGAGAAAGCAAACAACACCCCTCCCCTTTAATGTGTATATGCATACACAGGCATACACCTGTACACCCATAGGTGTATGTACAGACGGTGTGTATGAGCTCATCCTCATGTATCTGTCCGTCTGTGTGGAGGGAGGGCAGGAGAGAGACACATAAATGTTTTAGCACCTTTGTGAAGACAAGGATTTCAGGTTTTGTAAGGCAGTTTCTGGCAATGCAAACATTAATGAAAAAAACATTAATGAAAATTTGAAGGTACACAGCCAGTTTAGAGAAGACTTGACATGTTGCCAGTCTAGGCCCTTTAGGAGTCAGGACATTTATGGCTGGATCTTACAAGCATTTGATCCCCGTGAGCTTCTTTTCACATGGATGGAGGTGGTAGTAAGTAGAGAGCAGGAGCTTACCCATGAAGGAGCACAAAATCTCCATCTCTTCTGGCAAGAGATTCCAGCACCCTGACACTACACTTAGTTTTCTCACTCGTGGTGGTAAAGTTTGCATCATACTTTGTGAGGTCAGGTGCTAAAGATCCAAAAATTACAGTCTTCCTCATGAGTAAGCTTTAGCATGGTCTGGAATGACTCATCAGGTTAAAGGGTTGTAAGGCCAAGCCATTTATGAAATACTCTTTTAAATATTATCACAGTTTCCTGAGATGAAAATTTTGTATAAAAAGCTTGAAAAAATTAATCCAGTAGCTATTAAATATTTAAATTTTTTTTTGTTAAGATTTGTAATTCTGTATGCTGTAGACTTTCTTGGTTGTTTCTTATTTTTTCCTATATGCTGAAATAAAATTTAAAGCAAAAAAACCAATATATGCATCCTGGCAAATATTTGTTCAATCTAATATATTCAGACTTATTTAATTAATTTGTTGGGCTTGGTTTATACCAAGCTCTTTCTGTGGCTATGAGAAATTATGTCTCCAGATCTGATTATTCATTAAATGTCTACTGTGAATTTTAGACTCCCTAATGCTTAAAATACAGTGCGTGTATAATGGGATTAAGAATTCAAATGTTTCTTAATTTTATTTAATTTCTGACTTTCAATTACAGAATTTAAATTCTAAGGATGCTGCAGAACACATCAATTAACTATATTGAGCTAATTAACAATTATAATGATTTTTTTTTGCTGCAGCACATATATTTTCAGATCTGAAAGAAATGACTGGATGGCTTATTACTGAGATTAGCTTAAAAGCTTTGTTTTTATTTCAGTGATGGGCACATTTTAATCCACTTTTGGGGCAGATAATGAATGACTGAATCATCATTGCATTTATCAGAAAGATTCAATGATGAAATTAAACATTATTTTACAGTATAGTTTCCCACAGTTTCTTGAGTTGCATAATAAAGTCGGGATGAGCATCTCACTGATGTGCTTTAGTAAACTACAAAACCTTTGCTCTCCTGTGTTTGGGGAGCAGAATTACAGCTGAGGATCTTGGTAGCTGATGTTCAGAAGTGCCTGAGCCTGGCCCAGCACACACCAGTAGCTATGGGGAGATTCCCTTGGATTCCTATAGATTCTGGCTTAAATGGGCTAGAGCTGTGCTGCAGTTGGTATATTATTTTCATATGTCTGTTTTTCTGGAGAAAGTTATTTTATGCTTTTTATTATGAAGATGACACATTGCATCTATTTTTTTTTCTAATAATGAACTATTGTCCTCATATGGCTGACTTTATTTTCTCCATTCAGGGCTATAAAAGAACCACAAGTACAGCCTTTGGTAAAATCTGTGTGAGAAATTATTTGTAGCATGCAGCCAACCACCACTTCATTGTACTTCCACTCTCAAAAAAAAAAAAAAATTAAAAATAGGACTCTGTATGCGGAGCCTGATGTTACCACTGCTGTCTTCAGCTGCACTCCTGTCATTTAGGGCAGTTGTGTCATTCACACAGGTCTTCACAGGCTGAGAATAAGCAGAGAGAAATGCAATGTTTATGGAAATGCCATTAGAGTAATGAGCAAGAAGGAGAATGCAGTGTCACAAACAAGTTTAAAGGACAACACAAGCTTCCAAGTGTTGTCCTGGGAAATTTTTAAGCTGGGAAGGAAAATAACACCTGGACAAATTGCCAAAGATTGCTTTTCCTTCACAAGTAACTTCAAAATTCAAATAAATACCTTTTCCAAAAGGTATTTTCTGTTTCAGCTACTGCTACTGGGGTGGGAAATGCATGAATTCAAGCAAGTGCTACAGCTAGTGTTAAGAATCACAGATCACAGAATATTCTGAGCTGGAAGGGACCCACAAGGATCGAGTCCAGCTCTTAAGTGAATGGCCCATACAGGGATCAAACCCACAACCTTGGTGAAGACCTCATCAACTCTAAACTGAACTGAAAATCCACAACTCCATGTGTCTTACTAGGCAAACACCTGTCAGGAAGATTAAGATTTGATGTCAATAGGTTACATTTCTCTCAGACCTTTTAAATGTGATAGCTGGGATGATACTTTATTATCTCCTTTCCCTTCATAACACCTTCCTCTCTGTGGCTTCCTCTTCTGCATGGAAGAAGCCCCCTGAGGTCATCTCATCTACTTGTAATGTGTTCTCAAGTCTCTCTTCTGCCGTGGTGCCTGTAAGGAAACAGCTGCTGTTTAACAGTTAGAAGAAGACTTTCATAAAACAGGAGCTGCAATAAAAGTATAAGAAACTGTGATACACAGTTCTTTTATATTTCTCAGTCTCCCTCTCTCCAAAATGGTTATGGAGCTGTTCTCTTAAGAGTCTTATCTATGAAGGGCAATTAAAGTGCAACACAGAGCACTAAGAACCTGTAGGAGGTTCTTACAAACATTAATTAAATATTTTAAACTAATCATATGAGCATCCAGCCCCAGTTAACTGAGGCTGGTTACATAAGCCAACATTTTGCTGCTGGTGGATATTCTTTTCTGCTTGGCAAAAATAGATGGAAAATAGGTTTTATTCTGATTTGTAAAACTAGCCTGTGCCACTGCCAGTTTCAGATAGTAACATGAATCCAGTTTTACAGTCTGAGATGGAAAGCCTAGTTGAAGCCATAGTAGATGACAAACAATATAATAATCCTTAAATGCTAGATGTTGCTCAGTGCTGGATTGAAAGGGCTGCATTTAAGGCACTATCTGGCATTCATGACATTCAGGGCAAATTATACATTCAGTTTTTGAGGAAAGAAATGAGTTCTACAATTAGGGATGATTTCAATAGGGAGCAATTAGGGTAGGACAAAAACCCCCCAAACTTCTTGTATTCTTGTATTCTCTTTCTGGCCCTGCCCTGTGTGCAACTATACAAGTCATTTGACTTCAGGCAGAAGGAGATAACACCTACCTCCTCATGCTGCTGTAAGATTAGCCTCATATTTGTAAAGCACTTTGGCAAGATTAAGTGTTAGTTGGGAGCCCTGTGCTCCTGTTTCTGACACCACCCCAGTACCCAGGACTTCAACAGAAGGCAGACATTCCTTGTGCAAGCTGATGGCAGAGTATGCAAACAGCCTGCACCGTAGTCATTCTTCTGATGAAGCCATCTTTGTGAGGTTATGCTGTGCTTTAATTACAGCTTCATTGGCTCAGCCTGTCATTGTTAATATGCAGCTGTGTATATTTTGTTGTCCTCAATTCTGTGGTTGTACGTATATTGATCAGGTTTATGTTTTGAGCAGCACTGCAGGTCAGTGGGAATAAGAAAATAAGTAGAAAGGCAGGGCTGTATTACTCTTAGTGTCATTTTCAGATGTTTTACTTGCTTGCCTCTACTTCTTTGGGAAATGGGAAGTGTCCTTCCTCTCTTTGCTAAGCATCTATGCATTTTCCTGTGCTTGGAGGAAAGCAACTGGGCAATGACCTAATTCAATGCAAATGAAAGAGATTTCCTAGCAAAGGATGGTAATTGGCACAGTACTGCAGGTATGTGCGGGCACTGAATGGTAGCCTGGGACTACTGAGAGAGGAAGACCTCTGCTGCAACAGAACTATAATCACCTCTCACTTTCACTAATTGCTGAGAGCTGGAGCTCTTAAGTGCCATGCTGTATTTTTATATAAAATCTATTAAATGGCTACATCCTGGCCATTTTCTATCAGCCCTCATTATCACTGTGCCTCAGCAGCCAATCTCAAAAATGAATGCAGTTCCTGCAGTCTTCCATGCATGAAACTGGTGTGGTAGAGGACAGTGTAAAGAATAAAAAGGATACAACTGCTCAGGACAATATAATGAAATGGGCTGTAGGCCTGGCTTCCCCTCTCAAAATTAAACCAGCAATCATCTTCCAAACACAATGCCTTATCTCAAAGCAGACTCTTACATATTCTATCACTGTTATTCTGTGTCACAGGGATGCTGACAGTTACTCATGCTCACATTTTCACATGTTTTTCAGCAGAGTGATCAACTGGGCAGGTTTTCAGAATGGGTGATACACATTGTGATTTTGTAATAGTTGGATTCTTCATTCTCAGATGTGAACATCTTCTAAAGCTTTCTTTTATCTCTTATTAATTTTATAAATCTTTTCCCCTCAAATCCTGGTGACATAATTGTGTGTTTTAAGTATGAATTTCTTCAGAGTGATGGAAATTACAGGACAAGGTGAAGCAAATAATTGAAACAGAAGACTCTGTTGAGGCACTGCTAAATAATTCAATGTTTTTTGCTACATGTGCAGGTCCATCCTAGTATGTGGGCTGCAGAGCAAGCCAAACAAGTTTCTGTCTTGCTGTGGACTCATGAGCTGTTCTCATTCAGCCCATCAGTTCTTTCAGTTCAATGTGTTTTACCAAGGCTAAAGACTGGCTCATCCTGGCTTCTGGTTTCCAGGATGCTGGTAATATTTTTCAAAACCAGATATTTTTGGCAAGATTTTGGTGCTACTTGTTTATAGTTTGTGTCCAAAAGTTTTACAGCAGTGAGATTTGTTCTGTTTCTTTGAGACTGCTCTGGGAAAACCTGAAAGGGGAAGATTAATGGAGTCTCTGAGAGGACTCTTTACCAAGAAGTCAAAAGAGGGAGAGCAGGACTTTCTGTAGCAGCTTACTAAAGAGCAAATTGTTTGCATTTTCTATGCTTACTATTGTACACCATGACAATACCAGAAACACAAAGGTACTCAATAGTTGTTATGTACCTGTCACCGTGTGCTTGTTTAAATACTTGCCAAAGCAAATGATTTCACAAAAAGTAATAAACTGTAAGGACCAACACCCTTTTTTGTTACCTATATCTTAGAGTATATTTGTGCTCACTTTTCTGACTAAACTCAAAATCTTCTTTGGTGTTGAGACCCTTTATTTTTTTGGCACAGACCACAAAGTATGGACACAGTGTCCAGTCACGGTTTTATATAAATATTCATTTTGACACCACTTCAAGATAGACAGAATTTAAGTCCATCTGAAGGCAATGCAGGTAACTTCAGGAAACGGAGTATGATGTGATTATTGCTTGCAAATGTCGTGGGCTCACTGGAGATCACTTGATGGCAGAGGTTTTCTTATTGGTCTTTGGTAGAGGTTTCACAGCTTTTAGGTGCAAAATGGTGGAAAGGCTTGCTACAGTATTTTCTTAAGCAAAGTAGAATAAAAAGCAAAATACAGTAGCTCTCTGTAGAATAATTACCATGCTGGGCTTCAGCAGAGTCTTTCAGATAGACAGTCTCCTTATTTCCCTCCTGAATAGTGCTTTGGGTAGTATTTGAGAAAGGATGAAGAAGGGTAATGATAAATTGATAATAAACTTCTATGAATTAAGAAACAGGACATAAACTTAGTCATTTTTAGTCATTTTTATGGATGAGTAACAGCTGAATCACCACTGAGTCTTGAATTGGCAGACTCTTTGAATCTCTATTCCAAGTGAAATTCCAAAATAAGCAGTCATTTCAAAACAAAAAATAAACTTTGAGGTTACCCATGGAAGGAGATTTTTTTTCCCCAGGACAACATTCTGAATGACATATTTCTTTGTCCTGTCCCTTTTTCCTCAAGTTCTTTGAAAAGACTATACTTTTGGCTCTTTACCATGCAGTGATCTGGGAAGCTCAAGAGAAGGACACTGAAAAAAACCAATTTCCTCAGATACTTGGACTGTTGAGAGGCCCAGCTCTTGGAAGTCTTGGAAAAACCTTCATGTGAGCATCTGTTTTGGAACCTGGAGTGGGTTATTGTGGGATAATTCATAGGACCACACACTAATCACAAGGGCCTTGTCATTTAAACGCTCCAATTACTTTTTTTCTGCAATAGCTTCTGCTCTTCTCCACATCCCACAATGCATTCCAGGGCTACTATGTTAATTGGAAGTATATTCCTATGTGTGAAGTGGACTTTAATTAGCACCTAAGGGGCACATTGTGGTGTCCTGACTCATGTAGCATGGAGGTGTAACTCTGGGTCGCTCCACCACAGCCTGTGGGACTGCTCATGAAGAAAGGTACTTCCTGTCCCAGAGGAAGGCTGGCTTGGAAGCTCTGAGCCACCCAGATGGGACAAGAAACTCCACCGAATCTCCAGCATGCAATGCCATGACCTGGGGCCCTAAAAAAAATAGTTACACTAATGCTTCTAATTATTGTGCTCAACGAACAAGCAATATGAGTGGCTCCAGATTTTAAGTCTGTGAGCAATGTAGGAACACAAAAAATTGGGATTGCAGGCAGCCTTGTAACAAATTAATAACTTTGACTACTGTGTGAGTCATCTGTAAAATGGGCCCTGAGTTACAAAGACACATATCAACTGGGGGGGGTATCATGGAAAATTAAAATTAATGTGACATAATACTATTTCAATTACAATAAAAGTACTGCATCTGGAAGTGATGAGAAAAGTGGGAGGGGCAAAAGTTCACTGATTAGCACAGTGACATCCCTGCATCTGCTTCCCAAAAGCAGATTGTGAATTGGTTTCAGCTCGGTGTCAGCACCTGCTGCCCAGCCATGCAGCGAGACAGCTGTGGATGGACATCCAGGCTCCTGCTCCGTGAGCTGAAGCTGCCAGCCAGGGGGGGAAAGAAACAGTAGGCACTTATTAAAACAAAAGGACTAGTCTGCAGGTTCTTCGATCAGGACATAAAAAGTCGGTGTTTGGGTTTTTTCTTTTGTTTTTTTTTTTTTTTTTGTCCTAATGCTATAATTGCCTTTCGAAGCCCTTGCAAAGTTCACTTTCCTGATGATAATAAAAAGTTTTCTCCAGAATCTTTCCTCATTCTAAACCACGTGCACTCAAAATCCTCACCTGAAGGAGGATAGGTGCAGATGTCATGAAGTACAGCTTTGATGGTTACTACAGAACGATGCTTGTTACTGTCCTTTCCATGGACATCCTGTGACAATCCAGCAGGAGGAACCAGGGCCAAGTCATAAATCACCTGGGCAGTGTCTCAACTGTGCTATCTTTGCAAGGCGTGTCCTGCCCACAGTGACAGCTTGGGATTAAAATGTCAGCAAGTACTTGATGAAAATTGTTATCTATTAATTATCTCATAACTGTAGAATATTTATGAAACTATGCTGTAAAGAGTTATTCAGACTTGACAATTATTATCTTAATTGTGCTTAGACTGGAATTGCAATGCACTGAGGTTACTGATCTCTTCTGAATGAGCTCAGTGGTAGTAAAATATTTTAAAGTCCTTTAAAGTGAGGAGAGAACTGAAGTTATTTAAACACAAAATACTGCCTAAAAGTACTCTGAGCAACATGTCCATCACAAATGTAGTCAGGAAATATATGAAAACTAAAAGATGAATTGTTTAAGGTATTTCTTTTCCTGTTGTATCAAAATGTTGTACAGGAATTTATCAACACCAAATCTATTTTATATTGTTAAAATACAGTAAAATGTTTCAAACTATAGCATTAAAGGTTTAATGTTTCCTGTTGAATCTAATGTCACTTGTACAATGTGAAAAGACTTTATCTGCCAAGGAAGAGAAAGCCAATCCTTAAATATTCTACATTTTGAAAATTATACAGTAAGTATTTTTAAAAAATGAAATGGCTACCTGGTGTACATCTTGCTGGCTAAGGAACTGTCATCTGTGATATATTTCTTTTGGCAAAAATAACCCTTAGCATGAATGAAGGTAGAGTAATTCATTTACTGTTCAAAACACAGGTCTCAGTATAAACACAGTGACTGGGTATAAAAGCTGCTTTTGGGATTGATAATTATTAATCTCTCAGTGATTGTTGTTGGGCTGATGGTGTGTTTACAAAATGGAAACAATCCGTTTTAACCCCTTTTAATAGCAAGCCTTGCAATCTCAGATTAAGATTTAGTAGGCAGCTTTGAGACTTTTCCTTTTGGACTTGGCAGAGCTGCAAGACCTTCACCCACGTGCTGGGTCCCATCTTCCCTGCTGCTCTGTAGAGGGTTGGTGTAGGCAAAGACGGTGGAAGCACAGTGAGCAGTGAGCTCTCTGCTGCTGGGGCACAGATCACTGCACCTAAAAGCAGGCTCCTCCCTCACTGAGACACATGAAGGCATATCTGTCTTGGCCTTTTGCACAGGTTGGAGCCCACTAGCAGGACCACACCTGCCCATCATTCACATCATTTCTAACACTGGAGAGACTGCAAACATTTCCTGCTTCACAGGCGTGCACACTGGCATGCTCAGCATGGGAAGCCAGGGAATCTGTGGGTGCAGGGAGATGGCTGCTCTCCACTGACTTGCCAAGGAGGGCAGGTGACTGGCTCTGATTCATCACCCATTTCATAGATGACTGAAGTCATATGAGGCAAATCTTTTTTTGTGGGCCTAAGTGACTGGCAGCATGCCACCCACAATTCTTACCTCCAGTTATCCCTTTGGATAACACCACAATACCATCCTCTGCATGAAAGCAAGTAATACTATTTTGCTTAAATAATTTTTCAAGTTGATGCACTGTCCTTTACCATATATCTAATGCGAGAAAACCAGATGAGTTAAGCTCAACTTTACCTAAAGTGGAAAAAGCTGGTTTCACAGTTGTGCCCAGTAAAATATCCAACCTGGTCTATACTGGAGCAGCTTACTGATGTAGGCTTTGAACATTAAAATGTTGAATTTATTGTTACATAATACTGTATACTGTAGATACAGAAAAATCAAGAATGAGCAATTCTGATCTATATAAAATCCTGTGAGACTGAAGGCAGCTAAGAATAAACAAAGTCACAGCTGCTTGGAGGAGTTAGCTACTCCCTACAGGTCTCTTGTGGGAGCTCCTCAGGTTTCTCACAGCACAGCGGAGATGTTCTTGAAAACAGCTAGGATGAGTTAACCAAAACATTGGAATTGTGAGATATGGTTTATAACCAATGGGGATTTGCAGTTATATGGTGTGAGGGTCAATTTAACCAATAGTACATAGCTTTAACTCTATATAAACTGTGTGTGGTGAGTAATAAATGGGCATTCAGTCGATCATAATGATCTGTGTGTGGTGTCCAGTTGTTCCGCTGTGTATTTATTCTTTACTTTAATATACCTTGTAGAATGGTAGTAGGATATTGTGGGGAAACTCCCAGTCCTCTGAATTCCTCTCCCCTGTCTCCTGCAGTGCTTGCTTTGGTCTGTAGCTGCCTGCTGCTCACCCTCACACTGCCTCCACCTGCAGCAGCCATTGCTTCGGGGATTCGCAGTTACTTTTCTCAGTTGATGTCTCTCTTACCCCACCCTTGCTATCTATAGTTCTGGCAGTAATACAACAATATTACAGTTTTTCTTGTCTAGACCTGATTAGAAATCTTAACATACTCACTTTGATTGGCTGTTGTGGAGAAGATTCTCTGTTATCCCTACAAGATGGGCAACTTCTTATAAAAAAAATTTTTTTAGCAATTACTGATTTTTTTTTTCTGGCATTCCCAATGTTCCCTGATTTCACAGGCTTAGTTACTGTAACAAGGATTTTTAGTGAATGCATATTTCTCTATAGAAGGCAGATGACATGATAAAAATGTATGTAACACCCTGGCACATGCTTAAGAAAATAAAACAGAATGACAATTCCTTGTGCATGCATTGATGATTTTATTTGAGTTTGAATGGTAGACTCACAACGCAGTTAGAGTACTGCGGGTGCAGTGTGGCTCTGGATAGTTATAAAAAAAGCAATCTGACTTTCATAAAGGCCATATCATTATAAATCAATATCCTTTGAGCTGGATTCAGCCTTTAGATACTATCAAAAAATTGCCTCCAAATTGGCTGGAATCCCAGGGACGCTGAGGGATCTTGATAAGTTTGTCATATATGACCTCTATCTACCCTTTTATACCTGATGCTGCCAGAAATATTTTGATGTTTTTGAAGACAGGCACTTCATTTGCACAATAGTTGTTTATTTCTGAACCTCAATCTGTTGGTTTGCACAAGCCACTGCATGACTTTATCACTTTTGCTCTCTAGCCCTTATGATAAGCCAAACCTTCCCTTCCTGGAGGAAATTGTTCATTCTATTTCTTACCTTGGAAGAATGAACTTTTAGCTTTGGCTTATCCTAGTGTATTCAGCTTGCTAAGCTATTTACTGGCTTTTAAATGTGCTTGCAAAATATTTGTACGGTTTTTTAGGTCTTCTGGTACCCGAAAAGTCGAAGCATCTGTAGTGTAAATTTCTGTCACTGTGTATATATCAGCTGTGCCCCAAATGTCTCTTCACATTCAGTGTTTTTAGGATGCTGCAAAATGAGTGTCTGAACCAAAAGCACATTTTAGGAAGGGTTTTACATGCTCTTATTTCAAATACTCTATGGAAAATTTCCCCTCCAGTGCAAATCAACCTACTCATTCATTCATTCTTTCCTTCTCTCACTCCTGTCTCACTATTTATGCCTCATTATCCTCTTTCATTTTCTATGTTGCACTTAGCATCTCTACTCCTAAGAATAGATGGATGGGTAGTACCTTCTTGGTCACTTTGGTCCCTTGTATATCAACCTCTATCTTTTAAGCTGCTTGAGTCCCACCAATACTCCAGTTTTAAGTCTGTTTCAGGTCCTCACTGTTCTCACATTTACAAACCTTGTTCTGTTTTCTAAACTAGAATTATTAATGGCTGGCTGAGTCTCCTTCATTTGCCTCTTGTACCAGCATTGGGAAAAAACCCCAACCACGTTACTTTCTCACTTTTGCTTTATAGCTTCCCTATGCTTCCTAGTCACTTTACCTGTACTGGCATTCCTCATTTCTCAATAAACTACTGGATTTCTTCAATACCCTGTCCTGGGAGTTCACAGACGAAAGATATTAGCAGGCAGATGTTAATGGAACCAAGGGAGACTTCCTACACATTTTAACTATAATAATCCTGTGATGGGAAGACAGAGGTACAAAAATGTCATGGCGAATAATGAGAGGATTCCTCACTAGAACAAGAAATCAGTTCTTTTCTTTCCACTTGTGTAAAAAGAACCCCTCAGTTCAAGGGCAGGCTGTAAACATTAGTGACTTCCAAAAAGGGCAAGAAGCATATCAGTGACAATGGACTTGGGGAAGAACAAGGGCTGTGAGACCTCTTCTTTATTTGCTGAGTAAGACAGGAAGCACTTCCATGCAGCTCATGCCTTATACTCCTCCTTTCACTACAGTGTCTCCAGTATGGGCACGGTGCCTACAAGCATGCTTTTGTGCTTGTGCAAGCAGGCTACCTGGAAAGAAATTCATGTGTTCTAGGTAAGGCAATATTACCCCAGGGCAGTAAGGAATCAGCAATGTTTGCGTCTTTCATCCTCCATTCCAGAAGACACAAACACGATGTGGGTACCAGGGAGTGGCAAACCTTGGTGTGCAGTGCCTGTCTTAAAAACAAAGGGGCCATGGAGACCGGCTATATTTTCTTCTTACTGTTGTTTTTTATTTTAAATTCTGATTGAACTGTTATGCACTGTTCCAAGTAGCATTGCTTCTTCAGTGACAAGCTAACCTCTGTTAATACCTGATCATGCCACATGTGGTGACTGAAAAACAGAAACTTGCAGGGATGGAGAAGTTTCTGTTTGCTTCTGTCAGTTTGGACACACTTCTAGTTAAGTATAGATCTGAAGAAAACTAAAGGGAAGAAATAAAAATAAAAGCTGCAGAATGGTATGTGCATATTCAGCAACTACCCTTCTCACAAGACTGAACATGGCAGATTTGGGAAGCAGCAGTGAATGACTAAGTAGAGAAGACGTGTACAACTCAAACCTGTGGATGGGCTGTTAAAGACAATCAGTTGCTGGCTTCTGTTGGAAACACGACTCTCTTTCCTCAGGGCCTGAAACTAGATTTTTAAGCATGGACACTACACATCCAGAGGAGATGCCCAGCTTTTCATTATCACTCTGTGGCTTGCATTTTAGTCCTACTGATATTACAGTTTGGTTAGACCTATGCTCAGTGACATTAGCCTCTTACTCCCATGCCTTCCTCCTCCAGTTCAGTGCTCCTACGCTATGGGACTCTCAGTTTATTCAGTGTATCCTATTTGTTATGGCAGCTGTGGGGGAAAGTGTAAAAAGCCTCTATACACACAACTTCCACCATGCCAGTCCAGCCCTTCCCCATTTTCCTATTAAGTGTATCCACGTCTTTAATATGGATCTTGCTTCTACAGCCTGAATTCTTGCTTCCCCCTGCTGTTGCACATCAATCACATGCTTCTTAACTCCCCTCCTGTCTCTAGCTTTTCCCACTAAAGTTTTGGGTTATCCCCATTTTCCCTTCCCATGCCTCCCTACATCCACAATACACTGAGCCTATTTTTTCATTTCATGCCACCTCCCTGCAATGTCTTCATCCAAAAGTATGATCATTTCTTTCTAAATTCACAACCAATAGACTAAGAGGTCCATGGGCTGTAAGTTAGTCCCAAGCTGTAGGCTGCACAGTTCTGACATACAGAACTGAAGGACTTGCCTTAAAAACTGAAGGAGCAATTTAAGGGATGTCTAGAAACTTAAAATACTTCTCTTTGGGTAAATGTACAGTGCAATGCAATGTAGTGCAACTGAGCCTGCTCTAAATCCAGCTCTTCTGCCCAATACTCTGTCCTACCTTGATTGCCTGTATTCTGGGAAAGAACAGGTGAAATCCCACACTCATGCCACTATATTGCTGCTGATACCAGGGGCATCTCTTCTGCGGCTAACTGATTTACCTTAGGCTTTTGCAGACATACTAAAAGAATTTTTTTAGAAATTTTTAGGAGGCTCTTGAAGGGTGGGAACAACATAGACCTGAAAGGAGTATTTCAAATATTTAGCTTATTTGACTCTTTTTTATTTTTATGCTTTGAATATTCTGTGCTGATTAACGGATTTTAGATGTATGCATTTTTTTTTCAGACAATCACTGCAAATGATGTGTCTAAAGGACAGCAGTAACTCAGGTTCAGTCCAGCTTGTTCCCCTTACCTCTTACAACTGATTCGTGTCTCTCTTTGAAAGGGAGTCAACAGGAAGCATGACACTCAGGGGAAGGATGTGTGACAGCATTAAACTTCCTGGTGAAGCTTCATTCTTTGTACTATCACAGTCATAAGCATTGGTGCTATAAGTATCCTTACCTACTGATCCTGTGTCTCACTATGAGACTGTCTCTTTCTTAATACATTAGCAGTTAGATTAGATGCACCATGTACAATGCTTTGCATGGATAAAGAATTTTTGCAAATATATGTTAAATGTGGTTTTAATTATCTAAAAGAAAAAGACATTATGCTAAAGAGTGGAGGTTTTTTCTTAAATGGAAGAAAGAGCAAGAGTGGATTATGTTTTTATTTTTGTTGAAAAGGAATCATAGAATCATAGAATCATAGAATCGATTGGGTTGGAAAAGACCTTCGAGATCATCAAGTCCAACCCTTGGGC
>JAWWLZ010000001.1:88092327-88104630 GCA_035041345.1 Poliocrania exsul | reverse complement strand
GCTGCCTGAAATGTGTCTCACCTACTAGTGAGAGTGCTGTGGCACCGTTTCTGCATTCTGAGAGAGGAATGGCACAAGCCTGCTGGCTTGCTGTGGCCATTCACTGTTGCTGTTTTCTGCCATGGCTCCCCTGTGACAACTCCTCCTTTTTCCTGCGCTGATTCCAAGTCCTGGCTGGTCAAGGGTTGTGCCACTGGGGGGGAGCACCTTCTGTGCAACACCTGGGGAGTTGGGGTGCAGAACAGATGCATATTTTTTAAATGTCCTCCCTGACTTTTACACTGTTCATGTCTTTCTGCGGGAGCAGGACGAAGACTGGAATGGTTTATATGTTTCCATATGGATATTTAAACCCATATGAGAGGAATAAATAGCATGTTCCATTCTGTGAAGAAGAAAGAGGAGGGAGGAGGTTGAGTCCCTGGGTTAATATTTTATCCCATTTTTGCTTTTCCTGTGGGAAAAACTGCTTTATGACAATAGCTAACAGCTGTGCCTGCTAGTGATTCATAAATATCCCTCATTCATTCATTCATCTTATTTATTCAAAGATGAGCCAAGTAAGTGGCAAAGTATGATGTCTCAAAGCAATGCACTCACCCAGCCTTGCTTTGGCTGGCGTTTTGTTTTCTGTTAAAATGCTGTGTGTTACACCACATTCATGTACGTGTATGCACACATAATTCTTTTTCTTTGTGAATCATCTTGTAGTCTTATAGGCAAAGTTTTGAATCTCTTCACAAAATTGTATCTCAGATATTCCCAGTTTTAGTCATAAATTGGATTATAGCAAAGGTAGCATATACTGTAAAGCAATACTAGAATATAATACAACTGGCTGACAGCAGGCCAAAACAACTCTCATTTTTTCTAGTATATTGTTTCTTTTTTATGATAATTTAGAGTGAAGGAAGGTAAATGATATTACCAATTTCCTACTTCCTCTTTTTTAAGTCTGGGGCTCACTGTCAAATCTGACTTCAGCCATTCCTGACATGGGGAGTAATATTCTTTTTTACTTTATACTATTATTTTTCTTGAGAAAAGTCTTGATCTCACAAGGAAAATCTTGATCTCATTCTTCTGCAGTCTAGTATTGGCTGAGCCTGTGGAGCTCATCTCCAGTTCACATTGACCTATGCATGGAAATATTTAAAATTTCGTAAAACATCCTAATTCCTCAGGGTGTAAGAAGAAAGCAAAGAGGAGCTGCCAATCAAGAGATCCGTCATGACTGCCAATCTGTCTAGGAGACTTGCTTGGAGTGACTGTGAGTATTTCAGCACTATTTTTGCATAGATTCCATGTTTTCCCAGATAACTTCCAGTTTCCTTTGAATCCCATGCATGTGCACACTGCTACCCATGTACAAGGCATTCTGAGGCTGTGCCACTCTCACCTGGGCTGTGTATGGGTTGCTGTGCTGGCCTTTATGTGTTTTCAAAGAAGGAAGCTGGGAATGATTGTTCAAGTGACTATAAACAATGCCTGACTATATAAAAAGCTTGAGGAGCTGCAAACTTTCACCTGCCTCTGTGTAGAGCTAACAGCTGTTGCTGCTGCTTCTGCACAGAGCAAAGGAGGGCTGGGGAAATGCCAACCTCTACAGGCATGCCAGCCCAGCACCCTGCTTGTAGGACTGATGACTATGAAAGAACTGGTGCCAGTCTCCACTGTATGAAAGCCCTCTGTCACTGAAAGATGATTTCTGAAGATAGTCTCATTGCCTTTATGTAGTGTTAATTGAGGAACTATCTAATCAACCTTTGTTACCAGGTCAGTTGTTATAGTATCTGATCTTAGCAGAGAGTTCTGATCATATTCTGTACTAGACTGAAGATTATTTTGTAGTCATTAAAGATAACAGTATTTGGACCAGTATTTTGGACCAGTTTGATGCATGCAGTACATTTACAGGCAGCTTACAGTGTAGGGGCAATGGAGGACTAGGATACATTAGATGATGTTGATGCTGGGGAAAAGAAACAGAAAATTTCAGAGTCCACAGAAAGTAAACTTAGATACAGCAAGGGTATTTAATCAACTAGAGCCAGCTTAACTCATGCAGAGTATATGGGGAATGAACAGGAAATACCAAAGTCCTCTAGAACCTCTTTGCTGAGGAACAAAGGCATTACTGTTGTCATTCCTTCCATTGCTGTCTCAGCCACTCTATGCTCTGGGCTGTCTCTGCCACCGGATGCAAGTGGAGCTACCCCAGCCCAGTTATACATCAGTGCTGAGATGTGTTCCATGTCCTGTAGACTTAAAATGAACCTGGACCTTCATGTCCATGATACCCTGTGCATGCACATGATACATCACAGCCCAGAGCAGATACTGCCAGAACCATCATTTGCACTTGAGGAAAATGACGTAAGGAGAGGGAGATTCACCAGCCTTGCAATAAAGTCGGATCTGCTACGTGCACTGCTGTTGCTTATGGTAGGAGTTCAACATAAAATTGCTAGGAAATCCTTGTTTATTGCATAATGCTTCTAAATGTGTATCTAGTAATGGTCTCACAATCTTTGAATGCCTCTTATGAATTCTGATTCCCAAGACTTAGGAGAGATGTTGTAAGAGCTGAAACAATTTCCATTTGGCAAACCAGATTTAGATTTCAGGGCTTGATTTTCAGCATAAAAGAGACATTTTATTTAATAAATTGAAGGTAAATATATATGGATGAATAAAGAGATATAATAGCAAGGAGTGAGAGCAGCTTTCTAGATTAAGAACATTATTCATTACAAGAAAAGAAAACAAGAGATGAGCTTTATGTGTCCAGGGGACCATGAAGTACAGGTAAAGAAAGGAGACAATTAATTTTGTTTGGTTTTGGAATTGTTTGGTTAAAGTATAAATGTTGTGTTTCCCTCATTTGTCTTTACAACAGATGCCTTTGATTCAGAGCACAGACAAGATGTTGAAGATTCCCATGAGACCCACAAGAAGAAATCAGAAGAGAAGGAAAGGAGACTGGCAGTCAGTAGGTGGAGCACAGACGTACAAGCCCTCGTTTCATCTTCTAAATGGCTTCAACGCTATGGTCTCAAAAGAAACAAATTGTCCCTCTCCCAGATTTTGGCACAGGTTGAATTCCAACACAGGAAAGGTGTAAGACAAATCAATAATAGGATAATAAACCTCCCAACTTTGAATAGTCTATAGGATCATACTAATTTTGCATCCCAACGTACACATCACAGATTTTTACATTGTCTCTTACGATAATGGCAGGGAGGGAAGGTGTATCCATAGGTGCTGACATTGCCAGTTCAGAGAACTGAGAAACTTCATCTCTCTTTGATATGAGAAGGACTTAGGATCCGAAAAGATCTTTCCTTACTCAGCTGTACTGTGGCTTTACCCAGGCTCCAGTTCACATCCTCTCCAATTTAGCTGTAGTGGGACATTGCTCATGCTGCTGAGGCTGTCAGTCTTTTTCCTGCAAATAATACACAATAAGATCTCTGTCTATTTTCACATGGCAAATATTATATATGCTGTGCCAGGGTTAGCTCACCTGCTTGGGAATAGTGTAGTATTTCTGAGCATCAAACTTTAAGGAAACAGTTAAATTTAATGAGAATTCAGTCTGCTTTTTGTGCAAAGTCAGGCTGTAGAAAAATGTTCCTTTGCAGTTATCTGACAGCTGGAGGGGAAGAGTTTGCTAATAATTATTAAGTACTGCTATAATGGTGCTTGCAGAGCATGGTAAGATATTCTTCTCTTTGAACAGCTTGCTGCCTGAGAAGCAGGAATTGTGATGTATTGTAATTGTTCTGGGTTGCATAATGTAAGATTATGGCTGGCTTGTGTCCATGGGGCATTCAAAGATCACCAGAGCAGCTCCTGAAATCCTGTGTGCTGCAGATGAAGAAGAAGCTGTTAAGCAGGGTAAAAGTTGTCACAGGAGCAGAATGTACTGGCTTGGCAGGGCAGCATGCTGATAGATGCTTTGTGACGTTAAATATTCCCACCCCTAATGCTTTCCTATCAGTGATATCCTGTAGAAGATTTCTGGCTACTGAAAGAGCAGAGCACAACCTTTTCCTTAGATGCACTCACTTCTGCGCCCATTTAGTTGTGTAAGAGAACAGCATTATCTGTACCAGATTCTGTATTTTGTTTGACAGACAAATATTTACAAGTCCTGTAGTGAGGTTGCCTAAACCTCTCGTTTATTAAAGTCCCATGTTGCTTTTTGGCTTATAAATAATTAGATGTGGGGTTTTTCTCCATTTCTGACTAAACTATCAGGGAGTAGCAAAACTAGGGCTACTCTGGGGGTGCAAAGTGAGCCAGGAACCAAGAGGGACTGCAGGCCATGCCCTTGCTGAACAGGATGCAGTCCTGCAGCAGGGTGAGCTGATTAACTGTGTCTAGGGCGCAGCCAGGAGCAACAGGAGATGGAACCAGAGGCAGGATTGAAGTCAAGGCCATCACACAGGTCTCAGATCATCCATTAAACAGAACTGCAGACAAGGCTGTAATACAGGGCTGAGGGTTCTGCCCAGGAGAGAGGTTTGCTAGCAGAGCTTGAGACAGGAATACCTACATGTCTAAAGCCTGTGTGCCCAGGCCAAGGTACCCTGTGAAACTCTGTGTCGTGCACCTAGAGACCTCAGCTGAGGCTGATAAGGGCAGTCAAGGCCTGTTGAGGGCCTCAGGGCCCCATCATAGATATAGCAAGAAAATAGTAGCAAAACAAAAACAAAATCAGTTTTTCTCTGAAGTTTCTTAACATCAAGAGCTCAATAGTCATGCATGTGCCTCACACATGGATGATATACACATCAGCCTGAAAAATATCTGTTTGAAGTAGTCCTAAAGATTAGCACCTTGATCTTTTGAAACTTTTACTGTAGATTATGTGACCACCTTGGGGAAACCTGTGGCTTCTCTGTACGCAGATGGTCTGTTTCCTCAATGCAAGAGAGCACAGGATGGCAGCATGTATAATGTAAGGGTGGCTGACTTGTGATAACTTTTCTGTGCACTTAGAAGTTATTATCACTGTGGCATAAGGATGTTACCAAAGTGACATAAAATACTTAAATTCTTTGTGAGGACTTTATCTTTTGTTATTTTTTCTTCTGTTTTTTCAAACTGCTAGTGATAGTCATCAGTGATATAAAATCATTTTCATTTCAAAGTTTTATGCTCTTGCCTTGCTACAGCATTGCAGTAAATCTTTTCCAGACAAGATTGCAGTTTCTAAGCAACATTGGCCCTGCCTTGAAAGAGGGAACCCTTAAAAAGAAGTTGCTCAGAATGAGTTAAAAAAAATAGCATCATAATCAATAAAACAAATGGGGATGCTGAAATAAGAAGACAAAATGCCAGTGCAAAGCACTGCTTTGCTTAGTGCCAGCAGGTCACAAAAGGCTCAGCCTACTCTATAGAGACAGCTTGCTGGATCTGTGCCCAGGCTCATGTTCTAAGGAACGTCTTAGCAACAGCTGCTGGCGGCCCCATTGTTAAGAGGATGGATTCTGATTGAAGAGATGTGCATGTGAGTGGGGAAGGGAGAGAGTTAATTTAGAAAGGATTTTACCAAAACAAATGGCTTGTCATTTTTTCTGATGGCTAGAGTCACTTCTGAGGCACAAGGCTTAAAAAGGGGTAAGGAACCATTTCAGGAGCTTTTCCCCCTCATTTTTTTCCCATTAGTTCCATGTGAAATATCTACATAATGTCTTTTAATCTTAAGACATGTTGTGAGCAGCAGGGAAGACATTCTTGCCACTATCCAAGTTCTGATCAGATCTCAGTTTCAATATTGAGTACAATATTGTGGACAGTTACCACAGGTTGAGAAGAAGCAACTCAAACCAGAGCAGGTAGTAGGAAGAGCTGGTAGGATGAACTGTAGTGGAGTGCTTGTCTTATAAGAGGGCTTGGTTGATGCTGAAATGTAACCCTGAAGAAAGCTGACGAAGGGTAATGTTATTCCCCTTGAATGCTACAGAAAGGCAAATTATGGGGATAGAGAAAAGCTATAGTTTTCTATGCTAAAAAGGCATGCTAGTCCAAAAATACATGGGTATGAATTGCCATGAGTAAAATTCATCTGGTCAGTCAATTTTCCAGTCCTCAGAGAAATGGAAATCTGGACTGGGTAACTACAAGTGAGACAATATTGCAAGAAAACTTCCTTAAGATGGAGTTTGGTTGGCGTAGTGCAATAAGCTGCTTTGTGTGAGTCTGATTGTCATAGGAGGAAACTGGATTTGTAAGTGCTCCTTCCCAGGCCTACGTTCCTTTGGCAGACTGCCCGAGACACTGTATTGGAGAAGCACATTACAGGGCACTGGCTGATATTAAAGAACACAGAAAACAAAAATGAGAGGGAGAAGCGTGCAGACTGACACCCAAGATAACTTCTCCCTGAGAAATGTTCTTGATTAAAAACATTTGTATCTCCAAGGTTTTAATACTTAGTCCCGCAAGGGTAGTTAGAGGTAGAAGGCTCACATGGGTCAGAGATTTTGGGGGAATATCTTTGCTGGAATCTGTGGTGCATTTTTAAACCCACAGGTCATGGAGAGTATATATACATATATTCATAGGGCAGATCTGCTCATTTTAATTTGAATACTGAATCTAGATTTTTCTTACTTTACTGAAATGGTATGGGAAGTTTTAGCTGTTAATTGCAGTTATCTGAACTAAATTTGTCTAAGCACCTGCCCGCAAATAGTTAATCTGTAATGCTGGGTATTGTTAGTGAAATAATAGAACAAACAAGAAACATTTTGCATTTTCCTTTCAAATGTTAAAGACAAGGTGGAGATTGAAGGGCCCCAAAACCAAACTCTATGCTTCTTTGTATTACTGTAAAAAATTTTAAGAGCCAATCAAAATTCTAGTCTCAGAAGGTACAAAGTTTCTGTGTCTTATTTGTTCACCCATCTGCTCTGCAGCCCTTTCTGCATCCTAGCCTGTGTTCAGCACATTCTAATTGCTCCAGTTTTGAGATAGACAAGTCAGACAACCCACTGGCACTGTCCCATGTGCATATAAAAAGATTATGGAAAGCAATTAGGACAAAATGCAGTGCCTTTTCTTTATAGCTTAGATGCATTTGTCAAGTATTTGCTCTTGAAATAGTGGAAGGAAAATGGGTTGTTTTCACTGCTACCTTGGCTGGCACATCTGACACTTGCAAACCAGCTATTGCAGCTGTGCTAAGCTTGAGGCTGCATTTGTGTTATTTGTTTTGATGTTCAATTTCCTTCTCTCCCTTATTCAAATGAAGCTGACAGCCAAAAAAGAACTGATTCTTCATTTTGTGGATTGTTTAATGGGAGCTATTGAGCTCTATAAGCAGCGAATTGAATGGTTAACCAGCGAGAGCCGGCAGATATTTGGAGTGATTCAAGAACAGTCCATTGTCATTGTTTTGGATTTTGGCACTGCAGTTCCAGCTGAATTTGATCTATGTCGGGATGCACTTTCTATGGTACTTGTGGAACAGGTGACCCAAATCGCCAGATTCAACCTCATTTGGTAAGCAGAAAGAATCATAGAATCACAGAGTGGTTTAGGTTGGAAGACACATTTAAAGGTCATCTGGTCCAACACCCCTGCAATGAGCGGGGACATTTTCCACTGGATTGGGTTGCTCAAAGCCCCATCCAACCTGACCTTGAATGTTTCCAGGGATGAGGCATTTCCCTCCTCTTTGGGCAATCTGTTCCTCTGTTTCAGCACCTTCATTGTAAAAGAATTCTTCCCTATATCTATTCTGAAACTTTCTTTTATTTTAAAACCATCACCCCTTGTCTTGTTGCTACAGGCCCTACTAAAAACTCTCCACATTTTTCTTGTAAGTCCCTTTAAGTGCTGAAAGGCCACAATCAGGTTTCCCCAGAGCCTTCTCCAGGCTAAACAAAGAAGTCCACATCAGTCCATTGGTAGAGAATAAAAAGGAGTTGCATATTATATACACATGTACTTGGATAAGACGCTTTCTGTCCTGGAAATTGTGATTTGTGCCTTGCTAGTATCTATAGATTTTCCAAGTTTCCGTAGGCACTTGAACTTGCTACTTCCATTTAAAAGAAGACCACTGTTGCCCTGAAGAATAGAAAAAGAATAACAGAACCCAAATACTGATATGTCTTCTACAAATGTAGCACAGAAAACCAGAAAGATAGGTGGACTTTACAATCTCAGGAGTGCCCTTCAGGCATCTAAGTGAAAAAGTGAGGTCCTATCTGACTACCTAGGCATTCTTGTGTCTTTAGGCATTACAAGTTTCTGCCTCACTGCTAAATGAACCCTCCTCCAAGTGCCACAGGCATAGCCATTTGTATTTCCATAGCTTTGCACAGTCACAGAAATCAGTAGCAGAACTAGGAAACAATAGTAGATTTCCATAACAAAAGGCAAGCACTTGTTCCCTAGCAGGACTAAATTAATTGGTGTTTAGTTACATATAGAAGAATAGAAGTAGCTATTCAAATTTTACCTATCCCTGAAAAAATTCGCATCTTAATTCTCTAGATTGTGATAAAACTGAGATTTGAAAAGGAGAACAATAGAATCATAGAATGGTCTTGGTTGAAAGGGACATAAAAGACCATCGAGCTCCAACCCCCCTGCTGTGGACAGTGACACCTTCTAGTAGATTGGGTTGCTTAAAGCCCCATCTAGTCTGGCCTTGAACACTTCCAGCATTGGGGCATCCACAGCTTTTCTGGGCTGCCTGTTCCAGAAGTAGTTATTTTCCAAAGCAGCTGTTTTCCAAAGTAGATAATTTCCAAAGCAGATAACTTCCAAAGCAGGTAACTTCCATAGCTTTTGAGAAGAACAGAGAACTTTTTCTTTAAAAATGAAATATAAAGCCATGTTAAAATTGAGACATAATAATTATGTTGGTCAATTTGTTTGGTTTTGCAGGAGAGAGACAAAGCATAGAAGTTATTACTTTAAAAGAATCTCATGAAACTTATTTGGCTTTTAGATTTGCAGGAAACTTCAAAATAGTGCTTAATGGAATGTCACAGATACTGGAACTGGGTTTTTTTGTTCCCTTCTGTCTTTTTATGTGCAAATGCACAGGCAAACATGCTCATTTGCTTTGTACTTCTGTTTTTCCTTTAAGTCTAAGCCCTTTAACAACTAAAATATCAAAAAGCTTAGCATCACTTATTTTTGATGGGTAGCTAATGATCAGCCCTACTAGAAAAAAAAGGTGTTCATTAAATTGATTTGACACAAAGGCCGTGCAACAAGTTGTGGGATGAAACCTTAGGAAGACACTTTTTTCATGCACATATTTTAAAAACTTGACTGAGTTTTTATGTTAAGGGGACATATGAATCAGGAACTCTCTTTGAAATACTTTAGGTCTCCTGACCCTACTTTGGAAACAGTTGTCTAAAAAAAATCATATAAAATTACAGTATTTTCTTAGTGGTTTTACTTTTCCTCTGCTTCTTTTATTGCAAATCTAGATTTAGTATATGTGGTGTATTGTAATTATTACTTAAGAATAAAAGATATTGGTAACAGTAGCAGAGCTCAACTCTCTTTTTCTGCCAGCATTATTTTCACTATTTCTGATTTATAGTTAATCTCCTTTTCAGTGCTGCACAGGATCTTCTGAAGTGGCAACAGAAACCTGCTCCTGTGTCAGAGCATACCGTAAAGGCTGCTGTTATGTGGCTCTGGAAGCTGGACCGTATGACAGCTGTCAGCCACACCAGCTCTGCCGAAGCCCTGCTGGAAGCCATGGGTGATGAGGCGGTAAGCTCATACATCTTTTCAGAAGCCTCAAGTAACTCCAAGAATATTCAGTGCCAGACTGGCTGCTGTGATTTGTCCTGATGAATGTTGCAAAGATAAATATTAATGACAGCAGTTGGAAAGGGTTTTTTTCCCACAAGTGTAGCTGCATACCGTGCTTACTGATAGCCTGTTTATGTAAATGTACTGTATTTTGAATGCAGAAACTTGTTTATTTTCTTTTCTAGAGTACCTAGAAAAAATAACGTATTCAGTCATTAAGGGAAAAAGAAAGCATCTTCCCTTCCACTTCCTTTGTTATATATATTTTTCAGGGCTTCAAGCTTATGAGAAGACTGTTAGTTATCGACATAATTGAAGACATATTTTTATTTTGTTATGTATCCAATGTCCTCATGAAAAATTATAGTTAAAATTCAAAATAGTGAGTACAGGCATTTTTGTAAGTATTAACTCATGGTAGGGGTACACAAGTCCTTCCTCATCAGCCAGGTTATAGATGGAGTTTCTTCCAGGACAGAGACAAAGCCGTGCACAGTTATTCCTGCAATTAAATGCTGTCAATTTCTAAAAGTACCATATTACTTTATTCATTATAGCAGAGTCACAAGATATGAAATATAAATGCCACCATTTGAGATAGTAACTTAAAACTTGTGTTAAAGAGATATTTTATGATATTTGCTTACAATGTACATTCTCTCAGTTCCCCAATACCTCAGTTTAATAGAAAGTTGGGCCTACTGTGTGTGGAGTAGAATCATTGGTTTTAACTGCCACAAACATCCATCCCTGTGCACAGATCCAGTCCTAACTGCTTTGTAAATTTTTTTCTGAGACATTGAAGAGGGTAAATTTGGCTTGAGTTACCTTCTGGTACCTGTGCCACTGGATTCTCATCCAGATGAACCTGGATATCTGGAAACTAATAATGAAAAGGAATTGGGTAAGGGAAAAATCGTGGACCATTTTATTACTGCTTTTTAAAATGCCTCGTTCATAAATTTGATTAACGTTTTCAATCTGCCATGTAGTACTGATCTCCTGGTGGATAACAAAAAGGACCATATTTAGATTTCAGTATTACCTGGATGCAAAAAGTCTTGTTGGACCTGGTGAGTCTCTGTTTGAATAAACAGAAACTAAAATCTGTCTTAACAGTGAGACATCTATTTTTTTTTTGTATATTGGTGGGCTAATGGGCAGTCCAGGGGAGTCAATTGTGGCAGGTGCTGAACATAAAAAGAACTTCAATTACTCCTAATTAGAGTAATTATCATTCTTAACTGACAGTTCACTTGAGTGCAAATGTCATTTTACTGCAGCTGGAGGAGACCCCATTCAGTCCTAGGCAAAAGCTCTCTACTTACTGAACTGTCATGAATGAACTGGCTTCATTGAAAGAAGTTGCTCCAAAAGAATAACTCTTCCTGTCATTCCTTCAGTTGGTCTTTTCTTCCCAAATGTGGAGATTCCTTAGATTTCCTTTCCCCATGGCCTGTCAATCCCAACATCAAGACCACTATTCTTCTGTAAGGTTGCAATTCTTTGAGCTTTGTGTACCACAAACACATCCACAGTGTCTAACTTGTGGTTTTGTACAGGTGCCACTCTGCAAGGTGTGGATCACTCACCCAAAACCTCCTCACCAAGATCAAGACTATGAGGAACTGTTCATGTTGTTCTCCTTGCTGTTCTTGTATGGGTTGGTTGTTTAGATGTATAAATTACAATGTTCAAACCATGAAGGACTAAGTTGAAAGGTTTTAGCCTTTCCCCACTAATCTATAAGGAACATTTCCCTTGTGATATGGCATTGCTGGGTTTGTAGTAAAGTAGAGTGAATTATCTGTGGTTAGCATTTTTTTTTTACACTTTCTTGTGAGGAGTTGGTTCTGTATCGGCTATGCCCAAAAAATGTCAGCATGTTAAAAGTTGCAGAGGCAGGCAGTAAATCCCTTGGAGAAGGTGTGAAAATTTCTATTCTTATTGAATATCAAGTTTATGAATTATTGGCAGCCTTAGGAGCGAGGTGGAGAAGATGTGAATCTGAAAGAACACAGGGAAATGTGGTTGTGCAATATGCATGCATTCCTCCAGGCCAGGAGCCTCTTCAGCAAAGCAATAATAACATGGGATTATTGTCCAAGAACTGAGTCTCATCTGGGAGATCTGTGTGCATGCTCAGATAGCTTGTAGGTGCAGGAGGCAGAGAGGGAACTTTGGAAAACTGAACTAAAACACAGACAGGTGCAAGAGTTGTTTTATTTTTGTTTCTGTACACCTTTTTCTAAAGAGAATAAGTATTTTGTTGGTCTTGTATTTTAATGAAGCATAACCATTCTTCTTTTTACCATTAGTATTTGTCTAGAACATCAGCAATGCTAGGACACTTGGTTGACCACAGACCTGCTTGCTCTCAAGCAAGTGGAATCTGTAGCTATGGGCTCTGCCTCCCTGTGCTGGTAAACCAGCAGGAGAAATGAACTCAACACGAGAGAGATTATAAGTCAGAGCTACAATTTAATAATAATAATACAG
>JAWWLZ010000001.1:88075803-88092076 GCA_035041345.1 Poliocrania exsul | reverse complement strand
TGCAGATGGTCCATTGTTCGTGGGAAATGAATAGAGGGGGTAGAATACACAGCCTTGATCACCCCCACACAGTGCCACCTGCTAAACTAGGACACTCCCACATGGACTGTCTGACCCCTGTACAAAGTTCAGGAGAAACTGGAGGTGACAAGGTGCTCCACTGTTAATTTGCCTGGTCTAGCCTAGGATTGGGTTGCTTCTTGGGATAGACATCTTCCAGTGCTGAGGATCAGCCTAAGTAGTTGTGCCAAGAGGTAGATGAGGGAGGAAGCCTGAAATCCAGAAGTCCATGTCAGTTTGTCTTCATAAAGTTATGAAGTGGCGTAGTACAGGGATCCTGTACTCAAAGCCTGGAGTACATACTGGACAAAAGATGTTCATGTGCCAGTCTGTTGACTCAGGAAGCTGAAATATAGATCACTATCAAAGGCAGTAGAGGAAATGTACAAGCACACTTGCAGGTAATACTGAATTTGTTTTACTACTGCATGGCATTATGTGGGGGCAGAAACATTTCCTCAGTGCCAGCCCAGACTTAAACTGTTGTCCTGTCTTTTGTGGTGCACATCTCAGGATTCCTAATCATGTTCATAGAATCATAGAATCAAAGAATGGTTTGGGTTGAAAGGGATCTTAAAGACCATGTAGTTCCAACTCCCTGCCATTAGCAGGGATACCTTCCACTAGACCAGATTGCTCAAAGCCCCATCCAACCTGGCCATGAACACTTCCAGGGATGGGCATCAACAGCTTCTCTGGACAACCTGTTCCAGTGCCTTCCCATCCTCATAGTACAGAATTTCTTCCTTATATCTATCTATATCTGTTTTCCTGTATCTTAAGGCCATTACCCCTTGTCTTATCACTACATGCCCTTGTGAATAGTCCCTCTCCAGCTTTCATGTTGGCCCCTTTAGGTACTGGAAGGTGTTATAAGGCCTCACTGGAGTCTTCTCTTCTCCAGGCTGAACAACCTGAACTCTTTCAGCCTGTCTTCATAAGAGAGGTGCTCCAGCTTTCTGATCATATTCATGGCTCTCCTGTGAACTTGTTTCATCAGGTCCATGTCTTTCTTATGTTGGGGACCCCAGAGCTGGATGCAGTACTCCAGTATGAGTGGAGTAAAGGGGGAGGCTCACCTACCTGGACCTGCTGGCCACACTGCTTTTGGTGCAGCCCAGGGCAGGGCATGGCTGGCTTTCTGGGCTATGAGTGCACATTGCTGACTCATGTTGAGCTTCTTATCAGCCAGCATGCCCAAGTCCTTCTCCCCAGCGCTGCTCTTAATCCATTCTCCATCCAGCCTCTACTTGTGCTGGGGATTGCCCTGACCCAGGTGCAGGACCTTGCACTTGGCCTTGTTGAACTTCATGAGGTTCGCACAGGTCCATCTTTCAAGCCTGTCCAGGTCCCTCTGAATGGCATCCCTTCCCTCTGGTATGTCGACCACACCACACAGCTCGGTGTTGTTGCCAAACTCTCTGAGTGTGCACTCGACCCCACTGTCCCTGTCACTGACAAAGATGGTAAAAATTGTCAGTCCCAGGACGAACCCCTGAGTGGCACCATTTGTTTCTGGTCTCCACTTGGACATTGCGCTGTTGACTGTAAATCTTCGAGTGCGACATCCAGTCAATTCCTTATCCACTGAGTTGTCCGTACATCAAACCTGTCTCTCCAGATTAGAGATGAGGATGTCTTCCAGAACAGTGTCAAATGCTTGGCACAAGTCCAGGTAGATGAGGTCAGTAATCCCATTGTAGAAGGTCACCAAATTTGTCAGGCATGATTTGCCCTTAGTGAAGTCATGTTGACTGTCACCAGTCACCTCCTTATTTTTCAGATGCCTTGGCATAATTTTAGGATGATCTGCTCCATGAATGTATTTTTTCAGTTAAGCTACTATTTATTGGGTATTTATAACTAGGTATGTATTATTTCATACGACTGATATGCTACATGTATCGTCTTGAAAGTCATTGTGGGTTAGCTGTTTAATTTTTTTTAATGATGGTGAAAATTCATAAAATATACTCACCATGAGGATTGTTAACATAGTTAAGTGCAAGTAACATAAAATCCCTCGTAATATAGTATTCAAGCAATAACTAAAGAGCATTTCTTTGGCTTCTCTTTCTTCTTGCAATAACTTTTTCAGAATAGAAGTGTATTTGCTCATATAAACCTGCCAAGCTCTCTCTGCCTTGGGAAGTTTAAAAACTACAAAATATCTGTAAATACAAGCAGTAGCATTAAAATAACGATGCATCTTTCCTAGCCTCAGAATGCATGCTGGCAAAAAAACTACATCTGGTATAAAAATTCCTATAGATTTTCAACCCTAGCAAGGCATTAACATGGCGTGTCTCTTCATGAAAGTGGAATGTGGCACAGAGCGTTGTCCTGACTCATAATACAGCTGTCCTTCCTTACACTTCTCTCTGGTTTCAGTTGACTTCCCATGGAAAGAGGCTTGCATTGGGCAGAATCAGACCTAGGGGCTGTGGGTCAGTTTGCCTTCTCACTTCAGGAAATTCTGTATGGAATTCACTTTGATTATTAGCATAAATGAGAGGAAGAACCAAAGATCTGAAAATCTTATCACCCAAATGCATTGATCATACCAAATTTTCTTACCAGTACTTAGCACAGGACAGTTCTCGAATAAGTACCAGACATTTATGTAAAACAATGTCTTACAGTTGCCAATTTTTTTTTCTACTTAATGACAGGTTGAAGCTGTTTATTACTTTGCTGTGGGCGATGTTCCAGTGGACACAAAACAGCTACTCCTTGAGAAGGTTTCTGATGGCCCCTGTGCAATCAACACTGTGTCTTTCAATGCCAGGGAAGATGAAACTACTATTTTTCTGAAGGAGCTGAGCTGCTTGGCCTCTGGCAGGTATGACAAAGAAGGGCAGTAAAGATTTCAGTGCTCATAAAGTGCTTTGCTGATAGGAATGGCATCGGAACATACCTGAATATAATCCATGAGGAAAATGAGACAAAGCAGTAAGTGATCAGGAGAAATTGGGTAATCTTAAGAGATATGACTAGAATGCAGGCCCTACTTAAACAGACCAACTTTTTTATGTGTATGCGCTCACTGCATTGCAGAAAGGCCAATGCCTTTTTTGTATCCTAAGTTGTCTGTCATCTGCCCCTCCTTTGAAGTCTGGAAAATTGTTCAGGGAAAGGTTCACAGCATAAACTAAACCAGGTTTTTATTGTATTTCTTTGTGCATTGGTAGAATCCACAGACACCAGAAAAGGATCTAGAGTTTTCTTGGATCAAGTGCCATATAAAATGTACTGAAAAGGAAATGCCTGCCCTAAATTGGTGGTTCATGGAATAACAGAAAATTGATGAGGTGTTCTTCATCAGACCTGTTGTGTTGAAAAGCAGTTCTGCACTACGCTCTCTAGCATCCATTTGGTATGGTTGGTGGAAACTGATATATTCCACATGGCTTGTTGGCTACTTTGTCATGGGAGCCAGCCATGTGGTGCAATCAGCATTCAGCAGAAAGGAATAAGATGACTTAAATCTTCATTCTGATACCAAAATAAGGAAAACAAATGAAGAAATACTAATCCCCACAATACCAAACTCATGCTGAACAGCTGGAGGGCAGTAGGAGTCAGTAGGTGTTTGCTTAACAGAAGTCCCTGTACAGTTACATACTCATGAAATGGCTGCTGGCTCTTTCTGCTATTTGTGCAAGAATGGGAAGATCTCCAACAGCAGAAATCTCCCAAATGACAGTAGAGAATTGGTAAGATGGCAGCTGCTTAGCTCTTTTATAGCCATCTGTGTTTAGAAGTAGCTTTTAAGAGATGGAATGTCTGCCAAAAACAAGACTGTGTGAAAGTGTTATGTTTGGTCTGGTCTGAAGTGTATTTAAAATGCCTGTGGTCATTTGGAGCCATGGTACCTCCATAGTACCAGGTATCTTGCCAGCCACTATCCTTCATTTTCTTTTGGCAGAGATTTTACCTCTTTTATTAAAGGAAAGTGAATGTTAATTGCCTGGTAAAGATAGAGGCAAAAAGGGTTGTGTCAGGGAGATGAGAGGAATTGTTTTGTTTGATACGATTCTCACTGTCTTGTTTCTACATGAGTCTAGCTTTGGTGTAGAGACTTACTGGGCCAATTAATATCTTGCTGTTGGATATTTGTTCAATAAGTGTCTACAAGTTTGAGTCAGCTTTCCCATAGGAGCAGCCCAGTTCATGGGCTTTTCATGGCTTGAGCCTGTTACTGGTGTAGTACTGTTTTAGAAATACATCTTTTTCCTGTTCTGAGAGCTTCTCTGTTTTGACAATGAGGGCAAATGAAGTCTGCTAGTCATCCTGATTTGTATGTCAGTAATAAAATAAATGTTCCTGTTAGGCTTTCAGCTGGGAGGATAATTTGATAAAAAGGTGTTAGTGTCATCTCAGACATCTCAAATTACGTGCCTGCTCAGAATGTTAAAAATGTTAATTAGAAATAGATTTCCAGGAAATTGAAAAGTAAGGTGCCTTGGAGAAAGCAATACCAAAATGAAAGAATGGTCTACAGGATAAGACTTCAGAAGGTACAGAAATGTATAGAAAAAGTTTGATAATATTCATTATCTTATTGCAGTTGAAGGTGTAGATATTTTTAGTGGATTAGCAAATAATTCTGAAGTTGTCCATCACTACAATCGTGCATGTGTGATATACATCTCTTTAAAATTAGGGAATTGTTTATATAGTTTGTGGACTGATGTAAGCTCATTTTGCATTACAGATTCCATGCCTTTGCTGAGAAGAATGACTGCAGACATGCTACTAGACCTGCACTTCAATATGAAGAGGATGGAAAAGTTTTAATTGCCCTGAACGCCGGAAAAGTGAACGAGTGAATGCCACTAGGTAGACAACATAAACCCCAAGATTATAGTGATGTTCTCAGTGAGACTTCAGAACAGAAATGTAATATAGGAACTTACTGAATGTAAAATAAAAAAAACCCTATAGGCATAGGTAGGATGAGGACAGGACTGGCCAAATGGAAATTCTGTGGATGGGAAGAAGAGGACAAAGAAAAGAGAGAAGTGAAGAGAATAGAGGATGTGCATGTGAGAATGAGAGAGAAGTGAAAAAGGGGAGAAGATCATGTATTTAGGAAAATGAAGAATAGTACTAATGTGCTTATGCCAGCGACCTTGTGGCAGTGTAATGGCAGAAAGGAAGAGGAATAGTGTGTAAGACCATATGATACAACAGCCGCATCAATACAAGCCAAGTTCATACATAGTATAAGGGGATCAAATCAGCATGAGGTTGGCTTGCTTTTATCAAGAATTTGTCATAAAGAAAGGCAACATGTACAGTAAAGTGACTGTATAGAAGGCAGTGCAAAGTGGTGGTGGTTGTGGGAGGATTGATGAAAAAAACCCCATGAGGGAAAAACCAAAACAAACAGTTTCACTGCAGGGTGGAGCTGGGCAGAAAGCTCTGAGTGTGTTTCATACTAGTTATGGTGCTACTTCCCCTGGGTAAGTGTTCAGTGGGACTGGAATGGGATTTCAGCCAGGTTGGGGGAGACTGGCTTGTGGTGTGAAGTGAGGCTTTGTATGTCAAATCTGATGTCTTTCTCAGGAGGATAGTAAAAAAAATATTTCTTTTAGATATCAAGAGTCATCAGACCCCTTTATTTCAATAGCTCATATCCCCATTATGCTGGGGGCATTAGTGTTGCCCCAAAGGTACAACAGTGTTATCCTCTTCTCATGTATGGCTTAAGGTGGATTTAGTGGCTCGTGTAAGGTCATTTGTCTGGACTAACTCGCCCATATTTGGGTTGTATTCTAGTTCCTTGTATCCTAACCTATCCTTCATTAGGACCATGATTATAACAGTACAAGAGAAAGAACCAGAAATAAGGGAGTGAGATGTCACCTGAATTTTTACTTCGTGAAGGGACACTCAAGCCTTACCCATGCAGGGTTTGGAAACCAACAGCACAGTCTGCTTCAAAACATTATCTCTCGTTTCATACTAATTCAGAGCAGTATAATGATTGCCTTCAGTCTGCCATGAGTACTTTCTTGCTGGACCACATCTGGGGGTGTGCATGGGGGGAGCTGTGTCCCTCTGCCCCGGGGCAGCCTGTTTCAATAGATGGGCCTAGAGCTCCTGTATGACTGAAATTACTTCCTCACCACTGTTTCTAAAGCTGAAAGCTGAATAGCTTTAATCGCTCAAAGGGACAGTAATCCCCTTGAAGTGCATTGTCTGCTGTGTCTTATTGCTATTATGGAGTAGAATTTACACATTAAAAAGGAACACAATTAGCTTTCTGCATTTACTGGGTATTACAAGCACAGTCGTGACATCACTGGCAGCCAATCAGAGCGTTTCAGTCATATGCAGAATCTAAAGTCCTTTCAGAAAAGAAAACACATTGAAGACATTATTCTGGCCTGTGTCTGATGTCTCTTGTTTCAGAGACTCCTTCAAGGGTGTAATAATAAAGCAATAAAAATAAAAGTGTCGATTGCTCACTAATGGGGTTTGACACTGGTTCATGGATATGTGGCATAAACTACACAAGGAAATTATAAATGGAGAATGAACCAGAGGCTTAATCTTCCAAATGTGGTGTTTCTTGAAAATAAGGAGAAGCACAGAAATATTTTGATTATGTTCCTTTTTGCACCACAAATGCAACAGCTGGAAAGTGAAACTCATCATCATGTTTTATGGACTGGAAAAGCTATTTTAAGGACATCTGGTAGTTTTCTGGGTATTTACTGAATATCAGCATTTTGCAAAGACATGATATCTTCATATTCACTCTTTTTCATTTTCCTAACCAAAACAAGTCAGAAGTGAACTATTAAAAAACTTTAGATAAGAGCTCCCTTCTCCCGTTTTGCATCTTGAGCAGTCAGTTAGAAAGCAATCATGAGAAAATGCCAAATTCAAATATTTTACATTCATTTTGAGTTGGTGCTTGAGATCAAAACAGGTGGAAGTCAGTAAAGAGTTAAAGTCCTTGTACTTGCAGCCTCAGACTTACTTAAGGCAGAGGAATGCTTTTACATAAAGCCTAATTGCACCACTGTGATGATATCTCCTCATCCAGAGCTAGTTTTCCTGTTATCACTTCTGCCTACATTGTTTGTGTAGTTTGTTCATATGCAAAAAGCTGCAGAATCAAGCAATCTTGTTATATAGTTAAAATTGTAAGTGGAAAGGAGGTGACATTTAATTTGGAAGTTGAAGACACAGAGGGCAAGAGATGGTGGAAGCTGTGGAGAAAAAGATTTTTTTTCTGGAAAGGGAAAAAGGTTCTTTCTGAAAAGAGGGACATTTGCAACATCTGCTTGGAATAACAGGGATATAAGTGCTACAGAGGTCTTGAAAACCAATGTTGTTTTGAACTAGACCTTGAATAGAGGGTCCCCAGTGGCTGAAATAGAAGCAGGAGATCTCTGTGCAATGTGTTTCTGTGTAGTGGAATAGATGAGCTTGCATGTGTAAGGAAAATCCAAATGGACTGAAATTAGTGTTTTACTGATGTCATAAATCCAAACAAGCATGTCTGCCCTCCTTTTGAGTGGTGTAAGGTTTTATTCTTAGGTGTGCTTGATTTTACACACTTACCTGATAGTCACAGGGAAAATTGCAGATTGTTGTGTGTAAAAATGGGAAGCGTAAGAGCGTCATCCCACTGTATGACATCAAAGTCAATGAACTCTGCACTGTTTGTGTACACTGACATGGGAAAGATCGAACTCTCCCCTTGGAGAGCCAGGATAATGACTTAGGTGTTGCTGCTTTGCCTAGAAGATATAGCAAAGATCATTGCCTCTGCTTTTTCCTTGCATGTGCTTTGTCTGGTTTCAGCAGCCTTGGCCTGGCAAATCTCTGCTGATGTGCAGTGTGATGCAGATAGCTGCCCTGCTGTGCCACATGGGATACAAAGTTCATTTGCTTTGTCCATTTGCCACTGGGAATGGGGCAGAGCTGGACTCAGTGAGTTTCAGTACTGCTTGAGCTGGCAGGTGTGCAGATAAAAGATGTGTACTACCCTCTTGTGCTCCTTTGTGCCTTCATTTGTACCCCTCTAAGTGGGGATTTTAAAAATCAATGCGTGAGGAAATATTGCTGTGTTCTGCTGCCACATAGAGGCTGAGGAAGGAACTGGCAGTGAAAAAATCAGTTTCCCCATCTTGCCTTGCCAGAAATTAATTTTGAAATAGATCTTATTCCATTATATTTGGATTTGCTTGCTTCCAGGGGCTAAGTCAGATAATCAGAAAAGCAGGAAATGCTTCTATTTTCCCAAAGTTGCTTTTTTATTGTTATTTACCTCATGTTTCAAAGATACTGTAGATTTTGTAGGCTTTTTGTTTTTTTTAACTATGGGCTTTTTTTTTCTTAGCAATATGAAAGCCGAATATGTTACAGTGACTTGTCAAACTGGATGAGTTTGTTTGCAGGGAGGTTCATGTGGGGAAGCTGCTTCTTTTGAGATTGTCTGACTGTTAACTGGGAAATGGAAATGAGACTGTTACAAGTTTCTGTGTACCTGTGCAAGTGTGTTTGTGTTCTTGCTTAGACCTCCCTTCCTGCTTCTCAATTCACTGGTGTCAGCAAAATGCTTCTCCCCTCACCACAGGCTCTCCCTGAACCCTTCCTCATCCTCTTCCTCTTTTTCTGGGCCTCCCTTACCCCAGGGTATTGCCCAGTCAGAGCAGCTAGGGGAGTGCTTCATGGCAGGGGGGACAAGGAGGGCCTTTCCTCTCTCTGGATAAAATGATTTTGTTAGGACAGGGGCTTTCCTGGGACATGGATGCCTGAAGTTGTCCAAGAGACCATGGGCCTGGAGTGGTTGGAAACTGCACCATTCAGGGGAGTGACTTTCTTTGGTTGGTGGTCCGTAAAAATGGCACCTCTGAGATGTGAACACAGGGAATTTAAATGAAAGTGAGATTGATGCCTTCTTGGTGATGTGCTTTTAGGGATGGGCCACAGGGTGAGAGCCACACCTGGAAGATGCTGTGCATTGTATGTGTATGCATGTTTTGATTTGGGGCCCTCAGTTTCAACAGACACAGCTTTTCTTTTCCACTGCTTAGCTGTAGAGGAAAAGAGGCTGAGGTGGAGGTGGAGGTGGAGGTGAGCTTCCCATGTAGAGGAAGAAAGTTGCTGTGGATATCACTGCTAGAGACCTTTCCCAGTTGAATTCCAGAAAAAATGTTGCCAAAAAAAAGGTTTTCTAAGCAACCAGTACTTCACAATGTGAAGTTGTTGGTGCCTGCATTTGTCCTGTGTAGTGTCATCAAACACACTCACTTTGAAAGTGCATGCAGTTTTCCTTCACTGTGCTGCAGCATAAATAAGGAAAAAACCCCTTCTTGTGCAAGATCAATTCAATACATGTGTCTTAAAGGGACAGTAACAATAATCCTGTAAAGCTGATGAGTCCATATTTAGGGGGAAACCAAACCAAACAATGGTATCATTGGCACTGTTTTAGAGATAGTTGAAATATACATACTTCATTCAATATTTTTAAATGTAACATTAAAAATGTTCATAAAATTAAATCTGGATCACAGTAACTGACAGCTTGCAGAGGATATCCAGATTCAGTTAGATACAGTGCCACTGGAATTGCATTCTTAACAGCCTTAAACTTGGAAATATGTGCCTATATGGTGTGAATGCATGTGTGTTGTGGTTTTAACTGTGACAACAGGTATATTAGCTCAGTTGGTTAAAATTTGGTTGTAATAATGCCAAGGTCATGGGTTCAATCCCCAGTGTGGACCATTGACTTAAGAGTTGGACTCAATGATCCTTGTGGGTCCCTTCCAACTCAGAATAGTCTGTGTGATTCTGTGATATATACACACATTCAGTGGCTGAGTACTCATCAGAAAATCTAGTTCCCTATGTCCTTGAATTTTGCCAATGCTCAGATTTTGTACATTTTGCTTTTCTGATGAGAGATTGTTTATAAAAGAAAAGTTGACTTCTTTTTAAAGTATTTGAAAAGAATACTTTTCTTAAGCTTAAAAGTAATGATTACAGGCTGAGGGTTTCTTCTCCTTTTTGTATTTTATGTTGTGGAATGATCAGCCTTACTAAAGCTTTTTGTGATTTAGGAAATGTTGATCTTTGTCCTAATGGCTGCAACAGATGTTTTTGAAATGCGGGAAGATCCCAGGAGATGGCAGTGTACAATAACACATTTCAAAATATTTCTTGGAAGCTAAAAGTATTTCACAATTAAAATTGAGTAGTTATTTTCTATAACTCTTGTATTATTTCAGACAAGTTTATCAAAGGACAAAATGATCAAGTGTGTTGGTTTCTTGATAGCCTATTTTAGTAGGCAAGTTTGCATGTCTTACTTTTGTACAGTGAACCACCACTGTATATTAACTGAACCACTACATGATAAGATAAAGTTGCCTTGTTCAGCATCTTTATGAGCAATTCATTAATGGGTTGTGATCTGCCATAGGTTGTAGCCTGTGTCTGTGGTTAGGATAGATGATGATTCAGTTTCTTTTTTATTTGTACTGTCACAGTACACACAGTTTTTCTGCATTGTCCGACTGCAATTTAATCTCTGAGACTAACCTAATTTAACACATTTTTAGTAGTGAACATTCTGCTTAGATATACAATTTGTCTCAATTTTAGTAAGTGTATTCTATGGAAAAAAAATACATGTTTTAATTATTTTAATCAAGAAAAACATATCTTTTGAGATTAAGAAAGCCTTGTCTCAACTCTAGATTTAGACTAGATTTAGATTTTTCCTTTTTTTTTTTTTGACAATATAGCCTGATAGAAAAGCATTCTTTTTTCTTTTAGCATTTGTTTATTAATGTTGAGAATTGTTGGGAGGAAAATAAACTTACCTTTAGCATAATTTCATTATATAATCTTCAGGAAAAGAAGATTTAACTTTAAATAAAATTATTAACGTACTTTGGAGTTATTGAAAGAATTGAAAATGTCTTCTCTTTAAACTTCCAAAATTGGGTTTTTGAAAGTTTATCAGAAAACAGAACTTGTCACTGCAATGGGACATCAGGAAAACAAAGTTTTATGACAGCATCTGGATTTATCAATGACTTTGGATTAATTGAGGAGTTATAAATTGCTGACGTTGTGTCAAAATGCCAGGTTCTATTTATGATTTCTTTTGCAGTGACGAGTGTCCATGAAGATGTCTTTTTGATCTGGAAGGAGTTGGAGGAAGCCAGGAGTACAGTGAGACAAGTTCAGAAAATTTTATCAGAATTGGACCAACATGCTTCTCAAGATGGTATCATTTATGTTTCTTTCAAGAGAGTTACCATTATATTCACAATCATTATTTTATTTGTGAGCAGTTTTGATTACATGTCAGTCTGGGGATGATTTTCTCAGAAATGTCTGTGTACAGGTAGCATCTATTGTTATCTAAAATTATAGTTGCTTAGAACTTTCTAATACAAATCTCTGTTTACTATGTCATGAACTTGCTGAACCTTAACAGTTCCTGCTGAAACATACCATTTTTAGTTCACCAGTGACTTGTTTTACAAGTTTTCTGCATTTTAAGGTATGGAAATCCTTACTGATTTTGTGGTCTCTCCCTTTCCGCCTAGGCCAGTAAATCTTTAATTTATTCCACACAGTGCTGAGGAAGTACCTCATCCCTTTGCCATCATGGCTCTCTTGGGATGGCCTGGTTCATTCCCCTAAAAGGGAAAAAGTTTGGGTTTGAATTGTTGTAATCAGAGGCAGAGGACTGAAAACAATTCTGGAAGAGTGCTCTGACAAATCTTGTCTTAAGAAACTTGGGGGAATACCTACATTTGTTTATTAAACTAGTAGTTCCCTCCACTATGTTTGGCCTAGAACATGATCCATTTGTTTTTTCTGTGCATATTGATTGGATTGAACCCTGTTGGAGACAGAAGCAGCTGGTTTCTGAACTTCTGGAACACTTCAACAGGGGATGATGGGAAGCTACTCAGCATGCTCTGGTGCAGAATCATCACAGTAGCAAGAGTTAAATACTGAAAACTTAGGAATCTGTAAAGTCTATGCAGCTTCAGCATTAGACTGAAGGGGGTGGATATTCAGGATCATAGCTGTGATTGTCCCTGCCTGTATTCTTCATTAGTCCCTGGTTTTAAAATACTTACGTGGTGTCTAGTGGTACCTTTTGTGTAAGTTGATGCAAGGTTGAACTAGCATAACTCATGAGTGATTTTGTGTAGCTGTGGTATTGTTTTTGCAGTGCAGTTGCTTTCCCTTTGGCTGGGTGCAGGCTGGGCCAGATGCCCATTCCTGGATCCCCTGCTAAGGATGCTTTGTACAGTCAAAACAATGGTCAGTAACCTGAACTGTGCTGAGATAAGTGACCGGGATGGTGATGGTGATTTGAAGCAGGAAAGTTTTTTCCTCCACTGGGTTTGAATTTCTTCCATAACATAACTCTGCATGATTAAAACTGGAGTTTTTGCATCTGGGAAGGCATAATAAAGTTCTTCATACTGATAATACCATCTCCTGAAATAGCAGGACTTCCCATATGAAGTTAAAGAGCTCTTCTGTAATGCATATGAACAGAGAGGCCACAATAAAGCTGCAAGTGCAGCCCTAATTTCAGTGTTTGTTTATGTATTCCTGACTGTGTAGCTATAATATTCTTTTAATGTTTGCCTTCATATATAATCACTCCATAAATAATTTAAAAGAAATGAAATTAACAGTGTGATTTATTTGGTCAGTTCTTCAGCATTATTTGCCCATTACCCATTCATCCAAATAACTGCAGTCTTTCAGTTTGTCTGCATTTCTTCCCTGTTTTGCCTTCCTGGTCTGTTTAAAATACTTTGCTGCAAAATGTAGTTTGTTCTGAAGCCTGTGATGTTCTGCTCAAGAAGAAACAGAGAAAAAGAGACAACTTTTCTGCTGGTTCTGCTGATAATGCACTAGTTACCTGAACTGAGACAGGACTTTTACATAAAGCATGTGGACAAAAGAAAATAGCAGTTTTCTTTTCCAAGTTCTGTGAGTGTATTTGTGACACTTGTTGTTTCAATGACCATGAGCAGTCATAAAGCAAATATTTTCTCATGACAAGGCTCTGACCATACATCTGCCCTGATGTTGGCTGATCTCTCTGTGTGTAAGGGCAGTAGATGCCTCCACAGGTTTATTTACAGGCTCAGGATCTCAGTGCTGTTTTCACCGTGGTTTCACTTTGGTTTAGGTGTTGCTTACTGATAGAGATGAGTGAGTGTAGAGGGGGTATCTCAATACCAGTATCCAGACATGTGTGGTGTCCTGCCTTAAGATGGCCCTTGGAAAATTTATCAGAAAATATGATGTAAAAGGGTAAACATAAAAACAGTTATACCAGATCAGACCAAAAAAAAAAAAAAAGGCCAATGTCCTTCAATATCAGTTGAAAATTATTGAAGGAGACAGGTGTGGAAGTAGAGAAAATGTTGAGATGGTAGAGAAGTGATTTGTGTTTTGGGATATATGATGCAATATATAGCCTATAAAAAGATAATATTGCAGAGAAACACAGTAAAATCTCTTCCTAAGAACTGTAGTTAGCCTTTTACTTTAAACAGCCTTCTCTAAAAAGACCAGTGTTAATGTTAACCAATGGTCTCAACTGTACTTGCAATTAAATCTTCTGTTGTTTCATTTTCTCAAATGATTCTCCTTGACGTTGGACCTCTTGTACAGGAATACTTTCTGGCATTGTGTAATTAAACTACTAAGAATATTCCTTTTATATGTTGATCTTGTCACTTTGTAGTGTCTTTGCTCCCTGTCCTCTGATGTTGGGTTTTTTTCCAGTTAGAAAGAAATTTGTTGCAATTAGTTGTCTGATAAGAAAAAAACCCCACAACCAAAAAACCCACAACCAAAGTAGAGACTGTCCAAAATCACTCAGAAATACCTGCTCACTCCAGCACTGTCAGTGAAAGCAGGACAAGTTTGAAAATTTTGACACCTGTATCATACTCTGGTTTTGAAAATAGTGTAACCACAATGAGTCATGTTATACAGGAGATTTTGTTTGTTTTATTTTCTTTATTAGCAACCAAAGCTGATCATCCATTAGAAAATAATATACATGACCAATATTTGACCTCAGAGAAGTGGTTGCAGAAGTATGGCTTGAAAGCTCAGAAGCTCACACTGTACGATGCACTTGCTGATTGTGTTTTTCGCCATGTGGATGGGATTGTTGACATAAAAAGTAAACCAGAGGATGAATCTTCACAAACTGATGCTGTGAGTATTGGTCATTTCCCTTTGGACTGGCTTTGTTTTCTATGTATTTCTGTATGGTGAGGCAAAGATTTTTTGTCTTTAGAATATGTGTTAGTCTCAGCTGCTGCAGCGCTTGCAGGCCCTTAAATAAATTTGGATTAATTTTCTTCTATTTGTTTTTCTCAAGTTTACCATTACACTGTTTGGTAAGCTTCTATTTTTGCTAACTACAAGAACAAAACCAATTTCTATTGACTCTTGCTAGAAGCAAATTCTGCAACTATTCTATCCCATATTTATTTCTGCACCTGTTCATGTGCAACAAGCAGGTACCTTTGAAGTTTGTTCCCCAAATGTTAAAGACAATGCAAAATAATGTGTTTTGGAACATGAAACATGTTTTTCTTGATTATAGGAGATAAAAAAGAAGGCAATTCACGCAAGATACTGTGACAAGTTTGTACATACCCTCTGGAAAGATGGACCTGTTGTTCACATATATGTTAGTCCAGAAAAGTATAAACAGTATAAAGAGAAAATTAGGACAGCTCTCAGACAAGTGGAAGGAAGGTTAGTGTTCTATCACATAAAATGTTTGTGTTATTTTACATGGGTGTTGAAATGTTTGACGTTTACTGTCAGCTTATTGCTGAAATGGTTGGTAAACTGACAGCAGTGGTAGGAGCCAGAAATCTATTTTTGATCAGAATCTTGTATGTAGGATTTGTTAATAGCCATATAAGAAAACCAATGAATTTATCTTTTGTTCTCCTTCTGAAACACAAATGTGAAAGTCAGTCTGCACATTTTTGAATTGGTTGAAAGTGCCAAAAAGTATTGGGACTGTAGGGTGGCAGAGAACTTCAAGAATCATCACTAAAACTTAATAACATTCATGCAGATGAATTTTTCATTTTATTGCTGCTTCCCTACCAAAAGTATAACAGCCTGATTACATTTAGCAAGGTCAAACAGAGTTTTGTTATTCCTTTTAGTTTATCTTTGTCTTACTGGATTCAGGATAACATTTACATACTGTCAAAGGAAAATCTGAGGTAAGCAGTTTTGGTGAGTATGTATTTTTGAAATCCAAGCAAAGATTACAGGTTTGCTGTTTTTAATAGTTCATCTCAATGTTAAAAAGTCCTGGTAGACCTCATCAACACTTTGGCAGAAATAACTAAGGACAAAATAGCTATTGGTAGCAAATGTAATAGGATCCTTAAGTTTCCATGATATCATTTCTTTAAACCTTTGTGGAGATGAGTAATGTTTTTCCCAGGGCCATCATACTCTGTCTGTTAAATGTCTTTTTTTCAGAGTAGATGAGTATTTTACGACCATCAAGGGAAATCAGATTTGGACTTGCTGCAGCCATTACTGAGGAAATGTTCTTGTGCACAGCACTGTGTATGCATGTATTTAACTGGCAGGCAAGCTCCAATTCTGTTTAAAGTGTAGAATTAAGTCTGTATTTAAGGCTCAAGGTCAGCAAACCATTGAAGCATCTGCTTTATGTTAAGGGTCTTAGAAATGCTTAATTTCCTTGCATAATAAGTTCTCGAGTGATTTCCTGAGAAGGGAGGCATAGTAGCATATGATTAAATGATTTACTGAGTTCAGTTTGGAGAACAATTACAGTAAAAATAGTTATAGTTGCTTCCACATGGGATTTCCCAGCTAAAACTACCGGGTAATTCATAATTGTGCTGTATTGTTTTGTCTTCTTTTGTTTGTCTCTATATTTCTACTAAATTATAAGATAAAAATGTCTTGTGTTGTTATCGTAGAATCATAGAATTGATTGGGTTGGAAAAGACCTCCGAGATCATCATGTCCAACCCTTGGGCCAACTCCAGTCCCTTTACTAGATCATGGCACTCAGTGCCATGTCCAATCTCAGTTTTAAAACCTCCAGGGATGATGAATCCACCACCTCTCTGGGCAGGCCATTCCAATGCCTGATTACTCTCTCTGGAAAGAA
>JAWWLZ010000001.1:88037817-88058107 GCA_035041345.1 Poliocrania exsul | reverse complement strand
AGGGTTAAAGCTACATTCTGTTGGCTAAATTGAACCTTACACCACCTAACTGCAAACTCTAATAGGTTATAATCCGTATCTCACAAGTCCAATGTTTTGGTGAACTCATCCTAACTGTTTTCAAGAACACATCCAGAGTCTTGTGGGAGACCTGAGGAATTCTCACGAGAAACCTCCGGAGAGTTGCCAAGAACTCCCAGGCAGAGATCTCTTCTCCAATGATCAGCACAGCAGCTGCAACTTTGTTTATTCTTAGCTGCTTTCAGTCTCACAGGGTCTTATATAGATCTGAATTGCTCACCTGAGATTTTTCTGTACCAACAGGTGATTGTCTCTTTTTGTGTGATCAGCCAAGACTGATGTGGCAAATCGGGACTTAGTAGCTCTCTGGTGCCATTTTAGGCTGTTTAGATACTTGCTAGTTCACCTCACCTGCTGTTCCAGAAGTTCAAGGATTTCCATGATTTCTCAGTTAAGTCTACAAATTCTTTGTGGATGCCTCACATATTTTAGAACACCTAAAATGACACCAGGTATCTATGCTCAGCCACTTGAATTGTTCTGTAGACACCTTTCTGTGAGATATGGTTAAGTCAGGTGTGATTGTCTGACTAGATACAACAGTATCTGGATAAAACACAAGAATGTGGGGCATACAGAATGGATGAATACAGATTGGATGAATCTGATGCTTTATTCTGCCTTTATGCTTTGTTATTCTGTTTGTAAAGTACTGGCATAACTGAAATTTGTCTTGCTTGTGATTATTAATTTTTAAATGCTTTTTTTAAAGATTTAAAGATGATAAGCCAGTCCAATATATGCAGCATAAAGAAGCTTTGCTGGAGGCTTTAGACAATCTGGGATGGCCAATTTCCTACGAAGATGTAAAATTGCTAGAAGATGAGATACTGATAGCATTAACATATATGCAACAAGCCTCTGATCTTCAGGAAGCTGTCGAAAAGGAATGTGAGAAAAGCTCAGGATCGCACATAAGCAACAATAAAAAGGTAATACATAAGAAGGGTTATTTTCTCCTTAGATATTCCTCTTCATTATGCAGTTCTGGAACAATTTTGTTCCATGATTATAGCTGGTAAACTAGATGTTTAGCATGATGCTAAATAAAATGGATGGAGAAAAGAAGATAGTTAAAAAAGAGAGCAAGCTTTCAGTGACTATTTCGAGGCACTGGGGAAATAGAAGTTGAGAAAACCATAGAAATCAAGCCTCTTAGAAATTAATCAGAGCAAAGCATCCTCTGTAACAACAGCAGAGAAGAGAAAGAACAGATATATTAAAGGCAATTATATTATAGGATTTGGTTGGGTTAATATCTGATAAACCGGATTAAAAAATCTTATAATGTTGGAGTAATTCACTGTAATTTTCATGGTATCTTGTAAAAGAAAAGATGGAGACAAGAGGAGGGATTCAGCATCATATCTGTACAATAACTGTCCATAAAATGTGAGTGTACATGAACTGGTGGTGAATCTCACAGCGTTGTGAACTGAGTCAGTGGCACCAGGAGCTCAACCTGAAGTGGACACCCACATTTGGCAAAGCAGAGTGCTGTCTCCAATTCATTAACACATTAGTCAGGCATTAATACAGTAGTCTAGGTACTCTGAAACTCTTACTGAAGTTTGTGATTTGGTGTATATATATATATATGTATATGTATATGTGTGTATATATGTATATGTGTGTATATGTGTATATATGTGTATATATATATAAATAAATATATATGTATACATATATGTATATGTATGTATGTATGTGTATGTCCTAGATGAATATCTCATTTTACTTGGAGTGTTGTTGAGAGGTTTAATGAAATAAGTATGGAAATACATGAAGCAATAGGTATAAAAATAAGGTTAGTAAGTTATTTCAGGCTGCCCTATTGGAAAAGACAATATACATTTTCATTTTAGAGTTTTAAAAAGTGATTTAATTTTCCCCAATGGAAAGATTTCTGAAGACACTATTGATGCTTCGAAATTCTCAGTACTTAGCTCTGAAAAAACCCAAAGTATTCCTCTTATTCAGTTTCAAGTATTTTCATCTAAAAGCTTGATCAAACAGTGCTTCCCTGGGAGTGCTGCTGCATCTGCAGAATTGCTGTCGAGGCAGAGTAATACTATGATAATAAAATCAGCTCTCTAAGAAATGAACAAAAAAGACAATCTTTCCTCAGACCTCTAAGTTTTAATAGAGGATGAGTATAAGCAAATAGAGAATTAATTGTAAAGCTCATATATTAATATATTGCTTTTCTTGTTCATTGTTTTATATCACTGAGTGAGGGAAGCTACCCTGTGGTTGGCCTAGTTTCAGTGAATGCTGAGGAAAGTCCTATGCTTTGTATTATGTAGGAAGCATAATCAAATATTCATCATAGTTATATTTTGTCCCAATATATGCATGTACACATATACAAATCCATATATAGACATATATATCAGTTTAAAGCAGTAATGTAAGTGAAACTCAAGTGGTCATAGTACAAACCTATACTGTGAATGCTCAGCAACTAATGAGAATGTACAGTTGGAATTTGCAAGTGTAAATGATGCCAAGTATCCATATTCACTGCTTGCCAGATTATAACAAAAGTATTTTGTTTTATTTGACATTTGTTGACTGAGATATACCTGTTTTTTCTTCACAAAGAGCAACAATAGTTTTCACAATAAGTTTTGGCTTTTTACATAATATGACATAAGTTATAAAAATAATTTTTGTTAAATTGAATAAAATATATTATGATAGCTCAGGCCATGTATAAAAATAAGTAATTTTGAAATAGATCACTTTCTGTTTTCTGAAGTTTTTGAGATTTTTTTGTGTGTTATGTACATTTGAAAAATTTTAATATCTTCAGAAAGAAGATGGTCTTGATTCATTTTACATTAGTCTGAAAATATTTGTATTGTTAATACAACTATTTTGATTATTGATTTACCTCTGCCATATAATGTCCCAGTAGAAAAGCAGCAGAAATATGTCCATGTTTCATTTGTTGACTGTAATTCTACTGTTGCCTTGGAACAACCAACGTGTGCTCTCAGACACAATGTGATTAACATTGTGCAATCACTTACCCTGAGTCAACCCGCTTTAGGAACCTAATCAGAGCAGCATCTTCAGTAATTGCTAGGCTACAACTGAAAGGCTTTAAGAGTGAGAGGCAGAAATGCAGATGTAATTAGAATTCTGTTTATGCGGTAAAAAACAAGAGTGGGAAAAAATGAAAAAAAAAAAGGGAAACCTTTTAAAAATTCTGTTGGAGTCGTTGCCAACTGTGATGTCTGTCTACAAAATGGGTATAAAGAAATAAACTGCCAGGTGAAATACATTACAGCAAGGAAATAGCACTGAATGAATATTTTCATTGCAAGATGGGGTAGAAAAATCACAATTGTCCTAGAGCTCTTCTCAGTAAGGAAGACTTCTGAATTTCCTGCTAATTTGTTTTCGCTGAATTCAGAATAAAATCCCTTAGATTTCAGGTTCTGAATTACCTACACAACTTCTCAAATGAATTAGTAATCCTTTTTGGATGTCCTTGCCTTGAGAGCTTTCTGTTTAAGCCTACAACTGAATTAATGGTCTGGTTATCCTCCCCCTGACCTTCTCTGGGAGTTGTGTTCAGGCTGCTTTGTTTGCTCACCTCTGTGAAAGAGGGGCTGTCAGTGCTTTATTGGAGGAGAATGGAGTAGACATCCACCTGCACAGGACCATGGGATGACTGAAGATCTCTAGTGATGCAAGAAGGAAATGCTGTAGGAAATGAGCAAACATATTTAGTTGCCATCATGCAAAACATAGAACACTGAACATTGATGACTACCTAGTTGGAGGGCTAATTCTAAACTATATTGTTTTGAGTTTACTCAGTTCTTTTTGCTGTACTGATTAAAGCATGTGTTGACAGAAGTCCCCCTCTTCAGGCTGGCACTCAGCTTTCATCTAACATACTGAAAGTGAGAAATGTACCATTTACTTTGGTCTGATTATTTTCCCCCTAATAAGTAACTGGTTTGACTTAAAATATTTTGTTTTCTGTTTTGATCTTGTTAGGCAGAACAGTCATCCTCCTGTTTTTATTATATTTTTTTCACACTGAATTATAAAACTGCTTACAACATTGTGTGACCTAAAGAAATAACCTACTCACCTCTTGCCAGACAATCTCAGGTCATACCATTACTGTTCTCCAGCTGTGATAGATTCCAGGATAGTTTGGTGCTTTATGTTAATGGCTGTAACATTTTAATGTAAAGTGTTTCTTTTCCCAGTGTTGTAATCTGTCCTTGGAGCACGATGGAGAACATTCCCTCTCATACTAAATATTTCTGTTTCTGAGCAGGTGTGGATTTCAGAATTTGCAAAGAAATAAACCTGCATTTGTTGTTAGGGATTAACTTTCATTAAGAATATACTTTTTAAAGTACTGTGTTTTCCTTAGGATGACTTCGAATGTGTAAGGCTCACACTTGTTTGTGATCCCGCTGAATGGTCACCATATGATTAAAAATTACTTAAAGTAGTTAATAAGCTTAATGTGTTTAGTAAAGCATGTTTATATGGGTGGAAAGGGCCCTCTAGTGGCTCATTGAGTCGTTTCTTTCTGAAAAATGTATTTCATATACAATTGATTTAACTGTTCTTATTTCAATATTTATAGGCGAGACTTGATTCTTTGGAAGAACAGAAATTCCATATTTCCCTTTTATTCCCCAGTGTCCTATTTCTTACAGTCCTTATTCTTCCTCACTGTTTAAGCATCACTATTCTCTCTCTGTTGATACCTTTTTTGCATTCATATGTTTCCTAAACAGCTTGGCATCTCCTGCCTTTGTACTTGTGTCTCTTTTAGGGAGACAAAGGGGAAAAAAGGCATTCCAAATGGCACAATAATAAAAAGTTATAACTACAAAGAAATATTTGGTGACATTTTCCATGGTTATCAGTGAAGTAACCTACTGAACAGACAGTGTGTAGGTACAAAAAGACAGGCTCTTTCCTAAAAATGGATTTTGGTTTATGTAGAGAGGGCTTGTTGCCACTGACAGCCTGGGAAAAGCAGTGATTGCTTAGATATGGAGGTGTCAGGATTATGAAAAGCCAAAGTTCGAGCCAAGAGACATGGAGATCTGAATAGTCTTCCTATCCATTCTCACAGCAGAAAAGGGCAACACCTAATTTTTTTGTAAGGGAATTAAAAAATGTAGCATCTATTGGAAGGTAAACAAGGTCTCCTTCACCCAGTGTGGTTCATTGCATTGCCTTCAATAGTAGCAGAGCTAAACAGGCTGAAAATCCTCAAGAATCATATGGGGTTCTTTTGTAATAAAAATACTGAACGCCAGAACTGGGCACTCTGACAGTGTCTGGGTCAATTGTGCTGAACACCTAAAAGCTGTGCAAGAGGAAGGAGGGATGGATTTGAATTTAGGCAGTGTTTCTGAGCCACCTGAGTTCTACAGGACTCAGAATCCTCATTGTGGATGCTTGTGTCATCTTGCATTTGGATTAATGTGGAGTGCTGGAAGTTGCCCAAGGTATTAGTCAAGCATTACAAATTAGTTGACAATAAATATTCAGCAGCAGCTGTCCCTTTGGAGCCTGAGGAATTAAGTAAATAACTTACCCAAATACCTTATTGTGTCTGTGGAACTGTAAGTCTGCTCTCAAATCAGCCTTTGTTAGGTTGTACTTCAAGCAGTCAGTTAAGCCCTGTGAAGAGCCTTTGGTTTAGACTGAGTTTGAAAGCCAGAATTGTTGATGCAATTAATATTCTATAGGGATAAAAAATAAGCTAGAAAAATCCCATATATCTCCCATTTAAAATATCTCCTTGCCTTTGTGTGTGCGTGTTTTGCTTATTTTTACGGCTTTCTTAGGGATGTTTCTGAATTTTGTGGGGGAATTCCGAAAAAACAGATTGTCATAATTATGGTGAAACTGAGAACAAACTATTTAGTCAAAGTTATTAGTGTCTTTTCCATAATTATTGACTGTTAGGATCAATCAAGTACATCTTTTCAGGAAGAAAAATGCCATCAGGCAAGGAAACAGGTCATACACACTCTAGCAAGCAGGGGTTTTACAAAGGGTCTGAGTTACAGTAGTTTTCAGAACTGTGAAGATATGTGGAAAATTTTGAGATTTCAAATTGTGTATCTCTGTGATTCAGGAGAGCTGTGTAAGAGGTGGATGCCTGCAAGTGGTTCTCAAGATGAGCTAATAAATTCTTTAAAAATTAATGGTGAAGTTTATTTAATGATGAAAATCATTTTCACCATTTTCATTTAATGGTAATACTGATTTATAATAAGCAAGTTTTGCACTTGCTTGTAATTTATATTTAGAAACATTGTTGTGAGCAGTATGGAGAAAATAATAGACTTTTCAAGAATTAATTTGCTATTGTACTAAATATATATTATAGTGTTATTCCTGAGGATCATTAAAATGTACTTATGGAAATACTGGGATTATGAACTTTCCAATATTAGAAAGAAAATATAATCAATTTTCTTAAATTTCTCTGGAAAGTGTTCTCTCACATTCTGACATTCACATAATGCTCTGATTCTCTCAGAACTTCCTGTAAGAGATGCCCTGAATGGGAAGATATTCTTTCTTCTAGAAAAAAAAAAAAAGGGAATTCAGGAACATGATTTGTTTTAAGACAAACAACACTGACACTCTGTAAAATATTAATGTGAGATGTAAAAAGGCTTTAAGGTAAAAGAATACAGTGACAGTAAATTCACATATGCAGAAGCCTGGAAAGCCTGACAGCATATTTTTACATAGAGGCACTTGTGAGTGTCTGACTATTTTTGACATTGTGTTTCTTACCACCCTCTGCCCCAGTTGTGTGAGATACATCATAGTTTTATCATTCTTCATTCAGTTACTACTAATGGCAGTCACTGATTTCAGCTCAGAGCTGAGCCAGTGCACAGCCAGTCAGCCCCACTGGCATTTTTATTCTCACCATCCAGGGTGGGGAACCCTTGACTTATTTATGAGCAATTCAACATTAAGCTCCAGTGTTGTGTGAGGCCATGGTGTGTGTTACAGGGATTGCAGTCAAGGGGTCTGCCCCCACAAAGAGGAGAATTGATGTATGAACTGGGACAGTGTTAGACAGTGGCAGATCTGGAATACGTGATATAATATTTTGCTAGACTGAAATGTTTTAAAATAGCTGAAAAATTTGAATTTTGAATTTTGATGAAACATCCCATAGAGTGAGGTACTTTTAATGAAAATCAGATGATTGCAAAGACTCTTCAAGCTGGACAAAAATGAATCTATAAAGCAAATTCTCTTATTCTGAAAAAGAGTTGATTTTTCCTTACCTCATCCTTGAAAATTAATTGTGCAACTTTGTAAAATTTTTAGCAGGAAAGTGATGGCCAGAGCTATAATTCATCAAGGTAAATTTCTGCCTGAACACATGAAAATATAGGTATTGTTATGACCATATAGAAGAGGATTTTATAGTGAAAAATCTTAGATTAACTTATCCCTGAGTACTTACTATACTTATAACTCTTCTGAAAATTTAAAATAATTACAGTTTACCATGAATTCTATACAGAGGTCATAGCATTACATTGCCTAAATTTTTACGTAATTCCAAAGAATAAATTGAGGCTGACTGGCTTAAATGTTGTGGAAAAAATAATTGTGTCAAATTACAGAAGCTTGAGGAAGAAGCTGTGAAGTCAAAATCTAAGACAGAACAAAAATGCCAAGTATTTGTGACTCACAAAAGCCAAAAGGTAATTTCAAGATCAGATGTCACAGGATTTTATTATCCAGGTATATATTTTTGTCCACATTTTCTATATTATTTAGTGTTTCTTAATGCTGATAAAACATAAGTTTTGGTCATAATTAGCTACCTATTTCTTAATGAGATTTAATATTACATGTGCATATTCATGCAAAATGAATATATATTTTGTACAAGCACAGATATACGTTTATAAGAAGACATACATTTTGTAACGTTAGAAGGCAATGATATATTTGTGTATGAAGAGTATGGAAGGAAATTCTTTTGAGTAACTGAGTACTCAAAAGTATCAACTATGCCTGTTTGATATCTCCATTGAATATTTCTGTTGAAGATTTGGCAAGAGCTGAGGTTTTGCATATATTCAAAAAATTCCCTAAATGCTGCTGCCCTTTTGTTGAGTTTTACTCAGAAATTAGTAAGTAAAATTGAGTTCTGTCATTTCGTAAGAAAAATCATCTCTCTGTGTATGTGTGTTTATTTTTGTGTTACTTTTTTTGGGGTATTTTCAATGACATATTTTTAACTGTGGTAATAGTTTCAGATATGTCAACTATCATCCACTTGATCAGCTTATAAATTTCAGACCATTGCTTGAAAAAACTCTTAATTTTACTCGCATTGAGTAAGAACAGTGAGTAAGATGGAGGGGTTTTAGGTACAAATTTCTCAAGTGCCCTAGCACAGCTTACCCTGGCTAAAGGAAAATGAAGATCTATAGTATAGACATGTTTGACCTCAGTGATGTGTGACAGCCTGTAGGATTTTTTTTAAAAAAGTTTCCAAAAGGGATGAAAGAAAAATAATTTGAATATTTTATGATGCTGATTTTTAGGAACTGTGATAAAGAATATCAGTTCTAGCTGTGTCCTTGTTGGCTTCAGCAATGGGGAGAGCTGCGATGTGCCTGTGAAGTTTACCATACCTGTGGGAGGTGCTATGCCATGCCCACACCTGCAGGTGAAAAACAGGGGGGGGGTTTATGACAGCAAATATGCATTGTTAATTTTGTTTATTTGGCCAGACCTACAGTAAACAATAGACCTTTTACATCTTTTAAATGCATCTTTTTATTTTAAATAAGAGTTCATAGTGATAGTAATATCGTGCTATTTTCAACATGCTGGTTTTCATTTGTTTGAAGCTTGTTTTTATTGTAATCCTATTTCTTTATTTGTTAAAATTCTGTATTCTAAATTATTCTATATTGTTTTCTTTACAAAACATGACTATCTCCCCAGTTATGGAAGAAAGGTGAGCTATTTATTTGCAGAATTATTCTTTCCTAGTACAAAGATCATAAGTCAGAGAACCTTTTATACATAGAGCGATGTACATCAAGTTTTATCCATTAGTTTTTCATAGCATGTTTTAAATCCAGCAAATAACTATGTACTGAGGCAAAAACCAGTAATTAACAAAATTAAATTCTTATTCCATTTCTGGTTTTATTTAAAATTTATCAGCTGACCATCTGTAATCACAGTTACTTTTTCATGTGATTCTTATTTTATGCGGAAGAGCGATGATGGATACAGAAAGGATGCAGAATGGAAATGGCTGGTTTGAATGTAATAAACATTTTTATACTTGCTTTGTTACACTTAAAACTAGAGACGTGACTGGGGTTTTTTTTTCCTATTTGAGGTGAAGGCAAATTCTGATACAGTAGTTCCTGGTATTCTGTAAGGGAAACATCCAACTCTAGAGATCTGCAGAATCTGATAGAAAATTGTGACTTGTGTATTCAGTTTCAAAACAATTTTGGATAAGTCAGTTGCCTATACAATTACCTAAAATTCCAAAAGTTGGCTTAAAAGCTTATTGAAAACATAAAAAATTGCATAAAATCCAAGGGAAATGCACAGTTGCAAGAGTTTCCTCATTCAGTTCAACTTGCTAGCTGAGCCCGGGTATTTGTAGTAGAGCTCTTTCCTGGTTTTTTTTTTGGTGTTCTCTCCCTGATATGGTGGCAGTTGAGTGATCAAAAGACCAAGTTCTTTTCTTTTGAAGACCCATATTAAAGCATGATGATTCATGTAAAAATATCTTAGTATTTACCTTTTATGTCTTGTAAACCTCACAAGTTACGTGGTTCTTGCATTGATGCTTTCCTGATGTGCAGGTTGGAGACCATGTGCTCACCAGAACTAGGACACAGGCAGGAAATGAATATTATGTGCCTGCCATCATCATAGCAACACCAGAGTGCATGGAAACTGGTGACAAACTCTACACAGTATTGATGTTCAACAACAGGGAGGTGAGGAAACCAGTCTGGCAATAGTTTTCCCATTATTCTGTTTTTGAAGAGGCAGCTAGAATTTTCCAGGCTAATGAGCTCACTGTCCCAATCCCTGTCTCTAGCTAACCAAAGTAAATCAGGTTTCAGAGCTCAATGAACAGTTCACATAAGAGACCTGAGTCAAGAAACTGTAGGATATTGATCCTTAAATCAAACTCTATTCTTTCCTCCATAATCTGTTTGGTGGCTTTCACAAGTTCCATGCTGCTAAAATGAGAAACACTGGGGGTTTTATCACAGTCAGTATAGTCTGAAATTAATTTCATTATGATTGTTTGGTTTTTTTGTTCGTTATTTTAATTATTTTATTATTTCATTATTATAATTTATTATTATAGTACTTATTATGATAATTTTACTGAATTTTTCATAGTGTATATTAAAAAAGTTTATATTGTGCTTAAAACTTTTAATTATCTTTATTAAAGGCTGATTACAGTTACATTAAAACAGTTGAAATTTTTTACATATGTGCTTTCATTGTCTTTGAGGTTTAGATTAGATGAATGCTGATTGTGTTATTACAGGAACACTGTGTAAGAAATGAGCTTATCAAAATCAGCCAAACAAAGTGTGCCTATTCCTGCCAGTACATAAGAATGGTGCAGATGGTGGATTATGAGACGTGAGTATGTTTGAACCCAAAAATATAAATATGAATCCTAAATATTGCACTTCAAATTCAGCCATGCTGTCAGATTCCCATATGTAGTACTTTAACTACAGCTGTTCTGAATTGTCTGACTCTACAAATACAACTAAGTTTATTTGACCTACTTTTATTCTGGAAAGATTGGTGGGGTGTGATGGTTTGAAGCTTTTTTCCCAAGAAGTTATTAAGAGCATTGCTGGAAGGTGAGATGGAGTTTCTATTTGTTGTAGACTTTATTTTCCTTTTGAGATAATTATTGTGTTATAAAGCTACAAATTAAATTGCAAGTTGTTTCTAAGATCCTGGTTCATATTTAGGGCTTGAAGTTGGGGAATGATGGGGGGACAGTGTGTAGGATGAATATTACCTCCTACTTAAGTTCTGCAGAACTCATGTGTATCAGGTGGAACATTATTCTGCTGTGAAGTGTACACTGAAGTGGTTCCAAGTAACTGAGGATTTTGTTTTTATCTTGTATTAAGTTCTAGTTTAACTCATTTGAAATAGCACTGAATTGTGATAACCTTCAGAGCACCAACAGCTTCTGACAGCAACAACAAACCTTAGGAAGGAGAATAAGATCAGAACAATAACCTAAGATATTTCTCCAGAATACATCCTCAACCCACAGAAATTTAAAGAGTTCTCTGAAGCAGAATTGGAGTCTTATTAAAGACTCTTGATGGAATTTTCTTCCATTCATTTGTGCCGGTTTAATTTTTTGAACCTGTGTAAATTTTCATCATCCATAGCTTCTTCCCAGAGGGAGCTGGGCAGTTTCACATTTTGTGTGAGAAATTATAGTTTTGTTTTCAGTCTTCCATCTGCCTTGACATCCCACAGGATGAAGGATTTCCTCTTCCATGTATGTCAGTGTAGTATGAGCACTGCTGCCAAAGAATTGTATAATCACAGTCACGGGAAGTTTATTCCAAAGAGGTACTGTGAACAGGACAAATTACACCATTGAAGGCAATTTTACATCACAAAATCACAGAATGGGTCATGTTGGAAGAGACCACAGTGGGTCATCTGGTCCCACCTCCCTGCTCAAGCCGGGCCATCCCAGAGCACATGGCACAGGATTGTGTCCAGATGGCTCTGGAGTATCTTCAGTGAGGAGACTCCACAACCTCTCTGGGCTGTTCCAGTGCACAGTCACCCACAGATGTTCTTAATTTTCATTGAAATATTCTACTATGATTATCATTATTAAAGATCACACCTAATAATTTTGGGCGAGGGTACCAGTTACAGGCTGATCTGTGGATTCCCTGAGAATGATGGGATGAAAAGCAACTAAGATTCAAGTCCTCTTTCTCACTTATTTTCTAGCAGTGATTCCAGTACAGTTTGAAACAAACTTCCACCAGCTTGCAGCCACAGCACACAAACAAATGAATTGTCCCTCCTTTACTGAGCAGAGTTTCAAATCTGGAAATACCTCAATGTCTTTTCCCAGGCCGGATGATGGTAGTCTCTTTTCACTAAAAAGCAAACCTGAAGGCCATGTTCCCTACTTCATGCATACAGCCAGTTGAAAAGAGGCAGGTATATAACAGATCTGAGTTCCAGCACAGTCAGTAGAATTCTTTCCCTTCTACTGAGTTGGATTACAGTCTAAATGAGGCAGTGTATTAAGAAAAGATGTGACTAAATGCATAAGCAATAAGAGTAGCTTCCTTCTACTTGCTTTGTTTCATGACTGAGTGCTTTAATATAAAATTTAATATGCACTCTCCAAACAGAATTTATTGACAAGCTGACTTGCCATTTTTTGTACAAATGATGAGAAAAATTAGTTATTTACTGGCAAACAGGAATTCGTTGGAGAATTGACTGAAATTAATGCATTAAATGGAGTTTCCATCATAGCCCTTGCCTTTCAAGAGGATGTGGAAGTGTGCTTTCTGATGAAACTTGTTATTTATTATATTCTGAAATAGATCCCTACCTCCAATGTCATACTTAGAGGGGAACAGTGCGGCATATTGCTCATAGGTGTGCACAGATCTAATGAGAACATGCTGACATTTTTGATAGAAGCAAAGATGAAGCATAATTTAATTGGAAAGGAATCAAAAAATTTGACTGCAATAACATACCACAAGCTTAAAAAAGAGACAATCCTTTTGTGCTAAATCTTGTAGTAAAGGAAAAAAAATTAGAAGTCATGGCCCAGGCTCCCATGCTGTCAGGGAGTCCTCAGTGTACATAGATGTATTAAAATAGCTTGGCTAACTTCAGCTCTGAGTTCTTTGGGATTGTCTGTGGTGTGTACGAGGTGTCAGGCTTAATTCACCAATCTGTAGAGGTACTAATATAGCTCTCAGCATTTTAGTATCAGACACCAGCACTGTTTGGGGTGTTTTCCTGCCATCACAGTGGAAAGAAATAATTATGGCAGAACAAGCACTCTGCAAATGTAGCTAACAAATTCCATATGTAAAGTAAAACACTGTGGGATCTGGACCCACACTGTAAAAGAGCATTATGGCCCAAATATGACTCCTTTCTGGAGTCATAAAAGGTAGAGAGAATTAGGGGCCAGAATCTTGTTTTAGGCTATTGTTTACTTATTTTATAACTAAAAGGGAAAACTGAATTGTAAGACATTTATAGCTCTGTGAAATGATCCAGAGTGTGATAAGTCATTCTCTTGTCAGTACTGTGAGATGTGGGAAAAGATAAAATCTATGTCTTGTAAAAAAGGATTTAAGATAGTATAATATGTGTGCTCTTAGCTTTGTGAACTTCCTTGTGTGATTTTCTAGCCCCTACGGCAAGACCTCAAAGCCCTATCCTCACTTACCTCTGGAAGATGAAGAAGCAGAAGGAACAAAGAAAAGTATTGTGGAAGAAAAGAGGGGGAAAAAGAAAAAGGAGTGGAGTAGAAAAAAGACAGCCCATGGAGAAGTCAGACTTTGACGATCTTTTGTTTGTCTCCAGAAATGAAGTAAAACAGAGAGGAAGAAATTCACAGTCTAGCAATAAAGAAGAATTTGGAGGTAAAGAAGTAGCTCTGGAAAATTGTAACTGATAGTAATTAAAAAGTTGTGATAGGCCCTTAGTTATTCGCCACACAAGGAAGGAGGTTTCTGCATTTCTGAGTGTTAGCCCAGTTTATTTTCCCATGTTCTGTGTGATCTCCTTTGAAAACCATTCTTGACACTTTCTTAGCATGTGTTTTCACAGCAAAGGCAGTGAATGAATAAAGCACGTTCCAGCACATGCTACTATAATTTCCCTCACAGTTGTAGCAGTGAAGATGCAATAACACCAACTTTAATACCTGCTCATAAGCACAGTATGTATTCCAGTCCCTCTACTCTTTGTTATTTGTTAGATTAAAGGTATGTCTGTATTGCAGATATTAATTATTGCACCTGTAGTCAATGCTTTAGAGGTTAAACTGCTTTTAGTGTATGAGCTAGCACTCATTAAAGCTGATATCAGTATCTGTACTCCCTGTCACTCTGCAGCTGAGGCCTGGGCTAGTGTAGGTCTGCCATTACATGCCACTCAGCCCTTTATTTTAAAAAGATCCTACTGTCAGTGGAAAGATAAGAGGATTTTTATCCATGCTTGCTAGGTGTACCTCCTTGTACTGTTTTAAACATGATCTCAACACCCTCATTGTTTATTTGCCTTCAGAAGTAGTGAATTATTAGATTCACTCAATCATCATGTGTTGTCAGTCAACTAGATTTTGCTCCTCTGAATTTTCCTTCTATATCCTCACTCATCTTTTAAAGACTGTCTGCAAATTCCATTTACATTGGGTATTCTGGTGCCCATTATATAATGGGCAATTTAGGAGAGTCCTGGTTAGAACAGAGGTGCTGGCCTTGTCCAGTAGCCATGTGAGAGATCACAGGCCACATTTAGGGCTACTTCACTGGAAATGCTCAATTATTCCAGATGCCTTCCCCTTGGACATCTTGAGGTGCAGATACTGAGTAAATGTGAAATAATGCTAATGTGATCAGCAAGTCCTGTAACTGATTCCATGCAGCTTGAAGGAAAGATTAAATGAGAGCAGTGGCTATCTGTGCCTTTTAATCCTGCCTAGATTTAGCAAATAATCTCATAGTACTCTAACAAGACTTCAAGGTGGTATGCAGGTCAAACATGCTAAAGAGGGATCCCAGGAATATTTTTTTTCCCCTTAAATAGATTTTCATGTATGTAACCTTCTGTGTTTAATCAGAAAGGGAAAAGGCAGTGAGCTGATGAAGATGTTAAGCAACACTATAGGGTCATTTTCACAGGATTCCATTAGATATCTCTTTATCCAATCTCTATACATGACTGCATTTATTATCTTCAGGTGTAGATATTTGCACCATTTTCATACTATGCTAATGTTTCACAGCACTTTGTGTGTATAATTTTGTAAGTTATATCAAATGTGTTACTTGACTACTGATATAGACATCTGTTTTAATTGTGTTAATACTGGACTTCATTTTAATGAGTGAGGAGAATAAAGAAAACAAATTTGCCTGGCATTGCTTTTTCCTTCTGCCCTGGGTTCAGTCTAGGATGAATTACTAGTTTACACTTATGCTTGGCAGTTCAGTTGTGTTGATGACCAGATCGGTGAGATTCACCTATACAGGATAACACATAGTAGTAGTCATATTTAATTATATTGATGGATTGTTAAATAACATGGATGAGGACTTGGAAGGCTCTGCTGTTCTAATGAATTATTCATTAGATATTTAAGTCAGGACCCTAATAGTGAAAGTAATTATAAAGTGAAACATTCTGTTTTCATCTTCAGATTCTCCATAACTCTGAAATCCCTGTTGCTGCTCTTCGTATGCCTGACACACCAGTGTTCATCCAAGTGATCCCTTTTCAGGTTTTCCTAGTAGTTGCTTTCAATACTTCTTTATTTCTTGATTGTTTATAAGAAAGGCAGATTTTTTTAAAGCAGAGACATATTTTGAATAGCTGTAATAATAACTTTGGTAGTTAAATGTCTTCTACAGTAACTATGTTATATTTTTTGAGATTTCTAAAGCAGTCTGTTAAACTGGGAACTGGTTTATCTGAAAGCTGTATAATCCTCTCACATATTCTTTTCCTTGTTATATAGAATACCCAGATAATCCTCCTACATATTCTTTTCCTTGCAATATCGAATAACAAAGTAATTTTGGTATCTTTTAACTTTTGAAAAAGGTCAGTAGTCCTGATCTGCTTGCCAGAAGTAAATGCATTTTCTTCATATTTATACACAAGCTTTCCCTATGTGTGTATGTGTGTAATGCATTGAAAGCATTTAATGCCATCAGTACTTCTTGCATTTTCTTTTCAAAGGTTTGTCTCATCACTTCCTCTGTCCAGATCCATATATATATATATATATATATATATATATATTTAATGGTCTGATTGGGCTGTGTTTTGTGATTACTTGATATGTTAATCAACACTTCTTCCTGGGGGTCTGCTGATTTCCTATGTACATTCATCTGTTATATCAGTAAGTTCTCCTGAACTTGAATCAGCATTGCCAGATAATGGAGGTGGATTTTTGTGCTCTCCAAGATAATGTGGATTCAGATACATAGCTCTTATATTAGTGGTTGATGAAGCCATGTATTTCCACAGAGCTGTGGGCCCTGTGTGAATTAAGGGAGCATTTTGGAATGTTTGTGTCCTGGCTTGTACTCAGTTAAAATATTGCTGATTGCTAAGAAGAATCAACAAGCCATTCGTGTTGTTCCCACTCAGGGAAACAACATTAACAGAAGTGAATAAAGATTAAGTAATTTTGTTAGGTATTTATTCTGTTGAAGTGTAATATTTTCTTATTTCTTCCAGAACTATTATATTTGAAACATTATTATTTTGATGTCTATGCTTGCCACTCTTACTGTGTTAGTTATATGTTTATAGGAGAGTGAATGAAGGCCTGGCCAATTCCTGGCAAATTCCTGCTGGCTATTAGTGGGCTTCTGATTCTCTGTTTGGGTAACTCAAGTAATATTATTTGATGGAGCAAGATCATTGATACTTAACTCCATCCTTGGTTATTGCAATAATTGTTTGTATAGATACTTTAAAATCATGTGTCTCTTTCTGTAGAAAAATTATTTTACCTGTCTTTCTAGTCCATTTCTCTATTCTATGAGGAACATGTCCCCTAAAATCAATGTTCATTCCACATTATTTCCTTGTCAATTTTTAAAATGTGTATCTAGTAAAAAAATCAGAAAAAAAATGTGAAGTGATAGACAGGTTTGATACACAGTAATAGACTACATTGCCTGATGCATTAGCAAATAATAGCTAACAGAGACAAAATCTCCTTTTTCATTTATAATGAGATGTGGCTTGAAGCAATTATGCTGATAATTACTATAACTACCAATATGGGGTAGTTGGGAGACCTCTGAAAATGCACATTTTCTATCCTTTTATGTGGCAAATGAAGTTCCTCTGAATTGGGTTCAAGACTGTAACAGCTGTGACACCTGGCAGTCTAGTGGATTGGCTGGATATCTAGGAGTTCACATTTTTAGCACCCAGTCATTTTCCAGTCTCATTTTCCAGCTAGTTCATTCAGCATTTGGAGAAGGCTATCATAATAAAGCAGCTCTCCCATCTGTTGGTCATGGCTTGTTTAATAAGCAGTTGATGCCAATTCAGCTATACTTGCATCTGTTCCTTACTGCAGCTGTGTGTGCTTAAGGGCTCTCCAACAACTTACATGTTTAGCTTTTGTTTGTCTCTTTTGTTGGTTACAGCTTGGCTGGAACCACTCTCTCCTCTCAGCCTTGTCAGCTAATGGAGAGAGGAAGGTGCTAAACTTCCTGTCTCTTTCCATGTAAAGAATGAAACATGGAGACAGGCAAGGAAAGCAAGTGCAGTTCCATTGGAGTAGGAGGCCTGTGTTGGGGTATCTGAAGATGCAGAGGAAGGGCAGCTCAGTCCAGATCCTGCAAGCAAGACCAAAATGGGCTATTCCAACATCTTGGAAAGATACATAGAGAGCATGTGTACCAGCTAGAGAAAATTAACAGTTCGTGACTTGTGTGTGGTGGGGAACACTCCTTTAATGGTGCATCGTTCATTTTACTCAGGAAAAGAGTATGGCCACAATACCTGTCAGTGTATCAGTCTGGCCATGTTTTTGTACTGCAGACAGACAGGATGCAGTTGAGAAATGCCCTGACCCTCACACAGGTGAACTCCAGATTCCTGTCTCTTAGGGCACTGAAGAAGAATCAGAATGCTCCTTTTGTGTATATAAGTGCTGACAATGTGCATTTATAAGACAATTTTCAAAGGCATACTTTTGATTTTTAAACCACAGCTTCAGAGTTTCAGTGGTAGGTATGGAAGGCCATCACTCCTGAGACTAATCATGCTCAAATCTTATACTCTTTCTGTACTCCATCTGTGCTGTTGCTTCCCCACCATGTATATCATATCTTTATTCTTCAGATGCCTTCCACAATTTTGTTTTCTACTACACAAGTGTTTTTTATTTGATCACTGAAAACAAAAAAATCCCCCCTAAAGAAATATATGAAGAAGAAGAGAGTAAATGCTTTTGTTTACTTTGTTTCTTCTTATTTTATTGTCTTCCATTTTTTCCTTCAGCTTCTGGTCATTTGCAAATCATTATGATTATCATTGTTTTGTGCCAGGATGATGTCTGGTAGTTGGTAGTCTCATTTTATATGAATGACTGTAAAAAGTGACTTTTCAGTGACACAAATAGAAAACCAGAGAAGACAAGCATGGTTGTAGTGAGCCAGACAAAGCTCTGTGTAGCCTGGCCCCTGTCTCCAGCAGAGGAAGAGTAAGAAAAAAGGTTGGCCTGTGAATAACAACAGATACAAGTATAGAAAATTAGTACTTAAAAATATCTAAAAAGGTGACTGGTTTGAACTTGTGAGGATGAAAGCAGAAAGCAAAGCAGTCAAAAGCATCTTTACACAGGACTGCTAATCTGTTGGTATAGTCAAGGAGTTATTTGTTTCATGATAAATTCTGGGGGGTGTTTCAACTGTAATATCCAAGCTCAGGGTGGGTGAGTGTCTTCTCTGACTAAAGAGCACCTGTTCTCTCCTAGCATCTTCATTCTCCCTGTCATCGTCCGGGTGTTCATCAAGGTGTCATCATCTGGGTGTTCATCAAGGTGTCAAACTCTGCAGTTGCCAAGAGCTTCAACTCCCCTCTCACTGAAGTCTCCCTGCTGCTTGCACAGTTCGGCTGGAGGAAATTCTCCAGAGCCTGGTAAAAGCAACAACCTCAGGATTATTAGGGTCAACATGAAGCAGTGAGGATTGGTAAGGCAGCCTCAGCACTGCTGCACAGAGCAAGTGTGGTACACGATGAAGCAACTTGAGAGGAATGGATGATAGGAAAGATTTTTACCACCTGGAACAGTGAAATTGTATTCCTTGAATCAGAAATAAACTTATTAGTTAGTACTAAATGATTTTTCAGACTTATTTTAGAGGTATGAAAGAGAACAGGGTCAGAGGTTCAGCTGTGTAGCTGAATAGTACCAATATGAGAAGAGAGAATGGAAAATTGTCTTTTCCAGAGTGCACTTTGCTTTCAGTACAACTGTTTGATTTACCACCTGTAAGTCTTTCTCATGAAATGCCTTTTCCCACAACTCCTTTTTCCCAGTCTCAGGTGTAAGGCTTCTGGGAAGACGTGCTTCAGGGTTCTTACCCAATTTTCCACTGTCACTAAAGCTTTTCCACTGATGGGGATTGTCAGTCAATTGAGGTGCTTTGCCCTTGAAAACTAACCCCTCAGTAACACAGACTTAGACCAAGGGCTGAATTCCTCTCGGTGTTGTTTGCTATAAAGTCAGTGCTACTCTGAAGGCAGAGGAATTGCTTTAGTATTACAGTATTATACATGAAGGCAGGAATTGCACCTAGGCACATTCAGGAGTGTCTGTGCTCTTAGCTCCCAAATAATTAATAGATGAGTGAACCCAGGGGAAAAAAAAATCCATGTAAAGATTAATTTTCTCTATCCAACAAATGTAATGTGATATTCACCATCCAAGACATGACCTTTGAAATTGCACACAATCAGGGGCTATCGTGTGTTTAGCAGGGAAGATCTTCACCTCAACTGAAGTATGACTTTGCTCTGCTTTGATGTAGCAGTCATGTCTCAGGTGTTGTCTTTATGTTTATTGCCTCCTCTACACTTTGATTCTTCTATTTTTGATGTCTTTTTCAGATGAAGAATATTCTTAGGTTAATATTTCATTATTATTACATTCCCTCTATCTGAACGAATTAGTAAATATTGAATATTGCTACACGATTAAACAAAGCGTAATAGAGGCAATTTCACCATGCAAGATGGTGTGTGGCTATCCTGTCCCTTCTGGGTGCCTGTCTCAGGTTGGCTTAAGCTTTCTTACCAACCCTAGACTGTCTCTTCCCTCCCCCCAGAGCCCTCCCGGCAGAGGGGAAAAAAAAACTGCAGAGAAAAGAACTCA
>JAWWLZ010000001.1:88008447-88030585 GCA_035041345.1 Poliocrania exsul | reverse complement strand
ATCAGAAGTGAAGGAATTGCTCCTTTTGCGTCTTGGGGATCGACATCTCTTTTCTGGAGTCTTTGCCTCAACTATGTGGACAGCTTTTTTACCAGCTAACTTTTGTATTAATTCTCGTAGCCAGACTTCGAGCTTAGAAGTGGGTTCACCATCCCACTTCTTCATGTCTTCTCCCAGTTCACGCAGAATGGACAACATGCAATTACATTCACTATGTGGTTTACTCTTGAGGCTTTCCTTTTTCCCGTGTGCAATGTAAGGTGACTGGGACCAGGACCGGGACTGGGACCCAGACCGAGATCGAGACCGAGACCGAGACCATGGCCTTTCTTCTGTTCTGCCTCTGTCAGAGTCTTCATAGGACATCTCTCTCTCAGTGACTTGCTGGTGACGAGACTTAGAGCTGTCCCTAGACTCTGAATTTTTGGCCCGTAGAATGTCAAGACTTTCTCCTATTGTCTGTAACCAAGTACACATTTTGCCCACAGTTTGAGGTCCGTGGTCACTACTTTGAGGAAGAAATGTTATCAAGCACTTGGCTAATAATGCAGGGGCACCTTGCATTACTTTTACCCACATGGGCACCGTGCAAGGGACATTCTCTGGATTAATAGTAGTAACATTAATTCCTTTGAGCAGATCACCATAAAGAAGTTCTAACACTGCCAATTCTCGTAAGTATTGGACAGCTTCATCTGTAGTTGTCCACTTCCTTGGGGAACTCTCTAAAAACTCTGTATATGGGTATGCTCCAGTCACACCTCCAAAAAGTCGCGTCAAAAGATTGCACTTGCCTTGTTCCTTTGCAAACTCTTTTTCGATTCTATAATCTCTGGCAATCGTGCCCAGACGTTGTGCCTCATGACTGTCCAACACGTAACCCGCAGCTCCTCTATCTCGGCATCGGAGCAGCCAGGTCAGAACCTGTTCACCAGGCAGGCGATTGTATTCCTTCCGTATGTCCTGAATTTTTGCCATGGTCAGTGGTCTAGATTCTGGGCTCTCCTGTCTAATTTCCCCTGGATGTTTCTGTTTTCCCAGTGATTGTCTGGTCTCCCCTGCTGAAGTTCCTGCACCTGCATCATCTGTTGAAAGACTTATCCCTATCCCCTCAGCAGTTCCTGCTGTTGCTCCTTCTGTGTCCAGTTGGCCAGCTCCTGTAAACCTCCTTGTCCATGACCTCTGTTTCACTGAGGGAGCAATAACAGCTTCAGGTTGTTTGGTCTGGGTACCCATCTTATTTAGAGTGTTTTTAGTGTCCTGCCCAGTTTGGGTCCCTGCATCCTTCCTCATAACGTTTTGACAGTGCTCTATTGCAGCTCGGTAGGCATAGGCCAAACCCCAACAGAGGGCAATCACCTGCTGGTTCTGATCAGAATAAGCTAGGCATCCTTCCTTCAAGCAATGTGCCAGTTTTTTGGGGTTGAGCACCTGTTCTGGGGTAAATTGCCAGATAACAGGAGGTCCCAAACGCCCTAGAAGCATGCCCAGGTCAGTCCATGTTCCCTGCCAGCCAGGAAGTGACTTCCTCAAGGGACATCCTGATAAGGCTCCTTCTAAAACCTGTTTTGAAGCTTGTTTTGTCCTGTACCAAGGCAACCAGCATAACACCACCTTTTTCAAACTTATCAATATTTCTATTGTTTCGACTAATACCAGGATCATCACCAGAAATGTCAAATAGGAGCTCCTAAAAACTGTATATGCCTCTGCTATAAAACCTTCTATGTCGAAATTGGGCAGGTTTTGGAGAGACCAAGCAAAGCCAAAATCCATTGAGGAATTAATCAGATGGTCTGTACCAGGCACATTGGCTTTTAACAACTGGAAAAGCATGAGCACCAATGCAGGTACACAGAGAGTTACAACTAAGATGGGTATTAACAAAAAAATACTTTGCCATTTTGTTTTGCTTTCAATGTTCAGCTTGTTCTAAAACATGAGATAAACTTGACAATAGTTTACCCAATAATCCCTGGGAATACAGCCAAGTTCCTGGGAAACTTGCCAATGTCCTTGGTTGAATCTGAGCCACGGCACCAAAGTTTATGTTTTGGTTCAGCTTGGCAAAATGCCAACTGCCCAAGAGTCTGTCAGAGTATCCCCCCCAGGGAAGGGAGGGAGCAGAGAGAGGAAAAAAAAATGGAAGTGGAACTTTAAAATGGCAAGGTTTTTATATTTACACAGAAGAAAAGAAAATTAAAAACAGAATATGATAAAACACATATATATACAAATCTGAAAAGAATTTATAACAACTCTACCAAGCCGCCCAACCAAATAATACAGATTCCAACCACCCAAAGCCCACAAAACTCCCCAAAAACTCTTCCAGAGAAAATTTCCAGCAAAAGAGGAGAAAAATTAACAAGCAAATGTTCACCTCCCTAGATAACACAGCGGGGATGGCAGCAAGGCCTGATCTCGGCAGGGGCAGGGCAGGGCATCCTCTCGGGTCGGAGGAGAAGAGCAAAAAGAGGCAGAAGCTCCACCTCCCTCTCTTTCTATACTTCTTAATGATGTCAGATGATATGAAATATCTCTTTGGTTGCTTAAGTCAGGTGATGTTTGTCCCTTCTAATCTACGTCACATTCTCTGGGCCTACTAAATTGAGGCCCAGCTGAAACTAAAGCCCAAACTACCACAATTACACACTGTACCTACATGCACCTCTGTTGCTGTTTTGCATTTTTTTCCTCTTCTGTTAGACTATGAACACTTCTACAAGGGTCTGGGTCTTCCTATTAGCTATGTAATGCTTACTGTTTTGATCTAGCACTGCTTTTTTGTCTTTCCAGCAGTAGTCCCAGGAGATTTTAAGTGGTTGTTGTTATAGGCACTCCAGACACCAATGTACATGACCTCTGTCAATTCCCATAATATTCATCTGGTACTAACAGCCATATAATACTTTAAAATTGTATCTCATTTGTGACCTTCATGGGGTTTTATGAACTGAAATGTACAAAGAAAGCCAAGTTGGTAGTAAGATCAACGCTTGGCAACGTTCTTCTGAGAGCTGAAATCTAAATGCAAGCACTTTGCTGAGGAGTACATGTGTGTCCAGATACAGATTCAGCATTTAACTGAATGGAAAGAGGAAAATCCCATGATTTACAATGTAGATGGGATGCTCATGAATGCTGCAGCCACAAACATGCTTCCTGAGGAGGTCTAAATAAATTAAGGAACTTCAAAAATCTCTCTTTGATTTGTTTTCTCTTCAGACACACAGAATTGAAACAGAGAGAAGTGCAGTTGCCCAGGCACATCCGTCCTGGGCAACTCCAGGACCTGAGATGCTACCTGAGATGCCTGAGGGTCTCCAAGACATCTGGATCAGGGCATCACATATGACACAAGACTTATGAAAGACTCGTTTGGTCTGGCTGCTACATGCTGGGTGAGATAATCCTCAGTACCTAAAATATAACTGAACCTTGTCAGTGGAGTTAAGGCATAGGTAGCCTAGTGCTCACATTACAAAAGAAAGTGTCTCCTCCAATGAGAGACAGGAGACATCTAACAAGAACCTGTCTCTCACACCAAGAGTGCAGTGAGAGCCAGTAACTTGCTCAGTTCAGGTACATCAGCAAGGGAGCACATCAGTCACTAACCCCAGCTCTCAGATAGCGTGTTTGTTTAAGCAAAGCTTGTGTACAGAACTTTCTCATTGGCAAAGATTTTTGGTGTCTTTGTCTTTGTTACCTGTTGTCATCTTGATAAGACAACAGTTCCCAGTTGACCCAGCCAGTGATGTTTGTTCTTTAAAAGCATTTCTTATTTCAGCATTTTACCTTTGCCTTATCTAACCAGTGTGAAAAAATAAAGACATTTAACAGTGCCAGACAAATGAAGATTCAGCAGGATCCAGTGCTCTGCTGAAATATTGAACTTCCTGTCACATTTTCAAATGCTGGCTTTTATGACTATTGTAACACTACTATGAGTGAGACATTATTTTATATGTTGAGTCTTGCATACAGTAGTTGGAAATAAATGGTATTGGCTAAAATAACTCCAAAGCAAAATCATAGAATTATAGAATGTCTTGTGTTGGAAGGGACCTTCACAGACCATCTAGTTCCAAAATGAAGAGGATAGGATTTTTGCTTCTCCTCTTTGCCCAGTGGTTGAGCTAAGTCACTGCTTTCTGCTAAGAGGCATCTGACTGCTCAAAGTGCTGTTGAAATGAGGGTCAGAACAGGGGCATTTGGAGCTGTTAGCTCCCCACAGCCATCCTATACACTTTCTTTAGTTTTTAAATTTCTTTAGTTTTAAGTTTGTAACTTGACATAGTGCTTACAGACAGCAGTTAGAGACCTACCACTCATCATCTGTCTCCTGTATCTCAGGAGTCCCAGAGTCTGAGCAGGCTGTTGTTAGATCCAAGCAAAGATATTTCTGGGTTCATGAAAAAGAAGTCTTTAATCTCTGATTACCAGCATCTGGCTGCAGCCTGTCAGCTGGGTTTCCTCAGACTCATTAGTGAGGCCCAGCAGTGACAGCAACTGCCAACATAACACAACGAGAAAGGCTTTTAAGCCCCAATTTATATTTTACATGTCTCTCTTTCCTCTGGTTGCTGCTAATGGACCACCATTATGCAACTGGAAATGCCAATTTATTCTGTTTGGAGGAGCTGAGCTGTATCCCTCTCAGTGCCTCAGGCCTGACTTGCATTTGCTGAAATTCCCCTAGAGACAGCAGAATAGTTTTATTTTAACTAAGAGATAGGATTGTCCTGAGAACCAACATAAAAAAAATCAGTGCTTTTGTGTATATGTACTATCCCAAGCTAGCCACCTGGGGAATATTAACCAGGCTCCATTTACAATCGTGTTTGTTTAAATAGAGCAGCATGAAAATTCACAGGAAAATCTCCACAGCTCCCTGAGCACCTGTAGTGCTTCTGCACGGCTCACTGAGCCTGTGTCTTCAGGCAGTCTGACTCACATAAAAGGTAAGTGAACTCCAGGCAGGCTTGCAGAATTTCCACAGCTCTCCTAGGCCAGGAGCACAGCGTCCCTGCTGGTGGGTGCCTGTGTGCTCTCCATCCCTCAGGGCTGTCTTCTGACAGAGAACGGGGCAAGGGTGGTGTGCTGGTTTAAATGTAAACTGGCAGGAGAAACAAACTCAACACAAAAGAGATTATAAATCAGAGCTACAATTTAATAACAATATTACAATAAATGCAACGGCACAAAGAGAAAATGGTTTTAACCCACAAAACCCAGAAGTATAACCCAGCACCCTGGGGCACAAACACAGTGGTGTTTGTTGGCCCCTGTGCTAAGACCCACATGGTTCCCCCAAGTCCAAAGCAAAAGGAAGTGGAAAAAAAACCCCAAAACAACCCCCTGTTGGTGCAGATGACAGTTGCAGTCTGGTGAGGAGTGGTAGTCTCCTCCTCTTGAGGTTCTGATCCTCCCCTGGATCTGACAAGTGGTTTTTCCTGAGGTCTTCAAACCCCCAGATTATGTACCCCCAGGTCCAGGTGGGAGCACCCAGTCCCTCCCCCAGGGCGGGGAGTTACACAATGGGTGATCTGATTCTGTGAGTAAGGGGGTATTTTGGAATTGTTGCTGGCCCATTAGCAGACATGCCCCCTCAGGCTGGGTGTGAAGGTGCTAACGACTCCCTGTAGGGGTGTTATCAGAGCTCTTGTCTCTCGACTGTCTTTCATACCCAGCCTGAGGGGTCAGGTGTGCCCTGGGCAGCTGCTGCAAATGGTCCATTGTTAACAGTTTTTGGGAAATGAATAGAAGGTGTAGAATACATAGCTTTGGTCACCCACACACAGGGATAAACTGGTCCCACCTGCTGAACTAGGACAGGTGGGTTCTCTGTGGCATTTCTGTGCAAGGCTCTGTAAGCCGCGGGGTGACACAGGGACAGCACTGAGTGCCCGCCGGGAATGCAGGCAGGAGGCTCCTCATCTGTCTGTGCCTTGGTCTGCCCTTATGCAAATATCTCTATTTCCTGTGTCAGAAACACCAAACAGTATTAGAGGCTTTCAGTTCATTCTTTGGAAAGTTTAACCTGTGGCTTGTATTGTGATTTTGCTTGGAAAAACAATTGGCTTTAGGAGAATGCTGAAGCTGTTGTGTATGAATCAAGGATCTAATCCTGTTACACCAAAATATGTGGGATGCTTTTCATTGATTGCAAAGGGACACAGCAGTTGCTGTACATTCAACATTTATTTTCCCTCAAGCCAAAGAAAAGCTAATTTATTTTGGTTAAAAACATAATTGCAGAGTCCTGTCCTTTCCCCTTACTGTATCTCCCTCCCCAGTGGTGCAGATTAAGGTAAAATACAGCTCATTCACTTATAATTAGGACAACATGGAGATTAGAGGGTGGGACACTAAACGGGTATGTATTTCCTTTTGCTATGACCTGTCAGGACAACTCTGGCTCTAGTGGGGCTGGTTTACGAAAATGGCTTGACCATGCTCAGTTTTCTCCAGTATTCAGTTCAGCACAGGACCAGGCTGATTCAGAACTGTGAAAATGTGGATTTCATATGCACTATTTTGACATTTCTGTTTCTTGTTTCTGTTTATTCTGTCTTTCAAATGCTTTTGTCTTGCATTTGCATGTGTGAACTGCACTGTTTTGTTCAGTAGAGCTCCCATTCCACAGGTCCTCTCCAAATCATAACTCACGCTGTTCAAATGTGAATGGCTTTTTAAGGCAGATTAAACCAGTGCTTCTCTTGCGAAGGAAACCAAATGAGCTTTTCTTAGGTTGGCAATTCAGTCCAATTATTTCACAGATCTTTGTTCATTTAATTCCTCTGAAGTGGAACAATCAGAAGAAATGGGGAGCTACAATGTGAGCAGGAAATTACAATTTCTCATTCTGAGGAAAATGAGGTTTTAGAACACGTCCCTGTATTTATTTATTTATTTATTGATGACGCCTCATTCTTTTGTCATCCATCCTGGTAGTGCTTTGTTGAAAAGCACAGCAGTCTTGAGAAACTATTAGAATAATGTCAACGCCCTTCCAACAGAACTGTGTAGCCAAAGCCACAGGTACTCTAAAAAATCTCAACTCTATTGTTTGCCTAGGACCTACACCAGTTTAGAGTAGCTGAGAACTTGCAGTTTGCTGGAGTGAAAGGATGAGATTTCACTCCTTGGATAACATCATTACATAGAAATAAAATCTAGAATATTCTGAGCTGGAAGGCACCAGCAAGGATCACCAAAGTCTAACTCCACACTCAGCACAGGACAATCCCAAGGGTAACACCAAGTGCCTGAGAGCATTGTCCAAATGCTTCTTGAACTGTATCAGGCTTGGTGTTGTGACCACTTCACTGGGGACCCTGTTCCAGTGCCCAACCACCCTCTGGATTCAGAACCTTTTCCCAATATCTAATCTACATCTCCCTTGTCACAGCTTCACGCCATTCCCTCAGGTCCTGTCACTGGCGACATCTGAGAAGAGATCAGTGCCTGCCACTTCTCTTCCCCTCACGAGGAAGTTGTAGGATGCAATGAGGTCTCCCCTCCATTTCCTCTTCTCCACACTGAAACATATGTTTAATGATAGCATGTGGTATCACTAATCACCTAAGAGATTCAGAAGGAGACTTCTAGCAGTGACACGAAACACTCCTTTTTGACAACAAAGTTTGATTGTGTATAGAACTCCTGCTTTGGCTATTGACTATCTTCCCTACAGGGCCTGACTTTCTCTGTGTTTTGGTCTATGAGGTGTGCTGAACTACTGGGGTTTATGCTGACTAATGACAGGAATTGGCCTCAAGACATGGAAGGACAGCTCCAACATAATGCCTCCTTCCAGCTCAGGGCCTGACTCAGCTCAGTGAAACAAGTGAAACTGAACTCTGCATCAAGCCAGTGCAGAACAGGGCAGATTTACAGGACACAGGTCACAGTCTACCTGGCTTTACTGTCTTTTCACATCTACCTTTTGCCTCACAGATTAGACATTCTTCAAAGTGCTGTCCTGCTGCTGGATGCAAGAGGATACTGCAGTGTATTTTCCAGCAAGTGATGAGTTTGAATGTTTCCAGCCAATTATGGGCTCAGGATCTCATTCTAGATGGACTAAGTCAAGGCTCTGAAAACTGCTGCAATTAACTTCTGTTTTTCTGGTGCATTTTTGAGAAGATACTGATGTGTCATCTGTCCTTTTTTACCCCTCTCTTTTATTCAGAGGCTACTGGTAAGTAACCTGGAAACTCACAAGTCATCTAGTTCTGGAGTTAAAGGGAGCCTCAGCTTGACAGATTACTCTGAAGAAAGGCAAAGCACTTGGAGAAAGGTACCTGTGCAAAACAATTTATTTCCCAGAAGGCTGTTAAAGTACATATTTAAACAACGTAAATCATGAACTCAATGATTGTGATTTTTCTTACCAGTTTCACTTCTTTTTTCAATTTTAAAGAATATAGCTTAAGATTATGTATAAATTTTATGGTCATTTAGCCATTGTAATTTTGTCAGTATCTCTCCAGCTCACAGGAATCTAATACAGTAAAACAGACTTATTTAAAGGCCCCAGCATGATATGAGAGGCTATTTCAGTATATGCCAGTAAAGGCAAACTACAAGACAGGCAGCACCACAAAACACAGAAAAAGGAGAAGGAGAAGGTTGTCTGTCCATTTTGCCTCCTGAAAATAGTTTAAGCCACGCACTACAACTTACTGAAGACAAAAATTTCCTAAAGTTTTGTTTGAAAAAAGGCTGATAGAAAGTATTTTGAGACATGTCACCTCAGCTCATAAGTAATTTTCTATCAGCTCTAAGATTTCTAAAACACAGATATTTGCCCCCTGGGAAGTCTGCACTGGAGCAGGCTCCTGGCAGGACCCAGAGGAGCCCAAGCTGGAGTAGGTTTGCTGGCAGGACTTAGGACCTCATGGGGGACCCACACTGGAGCAGTCTGTTCCTGAAGGACTGCACCCTTTGGAAAGGAAGGCACATTGGAACAGTTCATGAACAACTGCAGCCTATGGGAAGGAGTCATGTTGGAGAAGTTTGGTGAGGACTGTCTCCCATGGGAGGGACCTCAGAGCAAGGATGGACAGCAAGAAAGAAGGAGTGGCAGAGGCAACATGTGATAAACTGATCATAACCCCAGTCTCCGTGCCCATGCCACCTCAGGTGAGTGTCCAGCCTTGGTCAACCCACACTGCTGCAGAGGCCTAGTGTCTTATAAAACTTATTTCTAGACAGAAAGACACTGATTATATATTAATGAGATTTTAGTATTTTTCTGGACTTCAAAATAAATTATGGAAGTCTAAAAGTGGGTATTGGCAGCTATGTTCTAATTTTATTGAAGTGATGATAAACAAGATACAAAGTGAATTCAAACTAAAAATCTAGAAAATAGAATTATTGGCACAATAACAAAATGAGAAAACATGAGAGAGAAGTAGACAGTCACAGCTGAACAGGGCCTTGAGTATGAGAAGTTCATGACCAAAAAGATGAAAGAAAACAGGCAGAATTTGTAGAGTGAACTGTTAGCTGAGGAATTTTGCTTATAAGCTGTAATTAAGCTGGAAAAGAATGAACTGAGAAAGCAAGCTATGCCACAGAAAACTGTGGTTAATAACCAGATAGCTGAGGACCAGTGTGTGAAAGACTGTAGCATAAGGAGATGCTTTTTCTTTCTTTTTATTTTCCCTCCTCTATTTTCTAATTTGAGGTGCTGGAATTTCAGATTTCTCCCTTCCTATTAATTATAATTTCCATCTGAAAACTATAATGGATTCTTTGCTTAAGTGCAGATAAAATGGAACAGAATTGATATTTAATTTGCATACAAAACAACAAAATACTTTATTGAAATTAGACATGGTAATTCATGGCTATATTTTCAGGAGTTGTCTATCTGAGACCAATAATTTTAGGTCACTGAGATAAATCATCAGTAGTGTCTTGCTGTACATAACTATTTTGATGGATATCTTGCAGCTGTCAGCAGGTTGAATCTACTTGTTGATGGCTCTTGGGGAAGTGGTTTAATGGTTGTCCAAATGAAGCAAGAACTAAACTAGGAAAGAAAAATTCATGGAAATTAGGAAAATGTTGGAAAGAAGCAGTATTTGTTCCCTGAATAAGCATTCTTAAATGTATAATAATTCAGAAAATGGAAAAGGAAATAAGTATTTCTTTTTTCCTGTCTTCTTCAATTCCTTGGTAACTCCTATGGAGGTACTGCGAAGATGTATCACAACTTTAGCATAGGATTTTCCCCAAAATTTCTTACATCAATACTACTGAATATTATTAGAGACTTTGGAAAGTGTTGCATTCCAGATGTGGACATTCATTTTTGTTGATTCAACCTGAACCCCTTACTGTTCAGATCTGAGACCTTTTGGAAGTCTCCGCTGCTTTTTGGAAGGCTCCCCTCATGTAGCAACCAGAACAAGAGGGCAAGGTGTACAATTACACCTTGTCGTAGTAGGAAGCCAGGATCTGTAAGGGGTGTGTATCTACATGTAACACCTGAGAACTGCAACCAGAGCTTGAGCCTTCTGAGGGACAACAAAAACCTGGCACTTGGTGCATGTCTGATCAGCCAGCTCCCCTACCAGTGCTTCCAAAGCACTGCCTGGAGTACTCCTGAGGGGTCAGTCCCGCAGGAAAGAAAATGAAAAAGGATGCTCTTCCAATGCTTTCTGCCTTCCCAGGATTTCTGTCCTGATCCTCAGAAGCCCTGTTATTCTGAAGACTGATGTGGTAGCTATATGAGATAGACAGCTCGAGTTTCTGGTGGGGATTTAAGAATTTTAGCCATGATCTTTTCCTCTCCTCACTCCTTGTTCTGTGTTGTGGTTCATTTTTCCTATGTAAAATGAGTCTCAGCGAGGGGAGAGTAGTGAATAACTCCACAAACCCGAGCACTTCATACGCATTTCTAATGTGGTGTTGAGGAATTGACATGCAGCAAACTGCAGCAGCCTTTTGGTTGGGAATGACATGGCTTCTGCTGACATTTTCCGGCTGAAGAATCATCTTATGTCTCATACACACTCTTTGTTTTCAGCTCTTCTGAACCCTGTGAAAAGCAGAATCAGAGCCGAGCAGGTCAAGTTCGGGGGAGTGCAAAAGCCTTGAGGGAGCTTCAGCACGGCAAGATGAGGGTCAGCTCCCTCCAGGAGGTCAGGGAGAGAGGGCCAGAGCACTGAAGAAGAAACCTATTCAGCGGTACACCGAGGAGGAACGCCATTCATGAAAGAGGGTGTCGGCCCCAGCAGTGAGACCGGCTGTGGGGTACCGTCCCCTCACGGTCCGCCTGGGAAGGACGCGCAGGGACAGAGAGCTGGGAAATCCGCTCCGCGACGGCTGCCAAGGGGGACTCGCTTCCAGCCGGCAGTGGCCCGTCCCACCCGCCTTCCTGCCGAACCCGCTTCGGCCCCGCCGCCACCGGCGGAGATGAAGGCGCCGGGGCCGGCGTGTGCGAGGGGAGGGCGGCGGGGAGCCGGCCCGCTGTGCCTGCCCGCAGATCAGCTCCCGAGCGCAGCCGGCCCCTCTGGGGACGCGCTGAGCATCCCCGCTCCGCCCGGGCTCTCCCCGCGGCGCGGCCAGCGGGGTGGCAGCTGATGCACCGGCGGATGGAGGGGGCGGCGGGACCCTGCCTGGCTCGCAGCACGGATGCTCCGGCCCCCACCTCTGCGGGGCGGATGAGCGCCCGCCCGGGAGCGGCTCCGCCTTGCCGGGAGCGAGTGCCGCGGGTACCGGAGCGTGTGCCGCTGCCGCTCCGCGCGGTCCCGTCGCTTCTCGTGTCGCCGCCCGGGGCTGCCGGTCCTCCCTCCGCCAGCGGCCCCGGGCCGGCCCTGCCCTGCCCTGCCCTGCCCTGCTCTGCTCTGCCCGCGCCGGGTCCCAACTTTCCTCGGCGTGGCACGAAATGTGCCGGAGCGCCGCAGAGCCGCTTTGACGTCTTGATCCTCTCCGAGAACTTAACAGGATCGCAAAGCCCTTCGAGCGGCTTTTCCCGGTGAGCCGGGCTTAGGCGCTCGGGCTCTGGCCGTAATCCGCCCGCGCCGCGCCGAGGGGCGGCCGCGGCGGGCCCTGCCCTGCCCCGTCGCCCCCGCCGGGCCCGCCGGGCTGCGCTGCCGGAGCTACCGGAGCTGCCGGGGCTGCGGGGACTGCCGGAGCTACCGGGGCTGCCGGGGCCGCAGGGACTGCCAGGGCTGCGGGGACTGTCGGAGCTGCCGAGACTGCCGGGGCTGCGGGGGCTGCCCGGCACTGCGGCCGGAGCGGGTCCGCGCTGGGACCGTGCTGAGAAGGGCAGCGCTGACCGCCGGCCTCGCTTGAGCATCACGGCCCCGCTGCGCCCGCGTCCAACAGGCAGGCGGACAGTCGGACGGACGGACGGAGCTCCAGAGTTCGGATGCTGCGAAGGAAAGCGTGGGCAGGTGAGTCTGAAAAAGGAGGCAGGAAGGCTCCCCTTCTGTGCTGCCCGTGAGAGTGGGATCATGTCCTGCATCGGACTGCAATTCCAAACCTTAACTCAGAAGCTTGAAATATAAGCGTAATTTACAATATTTATTTATTTATTTATTTACTTTTAAAGAGAAGTATTATTCGGTTAATTGACACAGAGATCTGCATATTCCAAATCAAACTGTATTCAGGACACAACTCCATAGAAAAGTGAGGCCGAGGGGGACTTCCACCGCTACTGATGCTGAAATTTGCCAGTCTGATCCATATGTCTCATAACTTCTCTGCTGTCTGATGTCTGTGGCATAAGCATGACCTTGTCAAACCCTATATAAAGTACATGCTAACAAGTACTGCAAGCAGTGAAAGGGCATTATTTTCCAGTGATTCCTGGTACTCCAATAAGTTGACCTTGGTTCTAATAATACTTCGCAAAACTCCTGTAATGTAATCAAGGCCATAGTGTGCCTAAGAAGGTGCAAGATACAATAATAACTGTAATCTGTGCCTTTCTCTAATGCAAGGTCCACTCACTTGCTGAGAGTGAAAAGAAGACCTGAATGTTACTTTAGATCTCTGAAGAAATGATGTTAAATGTACATGTTGGCACCTGTTGATCGTGGACACTTTTAACTATATTTTGTTTTCCAGATTCATAGCTGTTGTATTCAAAGCAAGTAGTTAGAGGCCTGTTGTATTTAAAATCTGTAATTTTCATTGTTACAACTGAGTAAAGTGTAGTTTCAGATGTTACAAGTTTTGAAATAGCATAACTTTGCCTTCAGTCAGCACAGGGTTTGTTGGGTTTTTTTCCTCTGGTATTTTTTCTGTCGTTTTCTTTGAGTATGCATGCTAAAACTATCTGATTAGACAAATACTTGCTGTAGATGATACTGAGACTGCCAGGATGTGTAATCAGCGAGGGTAATCATGATAAACATGTGGTGAACAACTTCAGGGAAGAGCACATCGGCTTTAAAAAATTATACATCATCCTTCAATATCAGCATCTCTCAGCTTTGCCCTCTGTGTATCCCAGCCTTTGTCATCCAAGCTCAGTCGTTTTGGTTCAGCACGTTGTCCTGCAGCCTTCTCCAATGTTGCCATCTCTTTTCATTAGCATCTCTCAAATCCTCTTCTGTCGAACGTCTTCTTACTGCTTGTGAAACGTGACACAATTTACCTCTCACGCTTTCCTTCCCCAGCCAAGTGAGATAACTCAGGTAGTTTACATAACATGGGCAGGGAGTGAATTTGAATGGGTAACATTCATATGTATGCCCATGAACATGTATGTATTTTATAGACACATTCAGAAGTGTAAACCTACTGTGTTTTAGTTGTATTCATGCCCCTGTTACATTCACTTTTAAGAATTATCTTGGTAAATGAATGCACTGACAGAGATGCTGGTTGAACTGGTGAATTTCAGACAGTGGCTGCAGAAGCCTTGCACAGAGCTTATTTACTGTGCAAAGACATGAACACCAAATACCTGCATCATGGTAGCCCATACCAGCAACAGAAACAACACGGTGTAACTTGGTTGTCCCATCAGCTGTGATTTGTAATTTATTGTGTTTCAATGTACAACATTATGTTCAATATCCATGGCTAGTTTTTCCTGAATGGTTTACATTATATTGCAGTATAAAAACAATATATTCATAGAAAATGGTCTGCAAAACAAGTTTGGCAAATCTTAGGAAATTGAACTGTGTTACTTATAGTTCATAGATAAAGGAGGGAAACTCAGTCCAAATAATTCCATTTATTTAAAAGATTATTTTGATACTACAGAGTGCCAGGGACTGAGTCATCAAGGAATCAAGGGTGATCTTGTGCATTTCATTCTAAAACTATAAATTATACATGCAAGCATATGCAAGGTTGCACATGCTAGAGTACCTATGAAAGGTGCTTGATAGACCTTTGGTCCTGAGGCTACTAGGCTATGCATGTAAATTGTGTTCATTTTCAGGAGATGCCAGTGCCCACAGACTGTGGAAAATGCAATATGATGTAGCAGACAGCAATAAAATTTGAAAAATGTATTTTTAAAAGAGGTCCTAGAATTTAAGAATTGTTGATTCAAACTGTTGTGCATAATGATTTATGAAGATAAGGTGGTGCAGGTTGCTGGTTATTTTTCCATCCCCTGGGGCTTCATCTAATAGCTCTTATACAAAGTTGGTTTCCATTAGAGTATGCCAGAATCCAGTCTGCAGATTAATTTGCAAACCTCCAAATTGTTGAAGAAAAACATTGGGCCTTGTCTTCACATGGTGTAGTTACTTCAGGACCAGTGTCCTGTCTTTGGTGTCCATTTGTTTCCTGTATTGGCCAAATCATTGTCGCTGCAGGATGTCACACGTAACACACACAAGGTACACAATGTACCACCGAGCTACAACTATTACCAAGTGACATAACCAGGATCATGTAGGTGGAGGTCAAATCCCAAAATAAATCTCAGAGTCTTAGCAGGGTTGAACCTGAGAGGCTGTGTGAGGATTTAGAGTGTGTCTTAACTAAAATGATGTAAGTGATCCTATGCAGCTTGTATAGCAAAAAGTGAAATGTTGAAAGCCTCAAGAACAACATTATTTTACCAACTACACAAACACAATCCTTTATAAAATTGTATGTAAAGCCATCTTTTACTTTGTGATGTTGATATGTATTTCACCTTGAAAAGCTATTTTTTGAATTCTGCCATATTTTACCTCTGTAGTACTTTTACTCTAAGTAAAGAAGCTTTAAGAATATTAAATGGTGGTAGAAATAGCTTAATCTGCCATTATTGCTTGATAAACAGCTATATTTACTTTGCATTGGATGTATTAATTCTTGGTTGGTTAATGATTTTGAATTAAGTCAGGTGAGTTCATATATTCTGCCCCAAAGAGGAAGTGCTAGACTATCCCAAAGATAAACTCTGAATATTCTTGAGAAGACTGTAGTAATTCAAAATCCTTTCACAGATGTTTGACAAGCTGCACAGCTCATTTTGGTATCTTAGCTGATGGCCGTCAACTTCCTAAACTTTATATAATTTATAATATTAAAGTGTGTGCGTCAGTTTTTATCCTACTGAGTATGTGCAAAATTGGCTGAAACCTAGACCAAAAAGCTTCTCAGAGGCTTTGACTGTATCCAGATAGCAAGGGGTGCTGAAAACAGACATTCCTGCTGCTGCTCCAGTATATGTTCTCAGAGCACTGAAAACCCATGAGAAAGTTATGTGTGAGTGTATCCCATAATCTATTGGTAGAAGGCTCTGGAGAAAGGAGTAAAACTGGTTTTGGATTACTTAATTTGAAGCAGACTTGAAAAGCTTCTCATTTTTGAGGTGCAGCTGCTCAGCCCTATGCAATTTGCTGCACATGGGTGAATGGAATAGACCTGAGAAAAAGGGGAGTTACTTCTGTTGATGAGGTGCTGCCTCTTTTTGGCCTGGAGGCAGATGCCCAGTTGTTTTCAGTCTCCTGTTTTAGCTTCAGTCTGTTCTTATTGACTGGAATATGTAGCTCCCTTCTTAGTGCCTTATTGCTGGGTATCTGAATTTCTGTATACCTGCTTTAGGAAATCCACTGGATGGCACAGCTCCTAAAATTTAGATAGTGCAGCCTTTGTAACTCTATTTCTAAGTCGTTAAAGATATAGTTCTAAAGAGGTAAGTAAAACCTGATTTTCAAAATTAGTAAATGCATATGTGAATCTGAAGTTTTCATATGTTACTTGAACTCATATTTGTTGCCAAACAACTCTCTGTATGATAAAACAAGTCTTTCATACCAGGCAGTGCATATAAAATAACTTGACACAAAACATCAGTTGCTATTGAATTCAAAATGAAGAAGATAAAAGAGTACATTAACTATTTGCATTTGGAATAGGCAGTACTATCATTAATGTATAATTTGTTATATTTTTGATTAGGATAGTCCACTTTTATCATTTGGCTGTAGTTTCAGTCCCTGTGATGTATGTACTGAAAAGCAGTGTTCTTGAGTGTGGAATTATTATTTATCTCTTTCAAGTTACTACAATTGGTAGCAAGGAAGGAAAGACTAAGTGAGAAAGCATGTTAAAATTCTGCTTAAGGCATTGGTAAAGATGTCATTCTTTCAAGAGCTAGGAAGGTTTCAGGTAAGTTTTATTTTGCTGGGTGACTAGATTGAGGTTCAGAGAACTGTACTTGTTTTAAGTGCCCAATGTGGATTTATCAGACCTGTCAGCCTTTAGGTAAACAAGTTTTACTCTCAGTGTAATTACTAGCTTCAAATATTCAGAGTAGGGAGTCTAATTCCCAGAAAGCAGAGATTTTATGAAAGGCAGATAGCAGTGTGTGGTGGGTGCAGGCCCCAGGGGCTGGCAGGGGGCTGTGGATTCCTCTGAGAGGAGCAGCCAGGGCTGCCTGGTGGCCCTTTGGGGAAAACACTTAAGAACGAGTGTAACGGCACAAAAGCAGTGTGTGGGGAATGAGATGGGGGGAAAAGAGTGAAAAACAGCTCTGCAGACACCAAGGTGAGAGAAGAAGGAGCAGGGGTGTTGTTCTAGGCATGGGAGCAGAGATTCCCCTGCAGCCCATGCCAGAGCAGACATTCACTGCGGATAACTCTATGGTGGAGCCAGTAGCTGTTTCCTGAAGGAAACTGCAGCCAGTGAAGAGGAGCCCATGGGTGAACAGGTTCTCCTGCCAGGAACTGTGGCCCATGGAGGACCCACACTGCAGCAGGTTTATCCTGCAGGACTGCAGCTCGTGGAGTAGACCCACACCAGAGCAGTTTGGGAAGGGCTGCAGCCTGTGGCGAGGATCCACACTGGAGCAGGGGTGATGTTAGGAGGAAGGAGCAGCAGTGAGGAAGCACCATGGACTGACTGCAAACCCCCATTCCCCACCCACTGTGCTTCTGGGTAGGGTGGAGGAGGTGGAGGAGTTGGGAATGTCAGAGTGAAGTTGACTGGGATAAAAATGAGGGCTGGAGGTGTTTTGCTTTCTCACTATCCAACTTCATTTTAATTTTCAATGAATTAATTGAATTTTCCCCAATTTGAGCCTGTTTTGCCTGTGATGGTAATTGATAAGTGATCTTTATGCCCTTTTTCTTGATCCATGAGTTTTCTTGTCTTTCTCCTGCTGCACTGCTGAGGAGGGGGACTGAGAGAGCAGCTGGGTGGGTATCTTGCAGCCAGCCCAGCCCAACCCACCACACTACCATAACAACTATTTTTAAATACAAAGCTGAGCTCTACTCACTTCTTAAAACTGCCTTGTAAGAAGCGGTGTTTAGTGGCAGTTTTGAGATTGCAGACCCCAGACAGCTGGAGCTGTGTCTCTGCAAAAGGTGTTTGCAGAGCCTCAGGCTCTTCAGGACTTTCCCATTGGCTCCTCCTGATAGCTCATGTTAAGCTGCTCCCCACTAAGTTGCTTGCTTGATTTTGGATCCAATGTTGAAATGCTGGTCTTCTCCCTAGACCATTGAAAACATTTATCATTACGAGTCTTGGAAGCCTAGAAGGAATAAATATTTCTGCTTTTTCACACAGACAGTAATCTGTCAGAATTTTATGGGCTTTATGCAGTGCCAGACTGTTGCTTCAGGAGGTCTCACCACCTGCACTGTATCCAAATTACTGCCTTATTTATTTCTATCAGTCCTGTGTTCAGTCTCTCTCTTCTACAGTTGGGCACACATAACCTTCATCCACTGTCCCTACCTCCTTCCAAAAATGCATTAAGCTATTTTATTGCTCAGTAGTACAGTTGTATTTCTGTGAAATGTCTCCCCCCTCCTTTCCTCCAGTGTAGTGGAGAATAAGAGTTCAGACTGCAATTGTACAGCTGAAATTATTGTAATGGATCTGAAATGAGCTCAGATTTTACCTACATATTTTTATTATTTTCTTCATCTTTCTAAGGTGAGCAATACCATTTTTCTTTCTCTCCCTTCTCAATGTCCCTAATCATTCTTGCCATGCTTTTATTCTGATTTATCTTTCTGCTTAAGAGAAGGACTAATAGTGTTTCAGATAAGTATGCACTGTTGTTTTGTGGAACAGTTTTAGTGTTTGTGTCATTAGCACTTTTCATGTATATACTGCCAGTTGCTGTGTCAGCGAGCCTGCCTTGCAGTGAGCAAGGTGTCACTGAGCTTTACTTGTGTCTTAAGTTCATGGGCTGGTTTGGGGTGGAAGACACCTTGAGGACCATGTAGTTCCAACTCTGCTGCCATGGGCAGGGACACCTTTCACTACACCAGGTTGCTCCAAGCCCCATCCAACCTGGCCTTGAGCACTTCCAGGGATGTGGTACCCCTAACTGCTCTGGGCAACCTGTCCCAGTGTTTCACCACCATCATAGTGAAAAATTTCTTCGTAATATTAGTCTAAATCTACTCTCTTAGGTTCCCTTTCTGAGAGCATGTGGATCATTTGGAAGCATGTAAGGTGGTAGTTTACATGCTTTTCATCTGTATTCATTGATTTCCATTTGCCTGCGTGGTGTATCACTGGTCATCAATTTGAGAAATTGATGTAGTTGATGTGGGTCACCCTGAGGCTCCTTGCACTCCTTTTGTTTCTCCTGCTTATAGTAGATTTTCTTGTGTGTGTGTGGTTTTTTGTTTTTGTTTTTTTGTTTTTGTTTTCCATCCTGAGATCTTCTTGTATTACCACTCCTTTTCGTCAGGATCATTAATGACAGGTTTCCCTATGGAGCCCCAAGGAATACCATTCCTAAACTTCTACAGTGGTGAAGGTGACAGTTTAATCTTGTTCTTTCTTTCTGTCTTCTCATTCTTAATTCAGAAAAGTGTTTGGCTTCATAAACTGTGGCTTACTCTGTTTCTTTAGTGGCACAGGTTTTGGAAGTCTAAATAAGGTATGCAGCTGTTTCCTGTATTCAGTGTTCCACTGGCAAGCTCAAGCCTTTCAATGAGATTTGGAATATCTAATTCCAGTATCTATTACTAGTGTTTAATTCCAGACTAGTAATATCTAATTTCAGGAGATTAGTAACATCTGGAGAAACCATTTCAGTTTTAAGTTTAAAGAAATATACTTTATGTTTTTAAACCAAACTTTCAGGAGCTGATGCACAAATTCCAGGTTTGGAAATCTATATGTCATACCTACAGCACCTGAAATGTGGAAAGGCATTGTTCACTAAACTCCAGATTCAGAAGCAACGTCTCTTCTCAGTGAGAGAATGCATGTGGTTAGTAGCAAATTACCTGCATCATCCAAGACTTTAAAAGGGTTTTATTAGTTTATGCTTTTATTGCTTCAACAGTTTTATTGTTTTCACAGAGTTATTTATTTTGTTGGATATTATTAACTAGGTGACTCTTGTTTTAAGAACTGCTGGAACATTGATCTGATTGTGAATCACTAGAACTGATGAGTGTTACTGCTGTGTTAGGTGGAAGAACTAGTCAAGATCTTAACTCAGTACTAACTTTGTGGTGAAAATACATCTTTAGAAAAAAGGTTAATGCTTTGTTACTTGTCTTACAAATCACTCTTATTTTCCCACTATCAAGCTTTTAAAACCCCGAGTTATGTTATTAGCATGAATCATCTGCACTTTAGCAATTAATTCTTCTGAGTGAATATTCCGATCTGAGAGTGGGTTGAAAGAACTCAAATTTTTTATATCAATGTGTAATAAAAATGCTCATTTTCCCCCAGTAAAACTTCAGTTAACCAGCATGAACAGGGCTCAGTTTAACGTGAGCCACAGTTAGACATTAATTGACTTACACTGAGGCAATGTTAATAATGGGAAATTATTAACACCAAAATTTCAGGTGTTAAATGATACCCAAGGGCTATTTCTAGACTAGTTTTATTATTTCCACATGAAAAAAACCCCACCTATTTTGTATTGTAATTCCTATTTATATTAATTTATATTAAATAATATTAATCAAGGTTATATGTGATTTCCTTTAGTTGTGTGGGAGTTGAGTGGAGGGTGAGTTGGATATCTATTTTTTAAGAAAGTGGATACATAACATAGTTCTTATCATGGATTGTGAGCTTTGCTTCTGGAATAATTCAGGACAGAAAGTTTCTGAAAGATCTGTGTTTCATTTGTTATTGAAGGTGAATGTTGTGTAGTCAGTGAGAAAGAGGATTACAGGTAAGAAAGGGACAATAGGTGATCTGAGGGAGTTAATTGATCCCGAGAGGATTTCATTCGAGTCATATCTCAAACAAAAAGAGTTCCTACAGGGAGTCTCAAAACTTAAATTTTTCTTTTTTAAAAATTCAAAGCTACACAGAAAGTCTTTTACTCCCTCATTTGTAATGCACTTGTCTTGAGTCTTAAAACTTGTTTAGCAAGTGATAGATGTGATATGAATATGGAAAGGCATTGAAGGTCAAATCTGGAAAGGAATACAGATCAATTTAACACTTGTATGAGATGAGCTGCTAAATATCTTAACAGAGATTGTCTTGAATCAGTATAATAAAAACCCTGGATAGGTGTTCAGTGAAGAGTGTTAATAATATAGAATTATTCTATGGCATATATAAGCTGAGGGATAAATTTCATTATTAATCTGCTTGGTTAATATCCATTTTAATCATAAACCAGATAAAATTAACACAAGGGAATTAAGGTAAAGTGAAATGAGTTGGCCTAGCACATGTATTACCTAGTGATTTTTGGTTGACTTTCTAACTGTAACTTTTTTTAATGTGATTTTATACACAATTTTACTGTGGGTAATAGGTATGACAGTGCAGGTATCCATAAAACCCAGAGACTAAAAAGAGTGTGGTGTCATATAACCCTTCTATTTTTTGATGAATCTTCTTTGTTACACTTCTGCTATCACTTTCTTTCCTATCTAGTGCAAATAAATCAAGAAACATGTCATATGTGTGTGCAAATAGCACTGGCTATTATTCAAATGTTTGAAATTGCTTTTTGTTGTTCCACTGTTTTATTAAAGCTCTCTTTTTAAGTACTAAGCACATTTCTTTTGCAGTCTTCAGAATTTTTTTCCTTTTTCAGCTGTCATTTAGATGTTGATATGTAAAGCAAAATGGCCAAAATCAACACCCAGCACTCCTACCCTGGCACGCACAGACTGTCTGTCAGAACTACTGATGAAGATATTGAAAGGCTCGAAAATGGCTATGTCAGGTAACGTATTCCTGTCATCAGAGTCAAGAGAACAGATTGTGGTGTAATATGTGGAACTCCTGCAGCACCAGGAATAGGAGCTGGAGTTATGGGAATGTTATGTCATGATATTGTTGACCCAGTGAACTTAACTGACTTCACAATGTATATCCAAAGTATGGAAGAGACAGGCACAGGGAGGTTGTCGTGGCTTGCGGTTTTGGAACCAGAAGCTGTACTACCTCAGGAATAAAGCACATTTTCACGTCAGTGGGAATTACACTAACTCATTAAGGAGAAACCTCTTTCTCAAGTCACCACACAGATAGCAGAGTCTGTCCTTCCAACAGATTATGCAGGATTTGGTGGAAAAAAGATACCAGTGAAAAGTCTTGGGAAGTTTTTTTTTTTTAAAGTAGCTGAAAGTGTTGACATCTTGGTCTGTGTTTTTGCTCATGACCTGTGAAAGATTTATCCTTTTCCTGCCAAGTTCTAGGGAACAAAAGCTGATAGAGTGAAAGCTTTGTCCTTGAAGACAGACTTTGCATA
>JAWWLZ010000001.1:87993705-88004309 GCA_035041345.1 Poliocrania exsul | reverse complement strand
GCTGATGCAATATTATTTTCCTATTAAATAAAACATAATTATTGTTCTCATTTAGTGGATGGCTCTGGCAAGGGAGGTGTTGTGAGTATGAGAGTTTCTCTCTGTTTTTTTAGAATTCAGTTATGTTTAAAATGGATTTGGAACCTTAGTGGGCAGAATTAAGTCAACATTGGCTTAAGTTGTTTATATTACCAGGACTTAAACATAAACCTGAAGTGGAGCTTCAAAAACTTACTGTGTCTGCTTTAAATATTTCTATCTGAGACTGCCTTTGGGCACCACGATTACACACAATACAGACCATACTCAGTTTAAGCATAGTGTATTTCAAAGAACAAATTAAAAAATTGTTATAAAGCTAGGGTCATTTAAAGAATGTTGTTTGCACTAAAGCCTTTGGATTGTGGAAAATAAACTCGTTTGACTGTCAGATAGTGGCACCATCATGTATAGATTACAAAGTCTGCAAGTAGTTGAGTTTAGTGAAAAATGTTTATGAGATGTGGGTTTTGTGTAAACTTAAAGCACAGAAATATATAAACTCATACTGAGAACTTAACCTTTTTAATCTTTATTTATATTGTTCTTCACCTTTTTCAGAATAGTTTGAGTTATATGCGTGTCTAGCTACAGTTGTGTATACTCTGAATATACAAAGAAGCTTCTGATGAAAATAGAAGTGCTTAGCAATTTAAATATTATGGTAGCATAACATGATTCCTGAATGCAAATTCTCAGGTACCTAAAACAACTGCATCTGACAGACTTCACTGAGTATCTTGCTTTAAGATGCAAAGGCCTCTACTTGACAAGGATATTCTGTTGCTCCTGCAGTGCTGTTGCAGTGGACTAGGAACTAATGTGTGAGATATTTTCCTGATCCACTGCAAAAGGTGATCTGCCAGTGTGTGTGGAGTGACTGGGTTCACACAGTTAATCCATCAAGTCCAATTTTGTGGCAGGTGGAGAAGTGCAGAAAAATCCTCCTCGGCTGCTGTTTGTGGGGGTGTTTTAAGGTGTGTCATGTTCTTGTCTGGTTCAGTCAATTTTGTGTGTCTGTTTCATGCAGGCTGTCACAATTTGTCTTATCTGTAAGGTCGTGGGCCACAAGACATGTACACCATGAGGACCGAAGTCCTGACTCTTTCCTGGAGCGCATCAGGGGGCCAGAGCTTGTAGAGGTGTCCAGTAGGCAAAGCAACATCCGCTCCTTCCTGAGCATCCGTGAGCGGCCTGGGGCAGTGCACAGGTAAGGAGATGTGTTTATACTTTAAATCAAGATGACTGAGGTTATGGTATTTTCTTGGTAATTAGGATCTAAGTTTTATTTTAAGAAGAGGGTAAGGAGCTTAGCATGGGAAATGAATAGAGTATCTAATGCTGCCCAGGAATCTTCACATACCTGAGGTGTTCTAGCTTTCAGCAGACTTTCCCCCTCAAGTGCACTGTGGCCAGGATCTTGAAGTAAAGAATTTTGCTCATATTGCTTCAGGCAGCATGATTTCTTAGAACTGGAATTTTATCATATGCAAGTTGTGCAACTTGATGTTACTAAACTCCTCTCTACTGAGGATGAATGTAATTTCTATTTCAAGAATCTAATATTTTGCTAGCTGTGGCTTTTCAGGACATTAATGTTAATGCATGTTATCTGCAAGTATCAGGAAACTTCAAAGAAGCAGTTGTGCAAATGTGCCCTTGCTTCGTTATACCCATTCAGGAGTTCATCTGCTAACAGTACTGAAGGCTTCTGAGGCAGAAATGACAAAATCTTTTGGCTGTTGACTCACTTACTACTTTGGTATGGAAGACAGGCTCAGTCTTATTTTTTTTTCTATAAAACAACAGAGGCTAGCAAGAGAAACCTTTATGTATTTATGTTTTTTTGACTTGATGAATTATTATTGGTTTATGGACAAATGATACAGTGTTTTAAATTTAACTCCAGCTAAAAGAGGCAAAAATGAAGTCCCAAGACAAAAGCTGACTTTCTGTTTGGCATTATGCTTTGAAGCAGAGACTCTTTTTTTTTCTTTTTCAATAGTTCAAGATTGGTATGTAAGCAAGTAATAAATTGATTTGTTTCAAAATCTCAGTTGATAATTCAAATTAAAGCACAAACCTTTGAAGGGCTGTGCATGATACAGTTTACCTTGATTTATTATGGTCCAGCACTGCCTTATTATTTTCAGCTGATGTATTCCTTGGAAATTCAGCTCCAAAGCACATGTTTTTGATCCAGATTGTTGTCTGATTTCTCAGTTGTCTGGATCAGTAGCAATTGCAGATTTGAAGTAATTAGAGAGGACAACATTGATCCTGGGCCAACAAGCCTCTATATAAGGCTATTCAAAGTGAATTTGAGCATATCCATCCTTGCCTTCTCAGTTTTACACTGTTGCTTCTTGACAGTAACTCCCAGTTGTTATATCCTGAAGGCTTAATTCTGCAGCAATGGTAGATATGCCTATTACTTATCCCCAAGCCTTGACACTGCATCTGTGAAGAAGAGTTGAAAGGATTGAAGAAAGCTTAAAATAGTGGCCCCATGAGTACAGGGTTAAAAATAGTGAGGTGCATATTGCCATGAACTAATAGGCCTAAGCAGAAGCTTCAGGCATCAGATGTGGTCACAAATGTGTATTCGAAGCACATGGTAAAAAGAAGCTGGTGCCTTGAAGCAGTTATGCAAAGAGGCTTATCACAGCACTCAAAGTTGACCTTCCTAATCTTATCAGTGCATATGTGAGAATGAGTAAGTCAGTCTGTCATGTCTGTAAACACGTGCATGAAATACCAACACTCTTTACACTCTTTAATGTGTTTTATTTAACTTGCTTGCAGTCACTGGCCCTTGGCCAGGTTTAATGTCAACTTTAGCAACAACACCAATGAAGAGTAAGTACTGGTAACTTTCAACATCTTCCTATACTCCTAGTGCCTTCTCTTTTTCCCATTCCAGCCTAGTAACATTTGTAGTATAAACTCCTTATCTCTTCCTAAGCCTTTCCTAAGAATATAGTTTTATTATAGAGAAAGGTCTAGTTTTCTTAGTAGGAAGTGCATCCTTTGTGCTCCTTGTGAACTTCTTTTTGTCTGAAGTTACCCTTTCCCCTCCAGGAGTGAATTTGATCAAGCATTTAGTCCCTACTCCTGTAGTCCAGCTGGCTGGTTTTACTGCATCACCAATTGATTGATTAATTCTTCAGTTTTTTAAATTAGATACATGTATTAATTTTCCACTAGTGATTTTCTTCTTGTAACATACTGGTCTCTTTTTGCAAATTGAGTGCCCCAAAAATTTCAGGTTGTCAAATGAGAAGTGGATTCTGGTCAGGGTACCAAGAAAACACTTCTGTGTGCATCCTTTTAGCATGTGTGTTTCAGTTCAGCAAATACTGTTGTTTTAGAAAGAGTGACAGGTACCATATTAAGGTTGTATTGCAACAGAAGCTCTGTCTTTTTGAGTCTATTTTATATAACTGATAAGCTAATTCATAGTTACACCAAAGAGAAATTTATTGAACAATGTGAAGAGCTCCTGTAATTTAAAATTACCCAACACCAATGTTTGTTGCTTGTCTTACACCACAGCTATCTGAGGACATAACCTGCTCTTTCGTATCCAGCAACAGATCTGTTCTCATGCAAGATATTAGTAATTATTTTTTTTTGTAAAGTAATCAAGACAGGTTCTGATTGTGTCAGAAATACTTTTAGAAGACTCTAGGGTTTTTTTTTTCTGCAAATAATTCTGTCATGGGCAAATTCAAACTGTACATTTTAAATGATGCTGGAAAACCTTTGTGCACATACGTGGATAAGAGATCTTACTGCTCCAAAAGCAACTTTTTGGTTTGGTTTGCACAACTTTTATTGAAAAGGAAAATCTGTGTGCAGTGAACAGTGACAGAAATGCATGGATTTTTATTTAGACTGGTATAAAATAAGTGCTATAAGCCTGAAGCTTTGCCAGCTAGCTGGGGCCCAAAGGACTGATTAGAATGGAAATAATTCTGTCTTACTCTGTTTCTAACAATGACTCATGTGCCTTGGGTAAAACTTTCATCCTTCCAGTGTTTCATATTTTTAAACGAAGACAACACCTGTCTGTCTACCTGCCCAGCAGTCTGAAACACACTTGATTTGCAAAGTACTTGACAGATGAGAAGCGCAAATATTTGACTCATTGAAAGACTGTGGCAGTGTTTCTATAGGGGTTGATGAAGACGTTTTCTAAGTCTGAAGCTGCAACCTCCTTTTAATGCACTGGAAACACAGAATGGCTGTGCTGTGCTGGAGTCAAAAGGGCCAGACATACACAACTGGTTTATTTGTTACTGCATTCCAGTTTACTCAGTGGCACCAATAAAGAAAAAGAAATTAATATATTTTTTAACCTTTGGAATTTTTATTTTGTTAAAGTGTCTGGTCTTGAGGAACTCTTAGTGATGCTTTCGAGCCTTTGATTATGTCCAACCTTTTCCTCTGAGTGACTTCCATGGCCAGACTGCAAATAGGTGGGAGTGTGGTAAGGTGGAAGTTACCACAACAGCAAGATTCACAGAGCCCACATAAATTGAAGGAACTCCCTTAGGAAAGATGCCTGTAGTTGACAGATGAGTTTGTATGAGATCTCAGACCAGAGAAAAAGAATTATTGGCATTAGATGCTAAGTAAAATAATGGGCTTTTGCATTTTTAAAATGAAACATAAACATAGGAGGGAGTTGGAATGGTCAAAATATTCCCTCCAAAGTTCACCACCACCAAGACTTTTTGATTGATTCTCTATCTCAACATACTTTTTCCTGCATAACAAGATCCACAAATGTATAAGCCTACCCTCTGAAAATTCTGTTTACTCATAAATTTCCCTCTCTAGTAAGAAAGACATTTGAAGTGTTGAGGAGCTGCATTTATGCTGACAACAGCATCTGTGAACTGGCTTTTAGATCAGACACCATGTATAGTGATCTGCAGTGAAATCCTGACAGGATTTTTAAACAGGAAGGAGTTTTGGGGTCTGATTTGAAAATGAAGCCATAAAGTCCAAGATGGTCAGTAGCAGAAAAATAGATACTTGAGCAGCAGTTCCTACTCCTGTGCAGGATTCAGCCTCGGTAAATGAAAAGCTGTTTCTTTGATTTGAGATGCATGTACAAGATCAGTTAAGCCAAAGGTTCTTCTGTCCTCCAGTCATACTCCCTTGCAGTGTATAATTTTGAAATTTTTAGAGATATCGGTCAGCTTGGTAGGTATTTTCTTGGATTTGCTGTGGGATGTGGCTGTCATTGAACTAATTTGTCCTTTCTTGACACCAGTACAAAGGGAGACTCAGACCCTGTCTTGGCAGTTCAGAGGAGGGCATGAAGCTCCCATGGGAGCAAAAGTCCATGGCTTTCATCCAACCCAGACTTTATGTGTGGGAAGTTATGTTTATATATGCATTATTCACATGCACTGTAGTGTCAGGAACAGTTTTAGGCTCTTCTGTCTAATGGGGACACTTTCTGCTTCAAGGACTAGACAAATTTCAAATAAAAAGGAGATCTCAGGCAACAGATTTCCTGCTTGTGCAAAGGAGTGCTGTTTTTCAGCTTACATGATTCTTGACCAAGGCATGTAAAACATTTAGCTTTAAGATTATGTATTGACAGAATCTTAATAAAGATGTTAACTTTCTGCAGTTTTGAAAAGGGTTTGTGGGTCTGTCTGTGTAAGTGAACATAATTCAAGACTCCCTGACTCTTCTGTTCAGACAAACCTAAAAATGGGGCAAGTCAGATCCATCTTTATATCTGGCTTATCACATTATAATGAGCTAAAGACTGTACATTCTTGAACAGTTTGAAAATCCATGTTTGGCATCAAATCTTGAAGTTTGAGTCAGCGTTTGATACTGTGGAATATTAGAATGTGTCATGTCAAGTGGTCTCTTTTACTTTGTTGAATGGAAAGCAATTAATTAACATGAGGACTGTCATGATTCTGTCAAGTCTAGGTAAAATTCCCATTGATTTGAGAAAATGTTGGAACTTCATGCTTAATTCCCAGCCTTTGAATGGAGTACAGGCAGAGCAGCTTGGACGTGGCTGCTCTGACTGTCCATAGACACCTCATCTGAGCAACCCAGGCAACACACCCTCCCATTACTGCTGATGGAAAGCAAAAAAGCCCTTTTAGGGCTCAAGTCATCTTGTAGACATGGACTATGAGACATGGAGTCTCTTGTAGATACAGTAGGTCTCTATCTCTTGTGTATAACTAAAATATGTTGGCTTAGTCGTGTTGACTATAATGCATTTATAAAATGACTTCTATGTATTTAAATGAGACACTTCTTTTCTCTACATTTGCTGATTTTATTCAGATATTGTCTCAAATTCTTCTTCAAGCAAATTGCTCAAGCTGGAGGTAATTAATTAATTACAGCTTTGCTGGTTTTAAGGAGGAAATTCAGTACCATTTAGTTTAATTACCATTGAAGCTTCAAACAGCCACAGTGAGGTTTTGGCTATGCAAAGAATGTTGACAGTTTGTTAAGCCCTTTCAAGTTCTGTCGTAATTTGATAGATTTCTTTTTAAATACTTGGGTTCTAAAGAATGAAACAAATTGAATCATTTACTTAAAGTCATCCTGGTACACTGATGTTGGAAAAGGTCAAGGAAGTGTGTGAGACTAAAGCGGAGAATCAGCCAGCTGCTTCCCTGGTGTCATAGTGTGGTGCTGTCAGGGTGAGAGGTCCCAGCCTGCAAACCTCTTTTTAGCAGCTGGATCCCTGTCCTGCTCTGTCTGGAGCCTAGTCTAGTTTCCTGTACCTCAGCATCCACCCTCTCCCTTAACTGCTTCAATATTGGTAATATTGCTAAGCCTTGCATTGTGTTGTACAGCAAAAAGGAAGAAAAGAAAGAGGTTAAAGAGGAGAAAAAAGAGGAGAAAAAAGAGGAGAAAAAAGAGGAAAAGAAAGACGAAAAGAAAGATGACAAAAAAGATGATAAAAAAAAGGAAGAGTAAGTATAAAGAATGAATATGTGCTTGTAACACACCTCCTGCACTACAAAACATGGTATGGCATTTCATCCTAACACTTCCAGTTATTATTCTGTGGACTGCAGAATATTGGCCTGTCAAGTGTTTAATACATTTTCCACTTTGGAAAGGTTTCAACTGCTTGGAAAAGTTGTTGCATCTTGAAGACCTGTGTTTAGACCTGTGTCACGAACCTTGCTGTGTCAATCAAAGGGAACTGAGCTGCCTCTGGTCACTTTGATTTGAGGATCACTTTTTTTACTAGGAGGACATTTTAGGACAGCAGCCTGCTTTGCAGAGCTGCACAGACTTTTCATTGTTCTGGAATGTCCATGATGACCCAGAGTAGATGAACCAAAACTCTGGTTCATCTTACCAAAAATCTTACATGTAGAAAAGTACAGATTTGCCAGTAAGTTTAGTTATTTCACTGATTAGTACATTTAATTACTTAATATGGTGCAGTTCATTGGTAGTGATCACTAAAGTTTGCTTCTGTTGGTTAGGGAATGTTGTATTTCTGCAACAAAATGAGATCATTTGAATGCTTTTGACAGAAATAGATCCTGCTCTTGCTTTGTCACCCTAAAGCTAACCCAAACATAGTACAATTTAGTATTACTGGTTATGAAAAGTAACAATGACAGCAGATAAAAAGATATTGCGTTTGAGTGGACTTCACAGTTAAGGAGTATTTTACAGTAATACACTGCAAATTTATATGTATATGTATGGTGGCATGTGCTATATTGGTATGAAGACATCTAGTTAGGAATCACTTCCAAAAGGAATCTACTGGATCTCAAGTTCTTGACATTCTTAATAAATGCTCTGTTTGATTAGAAAGCCTTAGTTCTAAGGATTGTCTTTTGGCTTCAGTTACTATGTGGTTAAAGCCTGAGCCTTGAAGTAGCCAAAAAACATTTTGACAGAGAAAATTATTGCTTTAATGTCAAGAAGATACTGTACTCCATCATATAAACACCATATTTCATCATCATCAGTTTTGAGGTGGTAATAAATTTTTTAGAAGAGATGCTTTAAAAACCCATAGTGAAGACGGTAAAGTCAATACTTTTTAGATTAAAGCTGTTTCCTTTACTGTTATCATCTGGACATTTACTATCGTTGTCTGGATATTCAACTGACAGTAAGGATAATGTCAGAAATACACACAAATGAGAAAGAAATTATCGTTGCTTTTTAATAGATTTACATTCTTGGAGATGAGGGAAAGTCGCACAAATACATTTTAGTGCATTGCCCACTCACATATTCACCATATATTGTACATTCACAGATCACACTTGTTACTGTTGGAGTAACTCATAGCTGTGGACCTCACAATCCAGTAATACATATTTCCTCTGATTACGTGCCTAACTGCAGTCTATGCCATATCAACCTTTCTTGAGCTGGGGAAGGGCACTTCTGAGCACACTCTACATGTGCCATTAGCCATGCTGTTCTTTATATCTTTAAATTCCAGATTTGTATGCTCTCTTTGGCATCACTCCCTTGTTGTGAGGCCTCGGGAGCCAGAGCTGTGAACGTGTGAGATGTTTCAGCACTAGTCACATGCACTGTATGTGCATATGCACACAGAGATTCTTACTCATATAAACATGTATTTGAGTACATATGTATTTTGCTTTTCTAAATGTGTGCTCATAGGGTTATTTCCATAATAGAATTTGCCAAAAATAAAACAATTGATCTGCAGAGGAAGGCTCTTTCTCTAGCAATGGAACATAACCTTCTAACTGGAGTGATACTAAAAAACATTTAACAATTTACTTTTTTCAGTGGGGGGCTTATAGGGAAAGGCTGAATGAGTTTCAGTCTTGGTCATGTGAATGTTTTTTTTCTTCCCACTCTTTTTACTTTGGATTATCCAAAGTTGGGTCAAAGAAAGAAATAGATCTTGTCATATGGGATTAAGCTTATAGCTGATATCTGCTCTGGGCTGCCTGCAGGGATACTTTCTCTTCTCAGCCAGCTGTGAGTTCATCATGAGATAAGCAGCCTCCAGAAGAGGGAGATACAGCAGGTTGCTTGCTTACATTTCCCATGTAAACCTGCATGTTTTCCTTGACAGGCCAAAAAAAGATGTGTTTGTGATAGATCCTTCAAGCAATCTGTACTACAACTGGCTGACCATAATTGCTACCCCCGTGTTCTATAACTGGTGTATGCTTGTGTGCAGGTATGCATTTCAGTTAATAGTAATTGTACATGTCAATAATTATGTGTTCTGTGTGAATCACCCACTTATCCCCCTGTGGTATCTTTTGCGTGGCCCAGAAGATTTACAATTCATATGCCCTTAGGGATATATGATATGGGTGTCACTGTAAATTGATGGCCAAGGGGTTTTTTATCTTTTTGTCTAAGAATGGGTGGTTTTAACTTGCAGTGAGCGCTGTGTGTGGCCTTTGTGTGCCACCTGCTGGCGGGTGGCTGAGGTGTGTCCTGGCACTGCCAGGGGCGAGGGCTGCTCATCCATCACACGGGAGAGGACAGAAGGGAGTGGTGGGGGCAGTGCTGGGGCTTCTCAGATTAACACAATGCATCTCTATAGACACTCAAAGGGCAGAAAGATTTAAGTCGAGTGTTTATTTTCCTTTGTAGAATGTGGAAATCCATTTGAGTCGAAGGAATGGAGGGGCGGGCTGTGAAAGTGGTTCCCTTAAGCTATATCAGGTGGTAGGAAGAGATGAGGATGGCTCACCACTCAGAAACAAATCTTGTATTTGGGAATTATTTTAATGGACATGCATAGCCCATGAAATCTCATGAATTTTTAATTGCAGGGATATGTTTAGTCCTCCGTAAGTGCCCTTGAGTGGCATTTTTGTGTTTCAGTTTTATTCCTGGCCTGAACACTTTGAAGTCTGAAGGATCCTAGTGTTTGTTCAGGCTTAGCTGTAGGCAAGGAGATATTCTGCCTGTAATTTTTCAGTTCTAACAGTGTGCACTAACCTGCTGCTAGGACACATACTGCAAATACTCTGCTTATGCTGTTGGTGTAATTTTTGTGGTTTTTTAAATCTTTGTTTCTTTAGAGCCTGCTTTGATGAGCTACAAATGGACCATGTTAAATTATGGCTGTTCTTGGATTATTGCTCTGATGTCATCTATGTTTTTGACATGTTTGTCAGATTCAGAACAGGTGAGTCATTCTGGGATTTTACAATGTTTTCAAATACTGCACATATATAAAGGCTGGAAACAGAAATTTCCCTGTGAAGTCTGACCAGTGTAATATCCTGCCTCTGGCAGAGCCCAACAATGGAGGCTTTGGAAGGATGAAGTGTCTGATCAGTTTGAATGTATTTTAAGGCTGGACATTCCAACACTTGCTCTTCACTTGTCTCTAAATTCAGTTCTATCAGTGCTGAATAGGCATGCCAGATGCTGACTGAATGGCCAGGGGAAGGGCACTTTGAGCAAGAAAGGAACTGCACCCTACATGAGCTGTTTTCTTAACCAAGTTGTGCAGCATCCTGGTCAGAAGTGTCAGTTGAGTTGCTCTAGGGCAAGACCTGGCAGCAATCTCAGCCTTCAGTCTG
>JAWWLZ010000001.1:87942103-87962492 GCA_035041345.1 Poliocrania exsul | reverse complement strand
ATTGGATGTGGCACTGAGTGCCATGATCTGGTAAAGGGACTGGAGTTGGACCAAGGGTTGGACTTGATGATCTCGGACGTCTTTTACTGAATATAATCTATTTTCCGCTTCTGAGAAATGCCTGGGCTGCACTGGTCTTGTTGACTACCACCACAGTTCAGACTTTGAGAATTTAGAACCATTTTATCTTTTCCCTTTATTTTCTGTCCCAGAATAAACAGTTTAAAATTCGCACTTTCCTCAGGGTTTTGACAGAGTCAGGGCACCATAATTTAGCATGTTTTGACAGCTTGAACAGACCTAAGAGGATCCATGGCAGCTGCCCAGCCACATAACTCAGACTGCTGGGCTGTGCAAGGGCTGCTGCAAGTGCATCACAATTTTAATCACTATGTTTGAGCTGACTCTGATTTAAATTTCCTAAACTTCCTACAGTCCAAGAATGTGCACAGCAGTGACTGCTCTGTGGCCTGACTGCAATGTAGCTGCTGCAGCAACTTGATGTTGCCCACGAGCTTTCTAAGCAACACTAAATAGTTTTTTTTTGTCCTCAAAGACTTCAACTTCCTTCCACAACAAGCTGTACATGAAGGATGCCTTTTCTCATATTTACGGATTTTCCTTTCTATTATCATCATGAAGAGGAAGGTCTGCTTTCCCTTTTCTGGAACTGACATTAAAAAGAACATAACCCTATAACTAGCTCTGCTCTTATGCTCTTCTACCCCATCCTCTCCTTTAGAGACAGTACTGCCCCTCCTTTTTTTCCAGTATTTATGTATCTCTTGGCTGAACAGTAAAGGAAAAACTCCTATTATATCAATGTGACAAATTGTAACTGGATACAACTGTGTCTGATAGGTAGTGAAATTACAGAGTATCCTTAAATTAAAAAACTGGTAACAGTGGGCTTTGATCTTAAATCAGTGTATTTCTCAATTGTCTGCTTCTCCTTTCTCAGTCACATCAGTATTTGCACCAAATTGCAACAATGCTTTATTTCTGGAAGTTCAGAAGTCCACAAGAAGGGTACACAACTGAAAGGTTTTAATTCCAACTTCCATCTGAAAAACTCTATTACCAAAAGATGATCCAGGGCAGTCTGGAGGACAAAGAAGTACTGAAACAGAAGCAGGTCACTCTCACCACTAAGAACTGTAACAGTGCAGAATCTGATAATGGAGAATAAGAACTACTGGATACTTTAAAACACCTAAGTCCGCAATCGCTCTGAATAGCAGTTCTGCTGAACATACAAATCTTCAGCATCACACCTGGAATTCAAACAATGTGGTAAAGGTATTTAAGATTCTCCTACAGGAAATCAGTATATTTGCACTCACACAAAGTCCTTTCCAGTTAGTCAAAGCCCATGTAGCTTGCACTAGTCAGAATCAACAGACCTGAGTCCTGTGTTGCCACACGACTTACCCGGACAAGCGCATCGTCTATGATGTGATCACGTCTCACTTTAAGTCGCAGGTATGGGTTGAGCTGCTGTCCCTGCACTAAGCTGTAGAGCACAGTTATGCGTCTCTCACTGTACATCCGGATCCTATTGTCATAATACAATCCCAGGTTCTTGGTAACAGCATTCAATATGAAGGGACAGGTCATAAATGAGAATTTATTCTCTGTTTCTACTTTGAAAAAAGTGTAGTCTTTGTCCATTTCTAGAACATCATTCAGTGGTTCATTAATAAATTCTTCAAAAGGGATAAGTGGTTTTCTGCAATCTATAGTTTTAACACCAAGTTCAGTTTCCAGTGGGTCCACTCGAGGACCTTTTTTATTTCTTCTTTCCTCACCCAACAGCTCTTGAAGAGTTAGTTCACTTGATTCTGGGATGGGTTCTTCATCTTCCTCTTCGTTATGATCTGTATCCACATCCCCTCCTACTACATTTGCATAGTAAACCATTTTCAAGCACTTTGAAGCAGCAACAACAGCATCATCATCATTCACGAGGTTACGACTATTGAACTCGTTGCTTATGACTTTGTAAGTAATAAGCTGCTGAAACGTTTCCATCATTCTCCGAATTTGGTCTGCTCTGTACTTAGACCACAATCTGACCAGTTTTGCTTGAGCTGCAAGGGGCAGTTTGCTCATTGCTTTGCAAAACAATGGCAGAGCCATTTCCAGATACTCTGGGCTATGAAGATTGCCGTTCTCCATAACGATAATAAACAAATTCAGATAGTTAGGATCCCGAGAGTACACATTGTGGTAAGTCAAGTCACATTCCACATTAGGTGACAAATACACAAGTGCATTTAAAAAGGCAGTTTCTATTTTTTCATTAGAAAGTAACCTATCATAGACCCGTCTGACTGCTTCAATATCTACAGACACTTCATCTGGGCCTAGTTTTTGGAGGTTATTATCTCCCTGTGTGTTATCACCTATTCTTGATGATGAAGACGACGATGCACCAGAATCTTCTTCCATAGCAGCAGCCGAACAGGCAGCTTTTTCCTTTTCATCTTCATCTTTGTCTTCATCCTTTCCTTGAAGGGACTTGAGCTCCTCCTTGGTGTGCTGCTTGGCTTTTCGGAAACTCTGTACCAGCGCTTCAGCACTGGAAAACACTCTCCCAATCACTCGGATCAAAGGGGAATAATCCTCTTTTTCCCGACATAGCTCAAGAATTTCATATATCTTGTCTTCTGTTAGAAAAGTCACATCTATAAAAAGATAAAGTTAGTCATTTTATTAAGATAAAATGAAAAAGATAAAATATTTCTGATTTGCTCTACTCAAGAAATCCGTGTGTCATACCATCACTAACACTGGAAAAACAGTGGCAATGCTGGATAAATTCGAGACAGATACTTTACAATTTCATTAGCATGAAGAATCACAATTTCATTCATTGATTTTGTAAAATATTTTATTCATGGATGTCAATCAGAACGTGCACTATGGTGAAACTGTTTTTCAGTCAATTAACTACATTTAGTAGTTAACAGTACTGTGTTGTCTAAAGAAGAGCTATCAGTCAGAGGTTTAAACTTAAAAGACTTAATAAGACTGCAACAACAAAGCATTCTTGCAAATCTGCACAGTTAATGTATCAATCATTAAACCAAACAATCTAGACTGTATCAACCTCCTTTTCCAAACATAGCACATGTCCATGGACTTCACGCATTCATTCTCCCTCAAAAACAGATCCTGAAGAAAAGATTCAATAATATGCTTTGCTCTATGTTAATGGGAACATAAGATTTCTTAATTCTACCTTTAATGCTTTCTGCAAATGTTTTTATATTAAACTGATGCCTGAAAATCCTCCCAAAAATACAAAGCAAGCTCAGCAATTTATGCTGCCTTCTAAATTACAGACACAGTGAGGCCTGTGAGTTATTTTTTTTGGTATATTAGGCCTTACTGAGACAAACAATTTGGGTATACTCATCAACATGCTATTCAGGTAACAAACATCATCTGCTCCCTCTCCCCAAACTCCTGACACAAAATAAGCCATTTGGGGGGTCCATTTGTTATTTGAAATCTCCCCTTTCTCTTTAGAAAAGAAAAAAAGAAAACATTATTTACAGCTTTCTATGTTACTTCTCAGAACCCACAGATGCTTTCACATCAGGTGATGATTTGGAGTAGGATTACGATATCATCAGACCCTCTAAAGATATTCTAGTTTAAGCAGATTCTTCTGAACTGAGACATAATTTAGAACTAAAACTGAATCTGTTTAATAGCATCTCTAAGAAATCTAGAAAACACACATCTCAGAATTGTATTCACCAAACTTGCTGGAACAACTAACTACACTCTGCAGAAAGAAGGAAGAGCTATCATTTTAATAAATAAACATATAACATCTTTAAGAATTTTGAAATGTGGTTACCTACACTAATATTCATTCCAATCAGTCACTAAATTAAAAATTCAAACCAGATGATGCAAAGACAGACAATCTATTGACTTCCACAGAGCCCCACACCACTCTTAAAGCACCTATGACACAGGAAAGGTTAGGTTTACATCATGCTACTTAGATTGACTTCCAATCAATGTCAAGACAATGAAAAAGCTCAAAACTAAACTCTGGCCTGTTAAAAAACCAGCTGTACTGAAAACACTGTGAAAAGATTCAAGCTTAGTGCAACATCTCCTATTTTTATCTGCTGCAGGGCATGCTCAGGAACTGAAACTTGTCTAAAAGAAATTTAACTGCTGACACAGATGTTGTTCCCTGACATGGCTCCTCAAAATGAGGACCACAGTTCACTGACTCTGGACCACAGAGGTTATTCATAGCAAAAGAATTATCAGCAGAGGTTGATAATTTAACAATATAACTTATTTCAGATTTCCATACTTACAAAAAGAAATTCTCAGTCATTCTTCTAAAGGCTTTAGTATTTCAGGAACTAACCATGTTCTATTTCCAGTTAAAATATTTAATATTACCATCAGTAGTTTCATAGCAGCTTTAAGTCATATCCTGTACTATCCTGTCAATGAGCTGCCATAAGGGTCCACCTCATTTTTACTTTACAGTAGTAAGGACAGATGGAGGAAAACAAATGTAAGTGCAGCTTCCTTCTAAAACAAGCCAATTTTAGCTGACTTGTCTCTGAATCTGTGAGCTTTTACATACCTTCTCCTCTCACCTCTTCTATTTCAAATAAGCAATTCAGTGAAGTAAACGCAACTCCTCCCAGACCCTGCTCTCAGTAACACTCCATGACAAATCTGTACATGAAGTCAAGCTTTAGCAGTGATCCTTCATTGTGAAAAAGACTGCCTGTGATCTGAATATTGCTAACAACATGCTCCCTAATCAGTAAATTTATTAATTATATTTTCTTTATCTCTTATGGAAGCTTTGTTACAATTGTGTGGTTGCTGCCTTTCTCACTGACTTTCTCTGTTTCCAATTTAATATCTTCGTGATCAGAATTGAAAATACCTTCCCAGATAATTATAAAAGAGATTTTTAAACTCTGATTACAATTGTAACCTATGCTTTTCATCTATTTGTGATTTCTTTATTTCCTTCTTTTTGGACTGCCAGCTAAGACATTACTGAGATACTGACAATGGCCTCCACATATCTTCTTCCCCAAAGGTAACAGTCCTAGGGCTTAGCAATCCAGAAATGTAATTGAAATAATTGTTTCTGAAAGGTATTTCTTCCAATTTATTTAGAATTTAAATCCTATGTCAAGCATAAAAGGAAGTTACACATCATTTTCCTTGGCTTTCTTAAACATAACGGCAGTTTTTGCAGTAACTGTTGCAGCAGACGGACCTTAAAAAATTTCAGAGCACTCAATTCCTTAGACATCATCCAATTCCAAAGGTAACTAAGTCTCAGAGAGCGTTAATGCTCTCTGCCTATAAAGCTACAAAAAAGGTCAATACTTGCAATGCTCCAGCAGAGAAATCTGAGTGACTGCTGTAGCCAACAGACTGTCTCTGGAGGTAAGGTTGAATTATCTACCCTTGGGAGAGGGGATGGTCAGAGAAAATGACAATTCTGTCTATGCACAGCTCCATTAAAAACAGACACAACCAATAGACAAATCACAAAACTGCCCTAATGTGCCTCTTGCCCACCTAACAATACACTGCCCCTCCTTTCCCTTCCCTACTGTTTGTCTCTCTGCTTATTCAGATCATAAATAATTTGGGGACAAATTTATCCTTGCACCAGAAAAAGAACAAACTGATGCTGTTATTGACTGGTACATTTTAGGTCCCTTATAACACAGTACTGTTTTAGTGCTGATTCTGTATGGCTTTTTAATTCTTGCTGTAAACAATTCCACCTTCTTTAGCTCAAATTAATGAATCTGAACTTCTGTGTTTATACTACTTATTACCACAATACTTAAAAAAGACCTGCTCAAAGGTTAATGGCTTTAATTACATTTGGCCTGATTTCTGTTTGCATCACAGGTTTTGGCAACAACTACCATTATTTTATTAGTAAGTACTTACTATTTGTGAAATTGAAAAGGTAAATAAAAGTTAGGAAAGATACAGAACATTATTTAACTTTTGTACATTGGCTTAGAAATAACTCTGCTTAAACATTTTTCAGCTTAGAAAATGTATTGCCTATCACCCACTGTATTATTTTCTTCATCTGTTAAGTTTCTTAACATAGAATCTGGAATTAGTTGAAGTATAACTTTTATAACTCATTAACTGTAGAAGAGTTAGGAAACTAGCAAAATGAAAAGTTGTACAACAGCACCTAACAAAGCCTTTCCATATTTGCAAAATCACTGTTCTCACAAGATAACAAACATAGGTTGATTTTAACAGAGATGTCATAAAGATCCATATTTGGAATCAGTGTTCAGCATTAATCCAGCATTTTTTCAGAGTCCATGGTAAAATACTCAATCACTCAATATTGTATTTTACTTAAGGAAACAGTGAATTCTGTTGGCTTGTTCTCTTGCATATGAAATGTGTTTTATTTTAGGAAAATTCTAAACATCTTACCTTTAAAGTCATCTCTTGGGCCTTGCATTTCCCTCTTGTTCATTTTTCTGTCAGTGCAGGAATTGTTATGGGCACCTTTGGAATTGTTTTCTAGGTAAGCTGAGCTCGTTCCTTTCTTGGAGGGATGAGGATCACAGAGTTTTGCATTAATCTTATAAAGCTCGAGGGCCTTAATGGCTGCTGCATTGTTATCCATACGGAGAAAAGTTGGACAGGAAGCACAAAATTCATTCGTGCAGGCTTCATTTCCACAGCCCTCGGTTAACTGGTGGTAGTAGCGCTCTATTAGATGCTTTGCAGCTGCTCGCTTCCTGTAGCAAACATTCAAAGAGTAAGTACAAGGATTAGTAGAGCTTTCGCACACAGAGCTCATTCAATAGCATCAGCAAGGCAGAGATTAGTCAGGCACCGAAACACAAGATTTCTGTCACAGAGGACACATCAGGACGGGTTTTTTTAAATGCAGGATTCTCATCTTGACAAATGCAGATATATTTAACACACAATTTAATTTGTGGGTTCTATGTAAGTGAATGATAAATCCTGTTTATGCACAGTTTTCAACTTTACACTGCTGTGCTACAGTGGAGACAATCCTGTACAGTTCTGAACAATCTCAACTGTCACTGAAAAAGAGCAATTGGATGCAAAATGAGGCTGCAAGTGGAGCAGAACTGGATCTCATACAGGTTTTGAATCTAATATAGTACTGAGGAATGGTTACCACTGACAGAGGGAAGAGGCATGAAATACAAACAATTCAGACATTTATTTAGCAATACTATCAATACCAATAAGATACAAATCCTTAAATCTAAAATATTCTGGGTGATTCTGGATGATTAAATTATCATATATTTGGTCTATTTAAATCCATATGAAAAATACTCCTTGATCACTTAAACTCATGCCAAAACCACAATTATAGATGAGCCCAAGGCTGAATATATTTCTGATCAGTTTAAATAAATTATATGGTTCTCTAAAAAAAGCTATTTGATAAATCCTTCCCTTTCTCCTGCCATTGTAGGTGGCAAGAATGCATTCTGAAAAATCACAGCTGCATTGCCATGTGCTCAGTACTCTATATACACACAGAAGAAAATTTAACTACCTTATTAATAAGGTCACAAACTTCTACAAAAACTTGTAAACAACAAAGAAATCACTGGAAAGCTGCAGGTAATCAGGACAGAAGCAGCTGCATGCAGTACCAAGAGCAGCATAACTGACCACATTTTGAAAAGAAGCCCCCAAACCCTGACTTCATTCAAGAAAACAAGTTATTATTGAAAACTGTCAACTGTGAAACAATTCAAATATTTTGATTAGGTGTAACAAGCAGGCCTTTTACATAACTTCAGTGATATGGTACTATAAAGATCAGAATACAGGAACCACGATTTTCATCAGAAATTGTGGTATTAACTAAAAGTTGCCTTTCCTGATGTTGATGCACACACAGGTTCTGCACAGAACAGGTATTTCACAACTCTAGTGTGACCCCCTGGTACTGCTCAGCACTTGCTGTACCTCGCTGCTAATACTGGCTGGTTCATTATTAGTTTCAGTGCAGCTGCTTCAGAAGGGAAAATGTTCTGAAAGTGATTACTGAGGTGTGTATTACTCAGCAATAACACCTTTGCTCCTTTCTTTTCACCCTTGAAGATCTCTTGATCCTAGAGCAGAAAATATATCCTACAAAGAAAACCATTACCTCAATGTCTACCTGACCTTCCAAATGCCTCAGTGCATTCCAAGAAAAAACAAAACACAAAGCAGCATAAGCAATATCATCAAAGCCACTACTGTATAAAAAGGGAATAGCTATATTTTATTCCAGTGAAAGAGTTCTGGTCTATCAAATTTTTCCTTATATACTTAGGAAAATCTACCTCTCTCCATGTATCTCTAAAAGCTAAGTGGTTTTTTAACGTTGTCTTTCATACTTCAGCCATTAGTATAGAGGCTTAAATAAAGAAGACAAACCACAAAATGTTTCAATACAACTTAAACCAGTACCTGATTTCACAGATATCTGTTTCTGAATGCCATGATTTCATACTTTGATTATTCTTGACTTTCAATCATTCCAGACCTTCAGACTTAGCATGTGAAATACTGTCATTTGTAAGTAGGTAAGTATATCATATGAAAAAGCTGAATTTTTACACCTGAGCTACGGCTACATATCTCACAAAGATGTACACTTTTTTAGCTCACATAAAGTTATTTCAATGTATAAACACTGAGATATTAACAACACATTTTATCATATTAAACAACACTCCACTTTAATCAGGTCATATCTGAGATGCCAGGAGATAATGGTAAGCTTAGACTTGACTCTAACAGTTAACTTCTGAGGGACCAAGTATTTTTTTTGCCTCTAATATTTAGCTACCAATTACTTCTCAAACTTTGCCATGCCTAAAATAATGCTGTTTGTACAAACACTTTCATTTTGACTCATGGCCACGGACTGACTGACTCAAGTTCTTTGGAACTCTATTAATGTTTGACTGAAGGTTTATGTTTGGAGTTTTTTTGAAGTCAAGCATGAAAGCAAACAATATAGTGTACAACAGCAGTATCAGAATTTCATAGAATATGTTGGAAGGAAGCCACAAGGATCCTGGAAGTCCAACTACTAGTACTGCACAGGATCACCCCAAAAATCACATCATGTGCCTGAGAGCATTGTCCAAATGCCTCTTGGACTCTGTCAGGCTTGGTGCTGTGACCACTTCCCTCGAGCCTTTTCCAGGTGCCCAACCACCCTCTGGATGAAGCACCTTTTCCTAATATGCAATCTAAACCTCCCCTTACACAGCTTCATTATGTTGCCTTGGGTTCTGTCACTTGTCACTACAGACATCAGTGCCTGCCCTTTCCAGTTCCCCTCATGAAGAAGTTGTAACTGCAATGAGGTTTCCCCTCAGTCTCTTCTCCAGGCTGAACACACCAAGTGACCTCAGCTGCTCCTCACACAGCTTTTCCTCAAGGCCCTTCACCATCTTCACAGTCTTCCTCTGGATGCTCTTCTAGTAGCTTTGGACCATCCTTGTACTGTGGCACCCAAAACTGCACACAATATTTGAGGTGAGGCCACTCCAGTGCAGAGCAGATCAGGACAATCCCCTCCCTTGACTGGCTGGTGATGCTGTGCCTGATGTCCCACAGGACATGGTTGGCCCTCCTGGCTGCCAGGGGCCAGGAGGCCCCCCAAGACTGTTTCCATGGTACTGCTTTCCAGCATCTTAATCCTGTCTGTACATACATCCAGGGTTGCCCTATCCCAGGTGCAGAATTCAGCACTTTCTCTTGTTGAACTTCACATGGTTGGTGATTGCCCATCCTCTGATTTCTCAAGGTCTCTCTGCAGGGCCTTCCTGCCTTCAGGGGAGTCAATAGCTCCTCTGAGTTTTGTGTCATCTGCAAACTTGCTTAGCATCCCTTCCAGTCCTGCATCCAAGTCATTTATGAAGATGTTGAAGAGCACAGGGCCTAAGATGGAACCCTGTGCAACCCCACTAGAGACAGGTCTGATGTCACTCCATTCAGTATTACACTTTATACTTGACCCATGAGCCAATTGCTCACCCACCACATGATGTGTTTATCCAGCTGTGTGCTGAACAGTTTGTCCAGAAGGATTCTGTAGAAGACAGTAACAAAAGCTTTACTGAAATTCTAAAAAATTATATCAACTGGCTTCCCTTGATCAGCTAGGTGGGTTACCTTGTAATAAAAAGAAATTAAATTTGATGAGCAGGACTTTCCCCTCATGAAGCCATCCTGGCTGTGACTGATGACTGTGTTGCCTTTCAGGTGTTTTCAGTAACTCCCAGAATAATCTCTACAATTCCACCAGGCACTGAAGTGAGACTGACAGTCCTTCAGTTTCCAGGGTCATCCTTCCTGCCCTTCTTGAATATTGGGCCAGCTTCCAGATTACTGGGACCTCTCCAGATTCCCATGATAATTCAAAATCATTGAGAGAGGCCTTGTGATGACATTGGCCACCTCTTTCAGTATTCTTGGATGCATTCCACAAGGCCCCATAAACTTACAGGGACTTATAGGTGGATCCCCCCACCTCTCCCCTGGCAACTATTCCAGAAACTTTGGACATGACCTCAGACAAATTATATAAGTAAATAAAAATGGTGGAGACAAAGGGAGGACATAGACCCAAAGAAAACAGAATGGAACTTACTGAGCCTTCTACACGAGCAATCACTACTGAGATCCACTGATGAAAGTACTTACAGAGAATGCAGTTCCAAGTAAGCCAATGTGTGATTTTACAGAACAGTAAGGTACTCTATACCACATTCTCACTGGGGTACTTCAGGAATTATTACTGTTCATTGCCAACAGCTCACACTTCCTATTTCCACATTATTCAGAAAAAAACCCTATAGCATACCTTCTATGTTCTCCAAAAGTGAAAACCTGATCACTTTCTACACTTCCCTGGTCATTTAGCATGCAGAAAACCTAAATTCTTGTCCTGAGGCATTAAAACTGGTTGATCAAAAGAGGTAACCTAAAACCACTCTCTATTCTTAGCTCATGCTACACCCATGAAGACTGCAGCTCTCTTTAAGCTTCTATAAAGGGATCTAACTGGTCCCTTACAAACTCAAGGTCTAGTTCACTGTACATCAGCACACAGCTAATGTAGCTAAGGCTGTAGTGACTGATTTGCACATACATTTCCTAATACTGATATTGTTGTTGCACATACAATTATGAAACTGCACTGCTGTAGCTGCAGTTGTAAACATTTCACAGGCATATCCTTATGGGTAATTTCCCTCACAGTAGGACTGGTATAACCTCCTCAAGCAATACACATACCCCCCTTCAGTGAGGACTAGAAGCACCTAAAACAGACATCAACTTCCTTCCCCATTGTCCAACCATTTCATAAGCACATTTTTCCATTTAGAATTAAATTAGTATTAATTAACTTACTTTTGTAGTACTTAAAGAAAAAAGAATGCCTTTAGGCTTTTCGTTTGTTCTTTAGATAGTACAAAGCCAGACAATAAGTACTTTGTATTTGTAATTTAAATTCTTCCACAACTGTGGAGTATCACTAGTCAGTATTACTGGCCTCTCTAGATACTTTTGCAAAGGTGAACTGGGCTGCACTTTGGGTAGTTATTTTTTAATGTCTAAACTCTACAGGAAATAAGACATTGAGTGTACTGGTCCAAAAGTTCCTATGAAACAGAATATAATTTGCATTTCTCAAATAACTTAAACTAAATATATAGAACTACCAAGTAATGGAAACTTGTGCAACAGAGAAAATCAAAAGTTCAAATATTTAAGGAATTTTAGAAAATTTTGAAGCTTGTAAGAATTTAAAAATCACCTACAAGCATTTTCATTCAAGTTTCAAAACATGCCAAAATTTTAAAATATTGCACCTAAATGTTAAAAATATGCATGTTTCATACTTGTCTGGAAATACCAGCATGAAATGATGATTCTGAATGATTTCTGAACAATTTCTGCTTGGGACACATTTTTAAAATTATTTTTACACCGAAATCTCACACTGAGTGGAAGTGCTGGAGGGCATCAAGGCTCTGTGCAAGGATCTAGACAGGCTTGATCAACTGTGGCATGAGGTTGGATAAAGTCAAGTGTCAGGTCCTGCACTTCAGCCACAACGACCCCAAGCAGCGCTACAGGCTGGGGACAGAGTGGCTGGAAAGTGGTCCAGTGGAAAAGAACCTGGAGATGCAGGTCAACAGCCACTGAACATGAGCTAGCAGTGTGCCTAGGTGGCCAAGAGGGCCAATGGCATTCTGGCTTGCACCAGAAATGGTGTGGCCAGGAGGACCAGGGCAGTGACCATCCCCTTGTACTCAGCACTGGTGATACTTCAAGTGCTGTGTCCAGTTCTGGTCCCCTCACTATAAGAAAGACATTGAGGTGCTGCAGTGTGTCCAGAGAAGGGCTATGAGACTGCTGAAGGATCTGAAGTACAATGAGAAGCAGCTAAAGGAGCTGGGGTTGTTTAGCCTGGAAAAGAGGAGGCTCAGGGGTGACGTTATTGCTCTCTACAGCCACCAGACGGGAGGTCATAGCCAGGCGGGAGTTGGTCTCTTCTCCCAGGCAACCAGCGACAGGACAAGAGGACATAGCCCCAAGCTGCAGCAGGGGAGGTTCGGGTTGGACATCACAGAAAATTTCTTCAGAGAGGGTTTGTCAAGCCCATGTTGGTGCTTGAAACATCATCCCTGGAAGTTTTCAAGAAACAACTGGACATGGCACTTGGTGCTATAGTCTAGTTGATGAGATGGTGACTGGTCAAGGGTTGGACTCAAGGATCCTGGAGTTCTTTTCCAGTCTTGGTGATTCTATGACTGCTCCAAGATAGCTAATTTTAGTCAGTGGAAACTTACAACAGCCTGTTTTACAATGGTCATTAGGAATTCCCAAGTGCCAAAATGTTCATAAACTATTTTCTTAACTCAAAAAAAGACCCCAACAAAACTATTAATATGCTCAGAAACCAGAAGAAAATTTATGTCTGACAGGAAAAAAACCTCCAGAGAACTAACAACACAACTTTCAGTCTATGTGTTAACAGACAGGCATAAAGACACCTACACATCTGTAACAGTTACACTACACATTGGAAATGAGATGACCAGCAGATTAAAAACTGTTAAAAACAGTGTAGGTTGTGGATGGACATCTTTGTGAAGTCAACTACTGCTTTGTGAGAGTTTCAGTTTCAAACACTGCCTGGTTGTTTCCCGCCTCTGTTTAGTTAGAGCAAGAGCAGCAGTGCTAGAGAAGACGAGCTTCCAGTAACAGCACTGCCCACACAGATTCTTTTGAAGTGCCCTGCACACCAAAGTGCTAAACACTCCACCCAGAGCTGGAGCTGAGCCCTCTGTTACAGCAGTGTTGCAACACCTTTTTCCTGCCTCAGCCTCTGGCAACACAGTAAATGTGCATCTGCAAATGTGCACACTCTTGGAACTCACATTTTCCAGACCTCATTCTCTCCAGTGTGGTGGACCCCAATGGCTGAGGAGCAGATCATGAACTCCCTTGGACCATACTGGGTACACCCAAGGGACCTCCCTCTCCCCCATGTATTCTACATCCACTGTGTCTCTGGGAACACATCACATGCTGACAAAGTCAGGCATGGCACTTCCCCAGGAAGGGTGAACCTGAGAACAGCCCTGTCCTGGCTATATGGAGCAATACAGGAAGATTGCTAGAGGGGGTGAAGAACACAGTCAGCATCTATCTCATAATCTTGTCTCTCACAAAAATTACCTTACACAGCCCTATTAGAAAAGTAGAAAGAAGTTTCTAAATTGCACAGCATCCCATCCTCAAAAGCAGAGTGAGGAAGGATGAATGCACACAAAGCCTTATCAAGACACCCAAACCTTTGCCTTGATATGTGGTAACATGCAATAGAGAGTCAAAACACATGAACAGATAAGTTACTAGAAAACAATTAAATTATGTAATTTACTACTGAAGAGGTTTTAAGAAAATTATACTAATCAATGGAGGCATGTGACAGGAGCAGATAGAAGATACTGATGTTAAAAATTCAAAGACTTGAATGAATGTTAAGGTAAAAAGGCTCCTAACTCTGAGTTAGCACCACAATGTCCACCACAGGTAGAACCAGAATTTGGAAAGCTTGTGATAAGCAAGACTTACCCATAGAAGATTTTGCTGTGTAAGAATCCAAATTTTTTTTTTTAAATTTATTTTCTTTCACACATGTGAAACATATGTGACTATGCTCTTGGCATAAAGCTTTGCAATGCAAAACATAGTAATAAATAAAGCAATTATATCAGCCAACCAGAGGAAAAACAACTTAATCATTCATTGTGCAACTAACAAAACACTTGCTTAAGTCTCTGCATTTACTAATGAATTATAGCCATGTAAGTAACATAATATTTTACTAAACAGTAGCCTTGCAGGTCACAATTGCATCACCCAACCTGCCATTTTACCTTATGCAGCAGGACCACAAAAATTCTCTCTAACAGCTACTGTACACATCACATTGTTATACAGACTTGAACAATTTAGTTTTGCAAGTATACTGTATATTACTCAAATATGTGAATTCCTACAGTTTCAGTAGCTTACATCTATTTTAGACAGATACCTGAAATCTATAAAGTCAGGGCAACTCTGATCATTATTCTGCACTAAAAAAAAAGTACTCAGCTATCACACTGAAAAGCTTACTACTGTAGATTATTTTTTCAGGTTCAGTTTTAAGGAAGATAAATGACATGCACAAAAGAACTGTCAAACTTCTGGAAGGAAAAAAGTTTTACTACCTTTTCCTTCTGATTTACCATAGGTCCTTACAGAGTCTTGTTTCACACCAGTCTAGATGACTATTTCTGATACATCTTTCCTTACAATGTGTGAAAAACAGTAGCCCAATTGACAACACCCAGAGTTGACTACAGCCAGTCTGCAGCCTGATTTCCCCTGTTTGGCTAGGCCAGGGAAACAAAAGAACACAACTCAACTCAGAGCAGGAACAATAAAACCCAATGCAGCACAGGCCACTACTAGAGCAGAAATAAGAGACTATGGCAGGGCTTTTGCCCTGCAGCCTCTAACACGTGTCCACATAGTGACAGCCAGTCATCTCTCAGGTCCTGACCTCTGCAACCTGTCCTCCTAAGAAAGCAGCTAGACAGCACTTCTGTAACAGATGGCAGAGAGAGGGAAAAGAAATGCCATCCCAGGGGAAATGCTCCTTCTCGTGCAAGAAAAGGCTACACTGCACTGAATTCCTAAAAACACATCAGAAAAGCATTGCCACTTCCTTCTGATCACTTTTAAGGTTAGGTATGCAGTCCAATGTGTGTGGGGGTCTGCCTCAGTTTAGCTCTTCCCCAAGTTGGGCAGCTACAGCAGAGAAATCCTTGAGCAATTCACACTATGCCCCTAGCCTACAAAACATCGAGAAACTGGCATCCAGTCCACAGTGCATAACAGACCAGATGACTTGGGGGCAAGGCGTGGAGGAGACAGTTTAAGGTCAGAGAGGAAGTCTGTGGCAGAAATGAACCCAGATCCTTTGAAGTCTTGGACACTACACTAACCATTGGGCTACACTCTCTCTATTATTTTGGAACTCGTGCTGTAAGCCAGAAAAGCAGAGTTTGTGGTTTCCATATTTGATTTCTATGACAGGACAGTTTGAATAGCTAGCAAAGAATCTTTTGTTTGCTAACTCACAAAAGAATAAAGTGTCAAATAACTTTTTTTTAAAAAAAATTGGTCCTCTCATTCCTGCAACCCTTTTGAATTTTAAATTGAAATTTTTGTTTCAGCCCATCACAATCTTGCTTCTAGTTGGCTTCTAGGCTAATGAAGACAGAGAAAAACAAGACCCAGAATTGTCAGCAACATGCTAAGAAAGATTCACTGTACAGGGAAAGAGAGCTAGTTTTCTGTTTCTAGAAATAACTAGTACACAAATTCACTGAATTGTCAGGCTGTTTTTTCTCTTAGTTTAACAATAATCTGCCACAACAGGTATCAGCAGGTATTGTGCCTTAGTAATGAAGTGCCTTCAAACCCATGCAAGATGTTAGTGAACAGCAGGTAGAAATTACACCCCTACTGTCTAGTCTTGATAAAGGCCTTAAGATTTCTGACATTGTATGATGCTACCATCTACTGGTTTACGTTAAATTAAACCTCTGAACTTTCTCTTCAACTTGCCCTCCAAAAAAAAAAATATCATCACAGTTTCTACAGAGGCTTGAAACTATTTTCCATAGCAAAATATTAACTTGACATTTTCTAAGGTAATTCTACAATGCTACTCAGCTTTGGTCTCCTTCTTATTAAGCAGATGCAAGAGTAAGTGTTATGTGTGCTCAAAACACTTTTAAACAAGATACACCAAATTAATCCACTCATTTACTTACATTCGGCTAGTTTCAATGTTCTCAGAGTGAGGATCTCCTGGTGATCTGCAAAACCAGATAGAAAACCTTAACCTCTTGTTCTTTTAAGTTATTGCAATATGAAATCTTACGAAAGGTGGAAAGTGATGATAGTTGATGCTTTGCCACGAAAAGCATCAACTTTCTGACACTTGCAGATTTAGTTAGTTTTACCAAACTCTAGAATAGACTTTGTAACACAAAATCTGGTAGTATAATTAAGCCAAATTCCTCTAAGGAGGACAGCACTTTTCCCCCCAGCGCTTATGCAACAGCAGCCACTAGAGAAGAGATCTGCTGGCAGTACTTGTGTATTCAGGCTGCACAGTGCACCAGGTCTGGGCTAATTCTTCATAACCTCTTCTGTAACCAAATATACTCAAAGTTTATCAGTGATCAGCTGCAACAAACAGATTCTCTACACAGTTGAACTCTAAAAAGCAGCTCAGAAGCAGGTTCCAACAGCATCTCAAAACAAATTTCCCATCTCCCTCCACTCGAATGGCACAGACAGCTTTCTGTTTTTCTTCATTCCAGCCAAGAGATCAGCTGGTAATATCCAGAATTAAGTGTTATTGTTTGGCATTTTTGAACACATAAAGAGCACCTGTGTTCAGCCTGGCAACTCCCTTGACTTAATTTACACAATAATTTAAGTATAGCTCCATATTAACTTAAGTAGGCTAAATTATAGCTATTTAGCTCCTCCTTATTCCCATCACCTTCCTTAAGGCAACACTGATTCAAAAAGTAAACTCTTTTTTTAAGGCAGTATTTTTTTCCTCCCTTTGGGACTTCCCCCTAGCCAGTGAGTTTGTATCCTGACAAACAAGAAGATGAGGCAGTACAAATGCAGCAGATTTGATTTTCACTGCCTTAGGATGCCTTGAAATCCTAAAGGACCTTACTGAACCTTCCCTCAGGTATGGACTTTAGTACCACACTGGAAAGAAATACTGTGTGAGGAGTGGAAACGAAGCACAGCCACTACATAAAACTCTGTAGCTCATATGAACAAAAATGTCTTTCATGACAGCTCACATCTGTTTTGGGAGCTAAAATCTGCAAATAGAACTTACTTTGAAGGTTTCACCAGAGTCTGCTGAGGGACTTCAGTCAGGTCAGCTTTCCTAAAGCTTTCCCAGGAAAAAACCCTCTGTTTAGAGGAATGGAGTTTCTAATACTCTCTATACCATTCTAAATACTATTGGGAATCTCCATCTGTAGCCTGATACATTCCTTTTATTCTGTTTCATTGTGCCACCTTATGGGAAGGTTCCTCCTATTAAAGGCTGTTCTCTGAATTCTCTACTAAAATTTTAGTTCCTTTATTGAAATACCATCTCAACACCTTCCTGGATTTTATCAAAAAGACCCAGTGCCTAGAAAGCATTTCTGGCAGATAATTTAAATTCCTAGGCTAGCTGGACAGGATGTGGTGACCAATAATGTGGACGACAGGCAATTGTTTATATTTTATTAACTTTTACAACTGACATAGGGACAGAATTCTGAACTTCCTTTTCAACTAACTTTATATGCATGCTTAAAATGTAAATACTTTCCAACTGGAAAATAACATAAAAACTGCCCAGTCTCAAAATTTGACCTCTATTTATGTCCTCCAAATTACTTTTCTCTTACTCATTAAGTTCAGGGTGACAAGATTGTTGCTGACAAAAATAATGTAAAACAAATAAAAATTCAATTTCCCTTAAACTCTAGTGACCAAAACAAGTTACTAAATACTTTGTGAAAACAAACTCAACTTTTTTTTACCAATTGTTCACATCAGCATGTAAGTGTTAGAAGCCATACCACCTAAGGAGCATGTTTCTGTTCATACTGGGGAGCTCCTATTAACTTCCAGAATGTCAGAAAATGACAGCAAAAACTCTGGATGTTTGAGGTGTTGCTACCTTTATTTCAGTATTAGCAGATACAACACATGGAAGCTTTGGGAAAGAACAGTGCTTTCAGTTGTTAAGAAAATACAGTGTAATAGTGGCATTAAAAGAAAAACATCAAGAGTGCTAATCACTTTGAGACTTTAAAATAAACAGCAGTCTGAAGAATTAGAGCAAAAGAGCAGACTGGTAACTAAACTTTGCATGTAGAAAAGGTAGCCTGGTGGTCTGCAGTACAGACATATAAACACAGCTATCAGTATATCCAAACTCTTTTCCTATCCTCACAGTTTGTGAGAATTTTATCTGGGCTGTAAAGAGACAGAACAGTTCAATTATTGTGGGACAAAAAAGGTTTATTCTATAAGCGAAACAATTAAAAAACCCAAACAAAACAATAAAAACATGAAAACGTTTCAGCAAAGTTCAGAAAAAATACAATGTAGTTGCATCAAAAATGGTTTGGTCCTCTAAGGTAAGTGGCTCTACAGAAAACAGGGATCAAATTCCTTCAGCTTACTGTTTTCTAAAACATGAGCAGACCTACCACAATTATGACTTGCAGAACTATTAATGCATATATTAACTTGATTTTAAAAGGTTTCAAATGACAGTGTAAGCACCAAATAAAATCAGCTTTCAGTACTCATTAAAACGATGTGGAAGATCAATCTAATTACAGGAGTTGTACTTGTTTGCTGAGAAGCCATTTATTCTGCAATACCCAATTGTTCACAAATAAGATACCTTGTTATTTCCTCTGAGCAGGCAACTGTACTGAAAAACAACTATATAGTACAGCAAGATGCCCTTTCATCATGTTTAAAATCTGAAACAAGAGTTCTGTTCAGAGAAAATCTCAAGAGCAAATGCTCTTAAAAATTTCAGCTTTGAATCAGATTGTAGATACTGATCACAAGACACCAACTAATCTGAATACTGCAGTATGAGCTAGCAAATTCAAATGGTGGCTCACTTCCAGTAACACAGGGAGCAACTTCTCTATTCTGCAAGCCAAGGCTTTTACCTCCATTGTATACCTCTTTAGGAGAGAACAGTAATGCTATGCAAGCTTACACATTTTTAATATCATCAAGCCTCCTGCACAAATACTTTAAAAAAAACCAAACAAAAACCCAAAAAATCCAAATAAACTGTTTAGGTAATTATGCTAAACAATTTAGACAAGAAATTCAGTATGGCAGTAAAAACTACCAGAGACTTTTAAGTGATAGTATTGTTCTTAAAAGGGATATCATGGAGCACCACAGTGTTGGTATTTTAAAAAGCAGGCAGGAACAAACTAAGTGAGCTCTGAAATCCCCGTTAGCAAGAGCGCAAGTCACCTTTGTCAGCTGACTTATCTTAAATAAACAATACAGCTTAATACTATTTATAAAACTAACTTCAAGTCATACAAATTAAATACTTTAAAATAAACAGTACAGTAAAAAAATCCTTAGAAGCAACCCAATATGCTTTATGCTTACCTTTTACAAGCTGTGGCCATTCGGTGACATCAGGGTGATCACAATTTTGAGTCACTGATCAAAACCGAGTTGTCACACCAGTCCTGTGTCACGCTGGGCTAAGCATATGCTTAACAACTCTAAATAAGTAAAAATAATGTAGTTTAAAAGTCCTTAAAAATTATTTTTGGCCAGTCCTCTAAATAAAAAACAACATAGAACAGAAGAAAAATACTGATGCTAAGCATTGTTTTATCAGCAAGATTAACACCTACTCACAATAATTTTTCGCATGGCATTCTAAGACTTCTAGAGTAACTCACTACAGTACAATCAAATGGTGAACTTGAAAATTCATTAACTTATTTTTAGTCTTTCTAAAAAATCAAAATCCAAACCCACCTCTTGAATCAGTGGAAAGCACCGAATGTTAAGACAAGCAAAGATCTGGAAGCATATGTGTAAACATGAAGTGTAATTTCTAACTACAATAAAATTCCTTTACATCTTTCCCTGATACAACTCAACTAACACC
>JAWWLZ010000001.1:87873787-87897802 GCA_035041345.1 Poliocrania exsul | reverse complement strand
CACAGTGCAAACCTCAGGTCTGTGCCAACCAGTTTTAAACCTTTCTTCCAATGAAGATTTCATCCTTTGTGTTATGTCAATAAGAGAGACTCAAACTAAATAGATTAGAAGAAAAGCCACTTGTGTATTTGCTAAATAGGATTGAAAAAAGTCCTTTTTCCTCCTTATTTTTTTTCATGGGAAAAGGCTGACCTGGGTTATAAGCATAACTCCAGCAGAAATATCTTTGCTGGGAATACTGATCAGACTCAGGGTTCAAATACTTCTGGGGATAAGGATCTGGCAGCCAGTGTCTAATTGGTATTTCCTTTTGGGTGTACAGGGCAGTTTGTTGCTTGCTAATTTCTGAAATGGCTGGGTTTTTTTCTGTAATTTTGGGCTATGATTTGCCCTGGCTGTCAGATATTCTGAAAATTTAGCATTGGAGCCCCAAGCTCTCTTTGGAGTTTTAAACTGTACAGAGCTTGGTGAAATACTTTGTAATCTGATTTCCCAGTGAAAAGTCTGCTTGTCAGTCAATCTGTTGTTATGTGGTTGGGCAGGGAAGAAAATCCAAAAAGAGTATGAGAGAGAAATAAACTATTATACATGCTTGTAGGTAGCAGGTGACTGGTCAAAATACATGTGATTTTTTGCTGTGTGTGGATCCAAAATAGCATAACACACATTATCTCTTGCTCTGGTATCAAAAGAGAGAAGATTTTGAGTTATGAAAAAAATACCCTCTGTCTAACTTTAGATAATAGCATCTTGCAATACCTGTGTTTTTTAGTGTGGTAAATAAATTACGTTTTTTTAAACCAAAATGACCCCCTTATACCTAAGGTATCTGATAAAAGGATCTGCAGGTCCATATACTGCACTGGAGCAGTGACTCCCAGTTCCATAGCCATGTTCCTGAGCCAAACAAATCCCTGTGGAGCCCACACTGGACTGGTGGGACTGCTTGCTTGGACACAGGTCTATGGTTCAGGTACAATATGTTCAGTCCTCACCTCTGAAACTCACACTACTGATTGGAAACCTAAGCTCAGGGTATGCCCTGGCAACTCACTGAACTTGTACCTCGTCCTCTCTGCACTGGTAAACAGAAACATCAGTAACAGATAAATAGAATTATATGTTTTGTCATAGCTTGAAGATGTTCTGCTTTATACAGATAAGCAATGTTTTCTTACTGTCTCTTGTTTAGAGTTGTGGTTATTGACAGAGGAGTGGGTAAGCAATTCTACATGGAGCTCACCAAATTCACCACAAAGCTCTTAGAGACTTCACTTAGCATTGGAGAGATGCCAGTATATCTCTGTGAAAGACCTGAGGCAATTTGTCCTATCTCCTGTGCATATTTATTTCAGCTTTCAGGGAGTAGTTCCACACACTGGAGAGCAGAAAAACCACATGCATGGAGCTGAGTTGTATTTTAACAAAGCAACTGAGAGCAATATTTTTACACTGTGCAGTTAGTTGATGTTCTAAATGATGTAATTGCATGCACATGCTTTGTTTATTAAAGATAAAGCATCTCTATTAAAGTGCTATAATTAAATAACCACCTTTTGTTGGAGCAGTTCTATGTTCTACATTGTAAAACCACTTTTCTCCAACACAAAACATGTCCCTGCACTCAGTTGCTGCCTGAGGCCATGAGGACATTTGCAAATCCTTTGCTTCACCACAACCAGGAGCTGGGTGGGTCTCGTGCTCCAAACATGCCAACATTCAACAGAAGAAGTAGGCTTGGTGGTTACTTCTGGAGAAGTTACTTCTTGAGACTTCCTGAGACCATGCAAAACCTTTTATCATTAAATCAACCTTTAATTTAAAAATAATTTAAATGTCAGCTTTTCTCACTTTCTAGCTGAAAGCTTTTGTTCCTTCCTATGCTTACCTGTTTGTGGAACAATGATTCAGTATCAGTTGTAAGGGGATTATAATGGGATGAGCATACACTACATTATTTTAAAACTAATTTATCGATGTGTCTTTGCCTGATGTCATACATAAGATTGAAGAGTGGGAAAAGAAAAAGCACATCTGGGCTTTTAAGGTGGAAGTACTAATGGAGGAGCTTAGAGTGACTGGGCGACAGACACCACCAGTCCATGTGCTTCCCTTTAGCTAGCCAGGCATTTTCCAGTGAAGCATACTACTGATAAAAAGTGGTTATTTGAATCTAGAGGATTTCATGGACACAACTCATGGTTCATGATCTTTCAGTATCCACAGGCAGGAGTCTCCCAGTCATAGCAAGGCTTGGAAGTGGCCCTGCACGGTTCTTTGACTGTGGCTAAGAGGAAAAGTTCTGCCAGCACTTGATGGTTTACTGGCTACACAGCAGTGACTGGTGGAAGTAAAATGACTGATGCTAGGAGAGTATATTTTACAGGACACAACAGCTGCTGGTGCCCCAGCCTGCAGCAGTTTTGCCATGGAGGAGAGATATGGGGAATACCTGAGCACCTGGGGCTGATGGTAGTAAGGCAGATGGACTAAGATTCCCTTCTACCTCATGGCTGCCAAGTTATTTATATGAAAAGTTTTTCTGTTTTTCTTTAAAAACACTTCTTTACTTCTTTCAATTCCAAATATGTGATTACAGTGTGGTTTGTAGTATACATCATAAAAAGTCACTTACTGTTAGCTTATATCTAAGGCATCATAAAATCCTGCTAACCAAGCGAAAAAATGAGCAAGAACTAATTCCTGCTTTGGCTTTTCGGGCACTCCTTTGGGACAACATGAATAACATTTTCTAGGGTAATGTGTGTAAGAGTAGTTTGCCCTTTGATAGGCTTGGGATGAACGTAACAGCTCTTGGAAAATTTGGGTTGAGTGCCGCTATTCCCACATATTGGAATGAGCAGCTTCAAAGACTTGCAAGGATTGCATTTTCTGTCAGATCTTTTTGTCTGACTTTTCTTAACCTCACTGTTGTTAGGTTCAAGACTTATCACAGTAAATGGGTCTCAGTTCAGGGTTCTCTTCTTTCATGAGGTTGAGGCGGGCTTTGTGGCATGTGTCCCACTGTTGCTAATGCCAGGTACCAGAAAAGAGAGGTAAAGCCCTTTAGCTTCTGGAGCTGCCAGTGCTGGTACTTTTCACAAAAAGCACATTCAGCCTTTTCTCATGGCTCAAGCTGTTCCCTCTGAGACTCCTGTACTGTGTTGATATGGCAACAGGCTGCCACATTTTACACCAAGAGCAGTGCCACAGCACTTCCTTTGAACAATTTGTGGTGGTCAGTTCAGGATATCTGGAGAACTTTCTTTACTGTTTCCCTTACCACTGTGTACCTTCGAGGTCAACCTATTTTTCTGCCTACAAAGCCATCAGATTATTTCCTTTCCTATTGCAATCCCCTCTGGATCACTCTACTCTCTCCAGAGGAACATACAGCTCTGTGGAGAGGTATAGGCAATTCCTGGCTATTTTTGATGTATATTTTAGCAATGCCAAGTGCTTGTAATTCCTGGACAGTTAAGCTGTTGGAAAGGCTAGCTCCAATGGAAATATGCCTGGTTTCCCACCTGCTCACAAGGTCAGGCTTCTGGACAGTGGTCCTGAGGTATCCCTACCCTTCTGACATCTTTTGAGTTTTATACTCTCATTAAGTCAGAAAATGTGTCTGAGGCTCCCTGGCAGGAATCTGACAAGAAAGCACTGCAGGATGTGTCCATTAGCTGGACACCGAAGCTCCATCTGTGGTTCATGAGGGTCAGGCCATAGGTTTGAGTGCTGCCCTCTGGTTTCCTGCGGTGCTTGGCTGGGTTATCCTGACTGCTGGCATGGTTTTGGCTGGTACTACCAGCTGCAGATACTGGGCACCGTGAGGAGAGCCAAGGACCCTTCCTGCCTGGCAGTCTGGAAATGATCACCCTGATTTTTGAAGGAGAGGTGTTTGCCCTGCAGGGGAGAGCTGAGGTCTGCCATTTGTCCACAGTGCCAGAGCACAGCCCATTTTACTAGTGCAAACAAGTAGGTGACTGCTAAGAGATTAAATGTGCCCTGGCTGCTGCAGGGCAGGATGCTTCTATAGCAGTATAAACGGCATGTGAAATGGCATCCTGTTCAGATGGCTCAAGGCTGGCTGCCTCTAGGGAAGGCTGGACCCTGCCCCTTGGCACAGCTTGGCATCAGGTGTTGCCCTCTGCCTCTGTTGTTGCTGCTGCTGTTACTGTTATTGTGGTGATGATGATGATGATGATGGTGTGACTTTCTGAACTTCCAACCTCCAAAATGATTTGAAAGTCTGCTCTAACCTACCACAGCAACACTTTAATGGCAGAAAGTTGCAGGTGAAAGATTCATGCCCCAAGTTAGGGCATCAAAGCCTACAGGAGTGCATGGAGTCCAAGAATGGGCTGGGGTCATGCTGGAGGGCGGTGGTGAGAAGACAAACACAAAGCTGGTGTCACCACTTTCAAACTGCCTGGTGGGAGCTGCTCCTGGAGCCTGCTGTCACCCAAGGCTGAGAGCAAACATTTATCCAGTGTAGAAGGTCATCAAAGGCCAGGGTTAAGAGGGGAACTGTGTTATTTGAGAGCAGACATACCCTTACAGTTTGAGCTAGCAGTTTGGAAGCCCCAGCAACGCAACTCCTTAAGGGGGGGCCATTGCTGTGCTGTCTGTCCCCAGGATTTGTCCCAGGTGTGCTGGACACTTCCTCAAAGACTGACAGCTGCCCTGACTCGGTGGCTCCTCGGGACTCAGGAGGCTGTGAATATCAGTAAAGAGGGACAGCAGCAAGCAGATATTTCTCAGTTTCCTCCTCTAAACTGATGTGTGTTGCATATCTGAGTATTTTTATTTCTTGTGGGATGTCAAAAATGGCACAGTTGCACCCCAGCAGCATTTGTGAGAGCTCACAGCAAGTCCTTCCAATTCAGTGTGCAAGAAACATGTGGAAATTCCTTTTTCCCCCAAAAGAACATAACTGTTTTCACATATTTTGACAATTCAAAGAAATGATTTCTTTTACTTTAAGGGATGAGGAAACAAAGTTTGGGAATAAAACACAGTCATCTGGGTCCAGTGAACCAAAACTGCAGAGATACATTTTTTTCAGGATGACTAGTTTTACAGTCCTAGTGGAATTTCTCCTTTTAATTAAAACCAAAGAATTTTCAGAACATATTACAAGCATTTTGAATAAGAACTATTCTGGGAACCTGCAAAACTAAATCTGAAATAGTTCTCCTTAAGCGTAAATAACTGATCCATTTCCACTGTGAATCTTCAGTGCAATATCCTCACTAATCTTCTTTTAATTGATGGCAAAACCAGTTTTTGTGTTGTACACATCAGCACTTTCAAGTTGCTGCTGTGCTTAATGACTAGGCTTTAAAGTGAAAAAGGAATTCAGGCCTGGAAATGCTGCACTACTTCCTAGGATATTGTTATCACTTTGATATTACTATGATTTGGAACAACAAAGCATGGGTAGAACAGCTGCTTTTTCCTTGCCATTGTATATATATCCTGTATATATCCTCTGTTTTATTCCTGTGCTAAAACATCAATTGAGCATGGAAAGAGTCAGCAACGTGTACATTTGTTAGTCACACTCCTCATGTTTTTACTGGAGCTAAATCCATGGACTATTCCATGATTAGCTTTATTCCCACATTTGCAGAACTGGAGCTCATGGGAGCGTGACTCCAGAACTAGTTATGAATAACATTGCTGAATGTTCTAGTATTCTTTGTTGCTTTAGTGATATGCTTTTTCTTCAGGATTGTCTAAATAAGGGTAAAATTATATTTTTAAAAACATGTTCAATATGTTAGCTAAGAAGTGTTAGTGTTTAAATCAGGCAGGGATAGCTGAACATAGTGTCAGTAGATGATTGATGTGGAATCTGGTGTTAAAAATTGTGCTGATTTAAAGGTAAACTAGAAGGAGAAATGAATCCAACACAAAAGAGATTATAAGTCAGAGCTACAATTTAATAAAAATATTACAATTAATGCAATGATACAAGGAGAAATTGGTTTTAAGGCACAAAACCCAGAAGTATAACCCAGCACCCTGGGGCACAAACACAATGAGGCTTGTTAACCTGTGTTGAGACACTCCCCCTCGTGGTTCCCCTGAGTCCAAAGTAAAAGGAAAGGAGAAAACTTGTTGGTGCAGATGGTGGTTGGAGTCCTATAGAGGTTCTGATCCTCCTCTGGATCCCACGAGAGGTCCCAGAAGTCTCACAATCCCAAGATTATATACCCTCAGGTTCAGGTGGGAATGCCCAGTACTTCCCCCAGGGTGGGGAGTTCCACAATGGGTGATCTCACTCTGTGAGTCATGGGGTATTTTTGGAATTGTTGATGGCCCATTAGCAGACATGACACCTCAAGCTGGGTGTGAAGGTGCTGATGCCTTCCCATAGGGGAGTTATCACAGCTCCTGTCTCCCAGGGTTCTCTAATACCCAGCTTACAGCCTGAGGGGTCAGGTGTGCCCTGGGCAGGTGCTTCAAGTGGTCCATTATTAACAGTTCATGAGATTATGTAGAGGGTGTAGAATACACAGCTTTGGTTTATCCACACAGTGATAAAACTGGTCCTGGCTGCTGAACTAGGACAAAATACTTCTTCAAGGAAGGACCAGTAAGTATTGCAATGCCAGTATATTTTTCAAAGATTTTCAAAGATTTTTTGTTTTAGTTTTTTTAGAGACAATATGTTCTTCTGAGAGTCATAAAAGTAATGTTTTTTGAAAGACACAGTAAAACTATCTGTACTGTCATTAAAAGAGACATATTAGTTGCACATGTTGCAAAACTGATAAGAAGTCATGGAGCTTGCAGTGAGTTATATATCCAAAGAGGAATAGACATACCAAGGTAACTCCTGGTTATGGAACTCCAGGGGATAAAGGGAATGACAGGTGACATATTTTAGTCATATGTTACTCAAAGTTGGCCCTTATTTTTCTACTGTCAGTGTATGGTTAACAGTTTTAAAAAGAGTTTATCCCAGAAATAGCTATAGTCCAAGGCACTGGAAACTCTTTACTTAAAATGAAGTAGTTGCCTCAATCACCAAAGGCTTGATACAATGAATAGACCGAATTTTCTATCTCTGTCACATTGATAGTGCACTTGAAATACAATGTTGTTGCATTTTGATTTTTTCAGTTTCATTGCAGAAATAATCACTGATAACTAACAAGGGGTAAGCTCTTAACATGTATATTTCTAATTATTGTGAGTTTATATTTCATTACTTGAGTGCGAAAACAATAAAGATATTCGTAATTTTAAAGAATATCTTCTAGTTGTTTCTTACTCCTGTCCCAGCTGTGTTAAGGACATGTATTAATCATATCTAGGTATGATTCTGGGGATGCCTTCAGAGCTGGAAAACCATGGGAACATCTAGACATTTCATATATGGCTAAGCTTGGACACCTGAGTTGGAATGGAGGAAGAGAGAGGATAACACCCTGTGTTGTTTCATTACGCACAGATAGCCACAACTCACACTTCCACATATGCTCTTGTCTTTAGCTTGGTAGGTTTTTCCCCATGTAGCTCTGTGCCACTTTGCATCACATATTATGAAAACTGTTGAAAAGCATATAGGCTGTTACAACAGGAATGTTTCCCCACCTAAGTACCATCTGCTCAGGAGCGCTGGAAGTTAACCCACCAGTTGAACTGCTTGGATGCAACAGAAACAAGGTGCAGAAATATGATCAGAGAGGACTGCTTGATGTTTTTTCCTCTTTCTTGTCCTTTAGTGAAACTATGCCATTCTCCTAAGGAAAATAGTAGCCTCTCTAGTCCTGGTTGTTTTAATTAAAAAAAAGGTTTAGTCCTCTTAGAAGTTGTTAGAATCAAAGAAAATGCCTCAGTATCTGTTACTTCATTTTAAGAGAGAGTCAACTCTGCTTGTTTATTGGGGAGAGTTTGAAAACAAAAAGTGGGTGTTTGATAGTGGCAAAAAGATCAATGAAATTTTTCTATACCTGTCAAATTCAAATAGAATGATGCTTAATCAGGCCTTCCTGTCCTCTGCCCTCCCTTTCCCTTCCCCTTCCCTGAAAGTTATCAGGCGATACCAAGGCAGCTCCTTGTGCCTGCTGTTTTTTCTGAAGTTAGATCAAGAAAACAGAGAGTGTTTCCCAGTCCTTTAGTATATCCTCTGCATGTTGGCCCCATAGTTTAAGGGGGGAAAAGGCAATTTGGATGGCAACCACAGAAGAACTTCACACTGAAGAAGAGAAAAAAGGCTGGTGCAGTTGGACCATTCTGTTATGAAAGGAGACTGCAGAAGAGAGGAGTGGGAGAAAATGAACTTAGTTCAAAAGCCAGGCCTGACTCCTTATTGTTACCTACCTTGTTTCCCTTTTTCCAGTTTGCTCAGGCTGGGTTAACATTTTTAACAGCAGTGGTTGCAGTAGGAGTAAGTCACTGTGAGACTGTGGCTCATTTTCTAACCTCTCTTTGTGAGAAGGATAAAATCCCTGTATTTCAAGACTGCAGTGCCAAGTGTAGTACACTGAGAGGCAATGCTGAGTGCTTGTAACTGTTAAGATCGCAGAAGCACCATGCCTGTGCTCGGTCTGTGCTAGCTGAGTATGCTGAGCAGCTTTTCCTTCAGTACTTTCAAGGCTTGTTTTGCATTATTTATCCCGACGATCTGGGAGAATGCAATCCCTTAGGAGCAATGAAGTGTCACAGGCAGGACTCATGTTAAATTACTGTTAGGGACAATACTCAAGGGACAAGGTATTCTTAGTGTGGTGAACTATGGATAAGGAGACTTGGAGTGAGTATAGATAGTGCTCACAAATTTAAAACAAGCTTTGAGCTTTCATTTCCAACAGGCAGTCTCCTGAGTGCTTGTCAGCAGTAGGGTAGCTCTGATATTTTGAGTAGAGACCAAGCCTGTTCCAATCCCAACATATATACTTCTATTCCTAGTTTCTGGACTTCAAATATACTAAAGCAGAACATAAAATAGAACATGACCAAGCTGTATTGAAAGTTAGATGTAATTGGGATACTACAGATAGAACAGTTGCTTCACATATAAATCCTCCGAGGTTTCTTCTTACACAGCATAGCCTGGAGAGCCTGACCAGAGTGTCCTCTTCAGAAGCTGCTACTTAGGGCAAAAGAGTGGAGAGACATTTAGTCCCTGTTTCACACCATGTCTCAGAAGTGCAGCATTTTACGCTTGGACTTCACTTTCCTCATTATGTTGCTTTGGGTTTTCTTCTTGTCCCTGATCAGAGGAGGCTATTTATTGCTTTTGTTTCTCTCTGGTCCTTTGCTGAAGTTACTCATACATTAAAAAGGAATAAAGCCTGCCATTTCTTACCTTCTAGTCACCTGCTTCCAGTGCTCAGTATAAAGCTGCTAGAATCAAGGGAGAACCCAGAATATTTCTTGTTTCAGTGTAAGACAGAGAGTCAGCCCTGCCTAGCTAGTGGGAAAAGCTTGAAAATGTGCAGAAGGTGTATACAGTAATGGTGCAAAGAGCAGAGAGACTCCCCAGGCTGTTTTTTGAACCTCATTCTTTTAGTGCTACTTTGAAGATTTTGACTGCATTGCAGAAGTGCCATTACCAGTATGCTAAATTTGAATGCACACCCAAACATATGCATACATGTACAGTTCTTTGGTACTCAGTTACTCAGCCTCCTTCTTGGTGCAGGGTTGTTTAGCAATCATTCTACTTGCTTCCAACACCAGCTTTTGCCTAGCAGAAGCATGGTGATTGCTTAACACCAAGAGAAGTTGGTCCTGACTGTGCAAAACCAAGTATTTTTCTGGGACTTTCTTAAATGCTTCATTCAGTTATCTTTTTCTTGTGGGTCCCCATCAAATCTCCCCCTATAGCAGTGCATGAGTGCAAAAGGGCTTCCTGACACCCTCTGTGTCATCTCCAGTTCTGTGGTCTAAAACAAGCAAGGCTGTGGCTCTGGCTCTCCCAGCTTTCCTTCACAGTGCTGTGAGCTGGGTGTTGACTCTTCTGAGTAAACTGGTGATTCATATGAATATGCTCAGCTATGTGGGAAGAGTCACAGCTCAGTAATATGAAAATGAAGGTTTTTTTTCCCAGAGAATCTTTTGCAAGATTTTACTTTCATTTCTTTGAAAACCTTTTATTCCCTTCTCCAGATCCCAAACAGAAAGTCAGATGTGTTTATTAATTTTTTACTAGCTTAAAAATTTCAGTATTTCTTTCCTTCAGTCTCTCTCTTCCCCAGCATCATCAAGGTCTTCCTCTCCCCCTCGTCTCTCTGCCTCTCCCAAAGCTGGGGGAGAGTCTCACGAAGTCTCCACTTGCTTTCCGTCAGCTTTTTCCCAGCTCTGAACCTTTCACCCCACCCTGTAGCATTTGCCTCATTGCAGACCTTTCTCAGTAGCTTCTCTGAGGATGTTTCTCACCTTGAGACATTTCTGGACCTTTCTGTAGGTTAGGCTTTGATAAACAAAACAAGAAAGTAGGTTGATTTATGTGATATCTTCAAGTCAGAAGGCTTTTGGGGCTACAGTGGGCAGAGTCATTCAGAGCTACCTTCCCCCTAAAAATCCTATTCAAAATTTGTGCTTTGCCTGTATCCTCTGTAAGACCAGAGCCTCATGAGCAACACCTTGCACCAACCAGCTTTGGAAAGAGGTAGACAGCAGCAGGGGGATAGAACATCATTCTGGATGCATTACCTACATACATACCTGAACAAAACATATTTGTGCTGGGAAAGATTTTATTGCTCCTGGGCTGGCAGTTGCATGATGCCTGAGTCCTCTGCCAGGCAGTCCATGGGGGCTTGCCTGTTTCTTCCTCCCTGGCATCAGGGAGCATCTGCCACTTGCTTCAGTCCCCAAGGGCCAGGGGATGCCATCCATTTTTGGCTGGGGGTGCTGAATGCAAGTATGTTTGGGGGTGGGAGAGAGCTGCAGGGTGGCAATTGCCTGGGTGGCACTCATACAGTTTGACATCACTTCCTCTTCTGCTCTGGTGATTTATGGACCAATGAGTGGCTCCAGCCTCATGCCCTGAATTTTGTAAGGCATTATTCAGTTTTCCAGAGGGAAGTTTATAAATTACTGGCTGAGTTATGTACTTGGTAAGACCTTCTTTTATGTTTGAATAGCAGATTTATTTTAGACGATGTTTCTTTGGACAGTAAGCACATGCAGAAGAGAAACATGATCTGTGGAAATATTTTAATGTGGTAACATTAGCAGAGTTTTCAGGGAGGAGAGGCTGAGGTATGGGAGCTTCAGAGCAGAAATACCTGATGGGGTTGTGATGGGGGTAGCTGAGCCTTTGGATGGGACAACAGGAAGAGTGGGGACCTTCACAGAGGAAGAAATGGATGATGAGGGCTCTGTGGTGAAAGCAAGACAGCTTGAGCTGAAGGCAAATTTGGGCTTAGGTGCCACTACATACTTGCTGTGGTTCAGCAAGTTCCTATGTAGTGAAGCAAGTTTCAAGTGCACTGCATTTTCCTCTTCCTTCAGCTGAACCCAAGCACCTCTTGACCCACCGTATTCCTAGGCCAGAAGCAGCAGCCCACTTTGTTGAGCAGCCCAGTTTTCCTCCAGCAAGATGTATTTTTGGGGCCAAGATGTATTTTTTAAAGTTACATAATGATCAGCATAAGCTGATACTCTTAAATTGCAATAGCTCCTGTGTTCAATAACATGGGAGAACTATGTCGGAATAGTTAAATGATATATTTAATATATATCTCTGGTGCCTGCTGCTGGGCTTGTAGCCATGCACCTCTCTCAGGGAAACTGGGAGACAGAGTTCTTGCAAAATCCCCTAACCTCCACCATACAGTCAGAGGGCTGTTGACCATAAGAAAGGTTCTATATGGTATCTGGATCCTGCATTTATCCATTTTAAATGCCAGAATAATATTTTTGAGAGGTGTATTGCTAATACCTCAAACAAGCCAAGAAAGGGCACAGCTTACTGCATGGCAGGTCCAGTGCTTCACTTGGAGAGGCAGGTTGTGTTGTTCCTAATGAAAAGATTTTTTTTGTTTGTTTGGTTTTGGTTTTTGGTTTTTTTTTTTGTTGTTGTTGTTGTTGTTGTTGTTGTTGGGGTTTTTTTTGAGGGGAGAGGATTTTAGAGAGAGTGTAATATTGTGTCATTTAAATGGGACATCAGAGATGTGCTGCACTCTGGCTGAAGAGACACTCTGGTGCCTGTGGTAACACCGTCCTTGCCATCAGTTACTGCTGGCAATTCTGCCAGGGATTTTCACTTTTATAAGTACTCTTGTAAATATAATAAAATAAAAGAGGAGTCAGTGGAGAAATCATAGTGCAGGATGGGAAAGAGATGATGGATTGCAATGCTCAGAGAGACGTGGATAAAAGCTCTGATCACTCAGCCACAAGATCATGTGTGCCACGACCCCATGCCCCACACACACATGCAACCTTTAGCACTTGAAAAGGCAAGAAGAAAATAGATACAAACCTATTGAATTTTATCAATTGCTTCTTAATACAGTCAGACAGGTAATTGTTGTATAGGCTTAATTGTTCCAAATTGGAATGATTGGTGTGCAGCTAATGAGTCCTATGGGCAGTGAAAGAGCCCTGTCTGCCCTCGCAGATGGGGGATGAAGGGAGTGCAGGGGTTCTAGGTATGAAGGGATGCTGGGCGTCCCGAGAGCCCAGTCTGCCTCCCAGAGATTTTTCCCAGCAGATGTCACTGTTCACCCACCAAATAAAACCACTCCCAGGCAGTAAAGGGCCTTTGGAAAAAGCCACCGCAGGCTATTACTTTAAAATGAAATACGCTACCTGAGAAGAACATTTCCACTTGGGGATAAGAGTGAGAGCAGTTTATTTTTATAAAGGTGGCATGGGATGGAAATTTGCTGTAAACCTGGAGGGGAGCATTACTGGGGTAGCTGTGCCTGCAGCAGCCCCCTGGTCCTGCACTGCCATACCTGGCATGCAGCTTTAGGATGGGCAATGGGGGCTGGATGGGCACCTCTGAGGGTGGAGGATGAAGGCTTTAGCTGGTCTCACCAATGTTCCTGCACTGCAGGGTTTAGTAGGATTTAACAAAGACTAATAAATTAGTGATTTAATCATGACATAATTTTGTGGCATTAAATCATGACTAGCCCTGCCCACATTTTATTTATTCAATATATAGGTCCTTATGATAGTATATAGACAAAAAATCATATTCAATATCGGAGGACCTGAACTCACTTTCCCTCAGTACATAAATTAGCCATGAGCAATTTGAAACTAGGCAATTTTTAGTGGAAGCAACTTACATTCTCATTCTCTTTTAAGGATTTTCAGGGATACTCTTCAGGAGAAAGGCATATAGGAGAGCTTTGTTTTCCATGCAGTATGACAGAGCTGCGCCTGGCACACAAGCAAAGTCTCACTGCAGAGATATGCAGATACACTGATAAAAAAGCTCAGACACCAGAGTGACAGACGAGCAGAAATGCTGCACTGCACACCAGAGATGAGGGGTAGCTGGGATCTTGCTGGCCTAATGACTGGGCTGGAAATGGGATAATAGGTGTGTTCACCATCAGAAATGTCTGCAATTGTATAGTTACAAATTTCATCCTTGATGGCTTTGCATTTTAAACCAGGCGAGAAGGCGTGCAGCAAGAGCAAAGCAATCATCTTACTGCTGGGATATTGTTAGCCTGTAACTTGCTGACACTGGTAGGGACATGCAGCACAGACTAGCAAAGGGCAAAGCTGTGTGCTACACTGCTTATCTCAGCCCCCCTGTGTACAGAGCACTCCTGATGTTACAAAATGCCTTGAAGAAGGACTTCTTTACTGAAAATGTGTTTATTTTTTTCCATTTCAAAATCCTGGCTTTTCCTGCAAGCCTAAACTTCCTTGTCTTCTCTCCTCACTGACACACTTGTGCTTTTATAAGCTGGCTCCAACTAAGAAGAAGTTTAGACTCTTTCCCCCCACTGTCCTACACAAAATTTGATACTGAATCCCTCCTCTCATCTTTGTTTCCATACTGAATTATTCTTAGTCATTTAAACTTGTGCCAGCATTGTCTTTTCAGATGTGGAGCTCCTCTGCTCTCCATGAGGCTTTCTAGGAAAGCAAGCACATCCCCCTCTGCCTTTCCTCCACAGGAACCTGAGATCCCTGGGTCTCTCCTTGTTGAACTGCCTCCCCAGCACAGGCCCTGCTAGTAGGCTCCACATGGGCATTTCATGTTCCTTCTTGTGAGGAGGATGAGCAGAAGTGGAATGTTCTGCTGGATGAAGCTCACCTGCGCCCTGTACACTTATTTTACCAGCCATTTTTTATTCCTCTGAAGAGCTCATGATGGAGAAGTTTGAGCTGTTGATGATGTCTGAAAGCAAGTATCTGTATTCAGATTGAAAACCATTGCTAAGATACTCCTTGAGGTAGACCCAAACATGATTTCCTTGAGGAACCTCACCAGTGATTTCCTCTTAGCCTAAGAGCACTCCTTGTGGAGCTGCTTCAGTCTCCCCTCCAAAGCGTGCTTCATCTATTTGGCATATCCTGACAGTAAACTCTATTTCCAACACTATGAAACATCAGTGAGGGTGATTCTGTGTGGAAGATGAGATATGCAAAACACATCATGGGTAGGCTTAACCATTGCTATTTTTTTCATTGTTCATGAAGCCTCAGTAGAAAAACAATTGGTTTAAGCAAAACAGTCATTGAGTACCCAAACCTTGTAACCCACAGGGCTGGGTTCCTGCCATGGGCTTTAACCTTCCCTCTACCTCACAAGGGGTTTGCATTGACTTTTGCAGAAGCAGGAAGAGTTTGTTACAGAAAACATTGGAGACAATTTTGGGGACAGGGAGGAGATGCTTGTGAGATACTCACAAAGGGGAAGGAGGACAGAGCTGTGTCTCTGCAAGGTGGTGGAAGGAGGAGCAGAGCAATACTTCAGAGGTGCTCTCAGGGTCCAGGGTAACTCCCCTTCTGCATATGTCTCTCTGGACATAGTGGGTGAACCACTTCAAAGTTCTTTTTCTCAGAAAGTGGCAGAGTATTTTGCTAAGGCTGTGGAGTAATAAGGCACTTCCTCATTGCCTGAGTCTCACCCCTCCTGAAATCAAATGGCCACACTTGCTGGCTCTCAGCTCAGCCAAGAACCATTATAAATTGCCCCTCATCAAGTGCAAATGCTTGTCTGGCAGAGTTAGAGAAGACATATTCTGTTCCATGGGTTTTGCTGTGACTAAAATACACTGCAGTGAATAGATCAGCCCCTGGAGAGCACCTTGTTTGGGAGAGGAATTTATCAGTGTCAGAAGTGTAAATTAAATGCAGTGCAGACATGGAGTCAGTGAAGAGGAGCAGCTCAGTGTCTGCACATCATGCTGGTGCTTTGTGTGCTCTGCTGGCAGCACCAGGAAGCTTTTGACTCTGCAAAGCGGATTAGGTATTGGGGGCAGCATCACCCAATAGAGCATTACAAGCATGGACATTAGCAGTGACAACAGATCAGGTTCAAATAGCATCAGACATAGTATGGGCCTCAGTTCTAAGTTTCAGCAATTTGTTAGGTGTGTGCATGTTGATACCCAGCTGTGAACTGGGTGTCCAAGTCCTTCTCAGTGGACTTTAAGGGCTTGTTTCAGGCCTGTCAGTACAGATATGAGGACCAGTGGGAGACCCAGGTCCTTCTGGAGTGACAGCTGAAGGTGTCTCAAGTGGTCCTGGCTGGCAGTGACACTAATCCCACCTTAACTCACCCTGAGGTGCCTGGATGGAGGAATCTCACCCACACTGTGACCAAAACACTGCTGCATCTTCAAAAACCCCTCTGTGGATACCTACTCAATTAAAGCAAGTTGTGGTGGGCTGAACCATCCTGAAGTGCTGCAGGCTGTGTTGGTGGGTTAGGCTGGAAAGAATCTTGTTAGTGCATGCCCAGGGCTCTTTTGCACTCTGAGGATGACCCAAGGGAAAGGTTTTGGACTAGCAAACTGATATAAAAATTTTTTTCTAAGTTGTTTTTGATTGAAAGCTTGTGCGTTGCTAAATTATACTATTTCATGAAAAATACCACCTCTTCACAGTATAATGCAGATTTCTGTTGTCAAAAGGCAGGTCATAGAAAATGAACACGAGCCAGGGTGCAAGGATTTCTTCATGTGACATGCTGAGTTATCTTGAGGGGTGGATCATCTTAGCTAGCTGCTCACACCATAGCAGCAGCAGAGAAAGGAGGCTCCTGAATCAGTGCTGTTGTGAAACACAGCAATACTCACAGCCAAACTTCCAGAGAAAAGCTCATATTTTGTCTGAACATTTCCATGGAAATAGCCATAAAACCTTTTCATTTATTTACATTTTGATTGAGAAAATAGTCTACTTTGTGGCCAGCCTTAGGAAGGACCATCCTGGGAGAGGCAGGGACTCCATGTTCAGCAAAACAGAAGGCAGGAGCACCAGTGGGTTTCAGATGACAGTGGTCATCTTGATCCAACCTGGAGTTACAGGCAGAGGGCAAAGCAGAGGTTGATTTTGCAGGCAGGCAAAATAACATCTTTTGATAGGTGGCTGTAAGCAGAGGTAAAATGAAATAGTGGGGAGAGAAATGGCCTTTTGAGAGGCTTGGAAGAGTGAATTACAGGGTGTATATAGCAACTTGCTGCAAGAATATGCATGTTTTTTAAAAAAGCTGTAGATGTGAGGAAGAGTGAGAAAATTAAAGCAGAGCTATCAGGTGAACAAAAACCAGCTGCACTCTTCTGACCATTCCTGTGAGGGATCATTAATAGAGTTCTCTCCTTTCCTTTACCACCCATCTTGATGAAATATCTGTGAAACACAGCAGAGATTACTGGTGTCTCAGTCCAGAGGAAATTGGCCAATGTGTTCAGAAGCTGCTAAGAATAAAATGGACATACAGGAAAACCATGTGATCGCATTAGGCTCATTTCCTTCAGTGCACAGGCTAATAGCAAACCTGCAATGTTGACATGAATAGACAGGCCTGCTGAGCCTCCCAATGAACCTGGACAGACCACAACTTGTATTGTGTATGTTAAGAAGTCAAACCAGGTCAGAGCCTCTCAAGGTGACAGTTTAGAAGTCCCTTTTACAAAGGATGTGGAGAGGCAGAGAAAGGTCATCCATTTTTCAGGGCAGACTGAGGGAGTTAATGTCTCTTGCCCTCCTGCTGTGACTGTGGTGTCACAGTACAAGAAGTATTTTGGTGTGTGATAGTCAGTTTTACAAACATGTGAAACCATAAGTGGACCAAAATAATCAGAAACAGAAACTTCCCTAAAATACTTTAAAATCCACAATGTTGTTACTAAAAATTTGCTTTTTAAAGTTTTCATATAGTGACACAATAGTCTTGCCCAGCACTTAACACCTGCAGATAGTAACAGCTGCATAATCTCAGTAATTATGCAACTAATGTTCTAATGAAGCAAACTCAATTTAACTTCCCCCCATCCTTTCTCTCAGCTAGAAACTTGGTGCTAATAAAAAAGCTTGTGTTTTTTTAAAAAAATAAGGGAAATGTTGGTGACACCATTTAAACCAAATGAAAAAAATAGAACTGAAGACAGAGCTCTACTGCCTTATATCCGTCCTTGATGCTGTTGAAGGACTGTGCAGTAAAAATCTAATTCATTTACTGAAAATATGGGGTTTGTTAGTTTTTTCCATCCAGGGGAATCCACACTCATAAAATTCTTCACCACTGCAAATGAAGAATTTGATTTTGAAACACAGAAGCTGTTTAATTGAATGCATGGCAGTAGAAAAAGTGGGAGAGATTAGCCTTTCACAATTGTAACAACATGAAATTTGCCTGGAATTCACCTTTTTCCACAGAGCAGGGCAAACCTTGGTTTTCACTGAAGGTTCTAGAATGTAATATATGTATCATGATACACAAATGTCTCAGATAAGAACATTTGTGGCAGAAAACCTAATCCTAGTTTAATGTTTATGGGACTATTGAACCAAAAGGCTAAGCTGTTCCATGTAATTCCTCTTCCAGAAGAGGTTTACTGATGGTCCTGTTAGTGAGAAACATCTTCCTTAGTACAGAAAGCACCAGACCTGAGAAAAAACTTTAAGATGGAAAAGCGTAATATTTCAAATTAGTGTCTGAACATGTTAAATAATCCATATGGTAAAGATACTTATGAAATGACCTCTAGTAGCTTGGATACATTCCAGCAGAAGTCTATGATCTGTAGGAAATGGTGATTTAGTTGCACATGGTTGACTGCACTCTGACTGTAACCACACCTCGCATGACCATGTGTGCAGACTGAGCGATGGTAGGAGGACCTTGTCCTATGTCTTCCTCTCCCAGCTGTCCCGTGCCTTGGGAGGAGCTGCGTCAGAGAGGGGTTTCAGAGTGGAGTCCCTCCAGCATTTAGAGCCAATAACAGAAAAGCATGAGAAGTCACCTTTGGGCACCTTGTCCCTGTGCTGTTATTTCCCAGCTGGCAACATGTGCGAAAAACTCCCAGCTTGTTTTGAAGGTCATGCATGTGGACTGCTCTCTTCATCTTACTGGTAGGAGGGGAAATCCCAGATTAGATAATTCTCAACCTGCATATCCAAAAATAATATAGACACTATCCAATCATAGTGGTAAATTGCAACTTCTTATTATTTCTGTTTGTAGCTTGAGCCTGACACTTTCCAGTCAGCATATCCCCAGTTTTGGTTTCATTTGCTGTGTTTTATTTTGTCCACACAAGTGTATGATTTTCCCTTTGCTTAGGACAGATTCTAAGCTCTATGAATGGGTCTGTTTGATCCCATCCCTCCAAGCCGCTTTGTGGTTTGTCCTCCACATCCTTTTACAATTGAGCAGAATAGATACTGATACACTCTGTGGGCCAGAGTCTGCCATCCTTCTCAGCTCAAGATGGTCATAATTCAAGTTTTGGTGACAGGGTGTTGCCTTAGAAATGCAGGGTCATAATGTAGACTCCCAGACCTTGCTGCTTCCCATTTAAAGCTCTTACCATTGTCAAACACCCTCTAAATCTATGTGATGATATTTTCATTTACTTTTTATTTACTAGTTTAAAACGCCACCTTCCGTGATTTATGTCTTGCAGTGTTCACCAGCAGCCTTTAAATATACCATAGCAATGATTTATCAACATTTTCAACAATTCCCTATTGGAAGTGAGGTTTTGTGTGAAAAATTAGGAATTACAGCACTCTCTCTCACATCAGGCAATAGCTTCTCACTAATAAATTTTGCAACCAGATACATTTACCACTTCTATAGTTTGCAAATGATGATCATGATTCTTAATGGTGCAGTGTTAATAATAATTAAAAAAACCCCAAAATCAAAAAAAAACCAAAAAAGAAAGAAAGAAGACATAAATGGCTTTCAAGAATATGACTAAATAGGGCTGAATGCTTTGTTCCAGTACCCAAGACTTTGTCAGCTATTGCCAGGCAGTGAATGAACATTATTCAGCTTTGAGAGGACCACAAAAGATACATGATTAAGATTAATTCTAATTATGAGCTTCCAGTTTGTGAATATTGTTGCAATGCATTGAGCCCTCAGTGCAGTGCCCTCAATTTGAGCTGCTGCTTTGCCTCTGTCCATCCCCATGTAATTTCTTTGCTCCATTGCAGAACTCAGTATTAGCCAAGTTCAAAGGAGAGTAGCTATAATTTAAGACTCTTATGCTTTCACTTGTTAGTCATCAAGATGAAATTAAGCACAAGGAAAAAAAAAACTGGTCAGAGGACTGGTTCTGGCTCTGCACACCTTCAAATTAGGTACAAAAGTGAGACAGGCTCTATGGGCAGCGTTGCTGCCCTGCTAAACCATTTCCATCATCGATGGAGAGTCATAGGCAAACCTAAAGGGAAATCAGCCAATGTGGTGTCTGAATGGCTTTCAGAAGTGCCTCTCTGGTGACTTCAGTGGGACCTGAACATGCTGTGTTTCCAGCACGATGGTGTTATGTGAGGTGAAACCATGCCTTGCTCACCATGGTTTTCAGACCCATCCCCTCTTCAGGTTTTTTACCTTGTTGTTGGTACTCCACCCAGGTTCAGCTGGGCTTTGCTATTTAGAAAATAGAGCCAATCTTTGATAAATTTTTACTGAGACCAAAATCCTTAGTGCTTACTACATTCCGGGGAAAGGTGCTGGATTTTTTCCTATCCATGGCTTCCCAGTGCAAAATCACATGCAGTGCAGAAGTTGTGCTCCTGAGGTCTCATCTGGCAAGCTGACTACAGCCAATGCACAGCATCTGATCGCCTTTGCAGCTCATACAGCTCTGCAGGTACTCAGGCTGCCAGAGTGAAAATGGACACAGAGGCAGTCTGAAGGTTTTAAGCCCTTCCATATAATTTCTCCAACTAAACATCCTTTCCAAAACAAAAGTATCATCAGATTTAATTATTGTTGCATAAAGAAATGACAGGAAAATAATCCACCTATTTTTTGAGTGTACTACTTGAGCCAAGAACCATAATCCTATAGACAGATAAAAGATCTTTTTGAGCTTCCATGTGTCCATGACAGAAGATGTATAACTCCCAGCTATGGAGCTTGTTTTTCTTTATTGCAAGGGAACTAATTGGTGCTGGAACTGTAGCCACTTAGGAGATTGGATTAATTGTAGAACTATAGTTGTCTGTAGTAGGCTTGTATAGAACAGGCAGGGTTTACGGTTTGTTGGTTTGGTTTTGTTTTGTTTTGTTTTCCTTTTCTTTCATGATACGGACAATTAGATTCTTTCAACTCTTATTGGGTCTGACTGGGATGAAGTTAGTTTTCTTCACTCCAACCTGTATGGTGCTGGCCTTGCATTTGTGGCTAGAAAGGTACAGAGAAGACACGAGTGTCTTGGCTACTGCTGAGCAGTGACTGCACAGCACCAAGGCTGTCTTTCCAACTCCCTTATCCCAAAAAAGCCTAGGCTGGGAGTGGGCAAGGGGCTGGAAGAGGCAGATAACCAAAGGGATGTTCCATACCATGTGATGCTGTGCTCAGCAATGAAAGTTGAGATAAAGGGGGACAATGAGGAGTCATCATGGTTATGATGTTTTTATTCCTAAGAAATTGCCATATATACTGAGGTCCTCCTTCCTTGGGAGTGCCCGGACATGTGCCAGCTGTTGGGAAGTAGTGAACAAAATTATCTTTTTGTTTTGTTTCCATGCACAGCTTTTGGTGTTCTTACTCAACCCATGAGCTTCTCTATCTTATTTTCTACTCTGTTCTGCTGAGGAGTGAGTGGGCATCTGGCAGCCAGTCAAAGTGAACCCACTACATCTTACCAGCACAGTGTTCTGCCAACAACTTCAAAAGCTTTCAGCCTTTGTGTGACTTCTCTGTTGGGTGTTTGAGACTTTAACCAATTGCCAGCGAAGAATTGAAAAGTTAAGTTTTCTTGTGAACTATGCTGAACTTCAGTGAGGCCATGATGACAGTAAGAATAGGATAAGCCTTAAAATGTCATAAGACAGAGAAAGCAAAAACAAAAGCAAATGCTGTTTGTGATTAAAAGCAACAGGGAATCAATTCAGAAGAGCTCTTTCTCCTTTAAACCAATGTTAGTTACTCTGCATCTCCACCCGTGCCAGACCATCAGATGAAGCTGCATGGCTTGAGGGCTCTTGGCTTACCCAGCTGCCCATGCCAGCATTTGGACAGCTGGCAGGTGCCACTGTGTCAGCACTATCCCTGACCAAAATATAAACTCCTTACACAAAAATCAGAAAGCAGAGGAGATCCTCCAGGAGAGGGCTGGTACAATAGGGCCTCAAGCTGGGTTTTTTAATGACACAGTCTATGAATAGCCTGAGAAACAAGATCATTAAACCTATTCTTGTAGAGATTTGCTGTTACAGTTTTTTCCTTTCTTAGTTTTCACAGAACCTCAGTGATTCACCTGAAAATTTTCCTCCTCCAACATAATTTCTGTTTGACATCAGAAAGCTGGTCTTTTCCTTGTCCCTTTCCAGAGGTAGCTGCAATTGAGTGGGTGAACCTGTGCCCATCGGGTTTTCTTATTGGGCATTTCAGATGTTAGGACAAGGAACACTCAGTAATGCTTAACACCATTCCTTTATGTTACTTGTAGAGACAGCAAGCTGTCCTTATTCATAGATCTGATTAATAAGACTGTTTAAACATCTAAACATGTCACCAGATGCCTTTGGGGATTTATCAAAATTCCTGAGCAGGATCAGGTGCCCTGTATCCAGAACACTTCTGCAAGGGGCTACAGGAGTGGATCCTGCAGGAGAGTCTCGCTCCAGGGGAGCCAGAGGAGCTGATGACCATTGCGAATGAGCAGAGAGTAGCACTGGGCTGGGAGTGAAATTGTTCAGCACTGCAGGCAGAAGCCACATGTCCAGACATTTGGCTGAGCTGAGAGAAGTGCTGGTTGGTGGCTGTTCCCTTACACAGGGACCTGTGCTTTGCTATATCCTTTTTTGAGTGTTGTAGGTTTGGGGGTCCTGCTGCCTCAAACACACACTGTAAACCTAGTCTAGCTCCACAACTTGGGGCAAGGGATTCAATGCAAAATAATGCAAGGCAAGGCAGCACTTCTGATCCTTTTATTTTAATGGATTTTACACATTTCAAGCTTTTAAGCAATGATAGTATAAAAAAATACATATACTTCTGAACATGGATCTATCTGTCTATTGGTAAAACTTCTGAAGCTGTCTAAATTTTGCATTCATTTGTTTAGCTACAAAAAATGCTTCCAGTTTAAAAACTGTGATCATAAAATAAAGAAAGAAAATCAGAACAAATTCTCAGGCTTATAAAGTACAATTTGAATTTTAAGAACATTCAAGCAGGGAGAAAGAGTTACATAAAAGTATAAAGCTACAGAGGTTATAGATATGATTAACTCTCACCTTCATTAAGCTGATCTCAGATGGTACATTCCAGCTGCTACCTTAGACTACCCTTGGGGAGTATTTTTTTTGCCAGGAAAGTGCCAGTTTTCAGTGGAGTTTATGTTTTTCTTACACCATTCTATTGACAGAAGTGTGCGCTGTCAGCACTTTATTGTCTTTTGTGTGGTTTTCTTCCTCATGATACATTGACTATCCAAGGCTTTAATGCCTTACAATTGTAAGTAAATATATTTTCCCACGGTGGCTGCGCTCGGGGCCAGCGCTCTGTGAGGGCTGCACGCTGCCGCCATGGGCTTTGAGGACCTGAAGTCCACCATGGGCCTCCACATCCTCAATGACTTCCTGGCTGACAAGATCTACATCGAGGGGTACGTCCCTTTGCAGGCTGACTTGTTCCACCTGCGGACTTGTTCCATGCTCTCCACTGGTACAATCACATTAGTTCTATGAAAAGCAGAAGGCAAGCTTGAGTAAAGAAGGCTTTGGGGAAATACGGTCCTGCTGATGTTGAGGACACAACAGGTGCAGCCACAGATAGCAAAGATGATGATGACATTGACCTCTTTGGTTCTGAGGAGGAGGAGGAAAGTGAAGAAGCAAAGAAACTAAGGGAAGAACGTCTGGCACAGTATGAGTCAAAGAAGTCCAAAAAGCCAGCTGTTGTTGCCAAATCATCAATCTTGCTTGATGTGAAACCTTGGCATGATGAGACAGAGGAGTGTGTTTCAAGCATTCAAGCAGATGTCCTGGTCTGGGGATCCTCCAAACTAGTACCTGTTGGCTATGGTATCAAAAGGCTTCAGATCCAGGGCGTTGTTGAAGATGATAAAGTTGGAACAGATATTCTGGAAGAGAGAACAACAGCTTTTGAAGATTATGTAAAATCAATGGATGTAGCTGCTTTCAATAAGATTTAAGTCTTGATATATATAGAATAAATGTTGCATTTTTAATTTAAAAAAATTAAAATCCCCTGTACTCTGTGTTGATGAGGCCGCACCTTGAGGATTGTGTTCAGTTCTGGGCCCCTCAGTTCAGGAAAGATATTGAGGGGCTGGAGCAGGTTCAGAGAAGAGCAACAAGGCTGGTGAAGGGACTGGAGCACAAGTCCTATGGGGAGAGGCTGAGGGAGCTGGGGTTGTT
>JAWWLZ010000001.1:87832736-87865108 GCA_035041345.1 Poliocrania exsul | reverse complement strand
ACCACACATACTCCAGGTAGCTCTGTTCTCTTTAAGGTAGAACTCCAAACAGCTTTCCTTAAGGGATGCACTTACACCCACCCCTACACCAGGGTACAGCCCAGCCCAGTGCACTCCTCAGTAAGCCTGGAAAAACAAGCCTGGAGCAGTTCGTGGATGTAATGCCCCTCAAAGCATAGGTGCTGGACTGAAAGTGCAGGAGCGTGCTCAGCAGGGGAGGATACTAGGGTTAAGAGACCCTGAATTTTAAACACTGTCTTGTTGTGACGTTGTGAATGTGGCAAAAACCTCATGGGTCCCTTTTATCCCAAGTATAATATGGCTGAAGTCAGCATACCTGACCTCTTGGTTTGATTCCCCTCATACAGCAATGTCACAGCTGCCTCTTAACTGCCTGGATTTTATTAACCTTGTCAGTTTTTCTCAGCTATCCAAGGGGATTCAGGGACCTTAAAAACCAGAACAACTACTCGGGCTACAAAGTAACTGTGTCTTAACCTTCTAGCTCTGTTTGTCTGACTTGGAATTTCACAGTCACCTCTGCCTTATCAAGGGATTCCAGTAGCAATAATGGAAATACAGGGGAGTTTCCCTCCAAAAAATCCCCCTGAAAAATTCCTTTACAATTTCTGTAATTATCCTGTTTGATAGGCTCTGATTTTTGCTGTTAGGATGGCTCTGCCTTTCCCATGAGAGAGCAGCTGATCCTGCTCTAGCTGAAGTCAAGGGCAATTTGGCACTCGTTGCAGTGGGAGCAGATGCAGAGTTGCAGAGGGTTCTGTTTGGGGACCTCGCAGTTCAGCAGGGCTTGCCTTGGCTGCCATGGTGCCTTTGCCTCGGAGGAGTTGCCTTAGTGATGCAAATGGTCCCTTCTATTTCTTCCATAGCAGAGTGTCAGTGAGGTCAACTCTTGTCGTTCTGGGACATCTGGTGAGAAAACGCTGACTTAGGAGCAGGTCTAGTCCTCAGGCACAGATGCTTTAGTATGATTTGCAAGCCTGGCACACATCTGCAGGTTGTGCCTTAGCAGCAAGCAGAGTCTGTAGCACACGGACAAAGCCAAGGTTTTTATTTGTTTTTCCTCTTTATTTTGTTTCTCTCTTCTTTGAGTCTTTTAAAACAGGCTTCTGCTTTAAAGTCCAAACTTGTTTGTACTTCTTCACAGAAGGACATTGCACTGTCAATGTCTGTAGCTACTGGGCAGGCTGAGGCTTTTTTCCACCTCTGCTTACTGTTCTGCAGTGGCCCTGGATATCCTGTGTCAAGCTCTTCATGAAACTCCTTTGTTTCTCCTCAAAACAGTTGCCAATTTTAACTTTTGTCTTTCATTAGAAAAATTCTTGACTACCCCAAATCTCTGCCACCTCTTGCTATATCTGGAAGTTTCAGGCAGCTTGGTTGTGGTGCTGACCTGAAGAGCATGCTTACAGGACTAAAAGCCATCACATTTTCTTCTTCACACTAGTTCTCTGTGAAATAGTTCTCTGTGAAGCAGGGAAATATCTTATGTGCCATGCAGGAACCAGGCTCTCAGGAAAAACTGCAGGGAAGAAGATTCTATTAGTACAGTTTGACCATCCCATTTTCACCTATACACACAGAATCTAGTGGGCACTGTTGTCTACTGATGAGTAAATCAGTCACTTTTAGCCATAAATACGCTAAATCTGTGTCTTTACTCAGGATTGTGGAATGGGGGTGGGGCGGATCTTCAACCTCAAAATTGTTTTTTATTTAGTAGCTGTTTGTGTTGATTTTCGACGCACTTTTGTTTTAATAATTATGCTGCACTGTGGGCAGTGATAATTTGAACTTGAAGTTCCAACAGCATGAAAGAGATCCCATACTGGAGCTGATAAGGAAAGCTGAAAGTACAAACAAAGAGCTTGATCTTTTCCCACTGCTGGAACCTTTTTTCCTGATTTTGCATTATTATTTAGTTCCTGCCCTTCCGACTCTCACCAGGGATAAACCTACTGACCTCATCAGCTGATGTATTTTTAGATGCATTGTTTCTAGCTAGAAGGTTGTGACACAGAAGGCTGTTAGCACATGTTACTTTGAATTTGTGCTTTTATGTTTCAGAATACAGATAACTGAAGCCTTCAGCGCCTTTGAAGGAGATGGCCTTGCTGCTCTTCTGTTGTCTTTTATGGACTCTCTTGACAATGAAAGTTATCTCTGTCAAGGAAATACTCTTGGGTTTGGCCACTTTTGATCTGTAACATATTCAATATTGTTTATAACACTGCTAAATAAAATTATTAGCCTGTGCTTGACTCCCTATAAAACAGAAGGAAATACATGTTTAATAATTAATACTTATTATACAGCATCACAGAGCCAATCACTGTCAGAATACAGACTGACGTTGCTCATGCCTCATGGTTAACCTGTACCATGAGGTTATCTTACTTGAGTGATAACCTACAAAATGTGCCTGTAAAGCTGTGATGCCAGCTCATTCCTGGACCTCATTCTCCAAATCACAATTAATTTTGAGTTACGTTTGTTCAGAAAAAAAAAGTGGCAAAATTTGAGAAGCTATTATAGAGGACCTGTTTGTTTAATACTCTTCTGCAACCTTGTGGGACAGACTATTGACAGCTACCTGTACACCATAGCCTCCCCTGTTCTGCTGGCTTTGTTGACCATAAAAGCATGCCCTTAATTACCCACACAAATGCCACCATTTGGCTGTAGCTGTCAGCTGTAGGTTATGAAGTGTTTTGGGTAGGGGAGAGCTCTTGGCCACCGAGGCTGTCACTTTGAAAGGGATGATGTCTCTACTCCAGGATCCCCTCTGATATTGTAATTGTGGCTGCAAAGTTAGTGGGAACTAGGAATAATTTATTTCAAACTACCAGGAACAACAACAGGACAAAAACTGTGATGAAACCCAAAGTGAAGAGCACAAAATTACTCAGAAACTTAGGATTCTGTAGGATTTGGCCCTTTAACATATTTAACTTTTCTCTGACCTCTGTCCCAGGGTTATTTAGTTTTGATATTTTCAATAGTGAAAAAGAGCATTTTTGTAGAATAGAGGCCACTTCAATATAATGAGAGACAGCCCTCAAATAGTTAAATTGAGCGACAAATATTAAAATACAGTAGCTGATAGTTATATGGCACATGTGGCCAAACACCTCCCTCTCTTCCTCTTCAGGGCACAGTCTCAATGTGCTGCGTGACCCCATCACCGATGTTCCAGGTGCAATGAAAACACATGTGCTTTTGGGCACCTCTCTGCTCCAACTTTCCCAAGGTGTGCAAGGTATAAAGACAAGGTGATGGAGGATGTTTCAGTGGGTGCGGTGCCACCTCCTCCTGGCCCAGCCTTGAGGCCTGGGTGTATCGCAACATCATCTCTGTGTCAGAAAACTGCTCCTGGGGCACAGCAGAGGGAAATTGGGTCTGTCTTAAAGAGGAAAGTATGTCCTAAACATCTGGCCCCAATACCAGCCTCCAGCAACCTTGAAAAGGAGGGAGGAAGCTCTCTGGGCCACCTCTGTTTTGTCAGAGATAACCTGTGCTCTGGCCAGGTAGGGCAATCAGGGGAACACTGGGAAAAGCAGCATCATTTTCCATGCAACTTCACCTCCTTCTAGTTGCCTCTGTCTGCTGTGGAGAGAAATTCCCTTGGCTGCTTTGTAGATGGTGTTATATATAGCCCAAACACTTATTGCCTCTACCTATGTGGATACCTATTGTGTAGCAAAGAAAAACAGTGGAAGATGATTAATGCTGGAGCCCTAGTCCTCTCACGAAAAATCAATAAAGAGTTTTCCTTGCTATGTTTCCAGGTAGGAGAAGAGAGGACAATCTTCATTACAACTGACAGTTACCTCCCCTAGAGCAGAGAGGTTTTCCCTTATATCTAGCAGAGAGAATACAGTGTTTTGCACCTGCCAGATGCTGTTGCTATGGCAATTGAACTTCGCACTTACATCGGAGCAGCAAAGCCCCAGGAGTAGGTACAGAACAAACACAGCAGAGAGGGAACTCTGCTGGGGGCTGCCAGGTGGCTCAGGACTTCACCTCACTGTTTCCCCATACAAAAGATGGGTAATTTAACTTTTTCAACAATTTTGGAACGAGCTTCCATTGGACAAATGATGCTGGCTGCAAATCTTCTTGCCAGTGGGTTGTGTTTGGGCTGCTTGCTCAAGGTTCTGGGTGTGCAGGTCTGTGGGAGCTGAGCATGCCTTTGGAGCCCTGCCAGCCAAGGCTGCCTTGATGTCTTGTCTGCAGTGGGGCTGCCCCTCTTTGCAGCCTCCTGTGGCCAGAAATATGGGTCATGGGATGGACATATGAGCCATAGGATTTTTAAAGCACTAATCATTACCCTGAATTCCTTCACTGGTGCCTAAATATTTGCAAGATACCCTTGTAGGTGGTCCAAATCCCCCTCTGGGCCATTAGGCAACCTATTCCCAATACCTCATTTCACAAGTGTCCCAAACAAATGCCCATTCTGGCTGACAACTTTAACATAAAATTTAATTCCAGACTGACTTTCCATTGTTCAAACACAGTTAACAAGTTAGGGAGTGTGTGTGGTGTAATGAGCACCCAGAGCTCTTTCTTGGCTCAACTGCTGCTTTGTTATGAGAGTATCGCATACAAGGATATGACAGATTGATCTTAATCATCGACTGGTGCCCCATCCTACCAGGCATTGCATACACTAAGAGAGACTTCGCCTCAAGAGAAACCCCTGTTTATCAGCATACTTCTGGCAATGAAAGAGGGTTATAACATGGTGAGAGGTGCAGCTAACAACTGTAGAGTGCTGTGCACTCACTGCAAGAAAGGAACTTCAGTTGCACAAAGTGTTATTCTTGATAAAATGTAATTTTCTATGGAAAATAAATCCCACACTTCAGAGTAATGTTATAGGTGAGACATTTCATTAGGAGAAATGACTGGCTGAATTAAATACTAATCAAGAAAACTCTGAAGCAGCATGCTACAGTCTTTAGCCTCTAGGACCTTGAAGAACTGGGGTTTTTTTACAATTTCTATTTCAGAAAAAAAAGGTGATGGAAAGATCTTCTGCTCTAAACTACATACTCCTAACTCGGATAGACTTTAATTATCTTGAGTGAGAGTCATGCCATTTAATGTCAATGTCTACATCCCACTTAGCATGTTCATTTCCGCTGCTTTTTCCACATTCCTTTTCTAGTTAGTGGAGAAACATTGTCTTTCCTCTCATCTCAAAGCAGATCTCTAACCTTGATCTGGCAAATCTGACAAGTGCCTGTTCCCCTTCCTGCTTCCCAGGGGCAAGTGGTGCCACAAGTGGGGATAGGGACAGTCTGCACTGGACATTTCTAAGCTTAGATATGTGACATTTCTAAGCTTCGAAACAAAAAACCCTCCAGATCAGCAGAGAAGCAGCATGGCAGACAGTCAGGCAAGGCTGAATCCAGCCACACTCACCATGTTTCCTTGAAGAAAGGTTGTGTTTGAATGCTTTTGGTAGCATAGCATGAGGTAAACAAAAGCAGTAAGTGGAGACAGAGGTTGCTGAGCTCTGACTACCTGAGCAAGCTATCCCAACTATCCTCTAACACAGGAGAAAATGTTTCTGGTCCGTTTTCTGATGTGTTGCTCCTGTAACACAGTACTTCATGGGACACTCTTTCTTTCTGTGGGTCTCCACAAAAAAATTCTTCTATTTTCTCATGGAGACTGTCATAGAGCAAATAATAAACTTTTCTGTTTGGGTAATTATAACAAAATCAATCCATTGGATGTCAGGAAGAAAGTAATATACTCAATGGCTTCTTCCCTACTCATCTTTAGCTCTGTGTTTTAATCAAGCAGGCCACAACAGCTGTGAATTAACTCCCACAAAATGCCACAGGAGCAGGGCTGAAACAGAGGTTAGTTTTAATAAAAGATCAGTCAAGAGTTTCGGTGGGGCTGCCACTTGGGAACCTTTGGTGCCCTGGCATCAGCCCATGCAGCAGGTGAGGACAGACAGCTGGACTTTTTCATCTGTGCATGTTGAAGGGGACAGACAGGCCAGTGAGGGACGTGCAAGTGCATTGAAAGAGGGACATGGGTTTTTTAAAAGCATTTGAGCCCTTACTCCTCCCCCCGAGGTAAGAGTGGCTTACACTTCACCTCCCATCCATACACCAGTTTCCCTTCAAAATGAACATATTGTACTCTGCAGGGGCGGACAAATTGCTGAATTTCATTTCACTCCTTCAATCTGCTTAATGAATAGCAATGAGTTTGAAGGTTCCAGTGGATTCCAGCACTGAGCTGAAATTTGCATTAGCAGGTTTTCGGACCTCACTTGAATTTGGTTCTGCCTGGATCACCTGCCCTTGCATGGCTAACTTCTGTGTTGCTGAACTAAACCAGCCACTCCACGTTCCCCTAAAAGGCAGAAAGAAATAGTCCAATAGGAAATTCCTGAAAAAGATTTGTAATACCAGAAGTTACTGCGTGGACAGGTTTTTGCTTTTCTGGTAGTTAATATGACTCATTTTGGAATTGGATAATTGCTATATGGTAGTGAATTCATCACTTCAAAACAAAGGAGACGTGGGTGTGTTTATGTGTGTGCATGGCATTAGCATGTACTAGCCATCAAAAAAGAGTTTATCTTCAGTCTACTACTTTGACTCTTTTCCAAATTGAAGTGGAAGCCCTCTGTTCTATAAATAGCTTAGGAGGCACTAAAAGCCCAGTCAAATGCTGATGGTCTTTTGGATCCTGATCACCATTCCTCCTGGGCAGGTGAGCTGTGTTAGCTCTGTCCAAGAAAGGGCAAAGTTCCTTACAGAAAGAACCCAAATACACATGGCTAGCTGCATGACTAAAGTAAAGACATAGGATTCGCAATGGAAATTCCCAGACTCTGGTAAGGCTTGTCATGGTCAGGTTCTCCTAAGATTTAATCTAAATCCTACAAATCACAAATGAATTCCACTGAACTTGAGTCCTTCAGAGACAGAATCCCACTTAGTGAGTCTTCCTCATATTTCAGAGTGGCAGTAATATTGGAAATTTTCAAAACTGATATGGCCAAAACCTTAAACAATGTTTTAAAGTTAGTCTTGTTTGAGGCATGAGTTTGGGCTAGATGACCTCTAGAAATCCACTTCAGGCTAAATTTCACAGTTAATCTATGTTTTTCTGCAGGGGATTCTTCACAGACAGTTTCCATCTTTCCTGAAACACAGTGTACAAACACAGATATTGAACTACAGCTTGGCTTTGAACAAAAGTTATTTTGGATGTTTTATAATCCTGTTCATACAGCTCAGTATTTTCTTCACATGACAGTTCTGCCTCATGTTCAGCCTATGATGGATGCAACACAACTCCTAAATCCTTTTCTGTACGACTCTTACTGAGTTTTTCCCAACGCACTAGGTCCCTAGTTGAATATTTTTGTACACCTGAACTAACTTGCATTTGTGTCACTGAGATTTGTGCTGGTTTTCAGCCTACATCTCCTGTTTGTTGAGATAATTTTGAATTCTAACCCAATCTTTTGATGTTCTTTCACATCAAAGTCCCCTCAAAGCTTGGTGTTTACAGATTAAATAACCAGGAGGTTATTAAACACTTCCTGATCTCTCTCTCTGTTCCAACTACTTCTTACAAATAAGCCACAGAGGAAACATGAAAGACCAAAGGAAGATATTCCTTTGCTATTGGATACTACTTCTGAGCTACAATTTCACTGAGAAAAACAAAATCCTGGGTTATGTCCGACCCCAAACAAAGACAATGTCATGCCTCAGAGCATGAGACAGCTGAAATCCTCCCAGGAAGAAGGGTCATGTCCCGAACCAAGCCAGCTAACACACTTGAGACAAGCATTGCCCTACTGAAGGGCATGGTGTAGAAGGAACAGCCTGCCTGTGGGAGAAGAAACCTGGCAATTGCAGCACAGTGCTGAGAAGTGCACATTAACAACTTCTGTTGAGCTGCTGCCTTCCTTCAGAGAGTCATGCTGCCCATCTCCTCACACTGCAGGGTGTCTTGGCGGTCTCTGTGTCTCAGGCCTGTGGCTTGTTGGCCTAATGTTTTTATTTCCTCTGTGCAGAAGAGCATCTGCACAGCTGTTTCATATTAACCAACGTGTGGCTCACAGTTGTAGGAGCCATCTGTGCCAAGTCCCATTTTGACTGCTCTTCTGGTGCTTCTAAGAGTAGCCTTGCTCTCCCTCTTTTTCAATTATTATAGAGCCCCCAAGACTACAGAGTACATTTATTAATTTGTTGCACACTGATAGCACTCTCTGGGAACATAGCTCTGAAAAGGAATGCTTTTGCCATGCACAGATGTCAAGCCCCATAAGGCTGCCATGAGCCAGACATGTAAATGTCAGCAGTCTATTAAGTAGGGGGTGGGGGGAAGCTTTCATGATTATCTCCAATTAGCTGAAAATGTGAGAAGAAATTCTTGCTAAAGTACTTTCAGACTTTTAATCACTTTTCTTTGCTGGGTTCAGCTCTTCCCATCTGAACAGCTGGGCATAAGGAGGCACAATGTCCTGAAAGCAGATCTGTGGCTTTCAAGGACCCGAGGGCTGGCCCCTCTGTGCATAAAGCACTCCTTTGGAGTATGCAAATAAATCTGCCATAGACTTGCATAGCATCAGTGCTGTAGACAGCTCTCTGTCCTTGCAGTCAGCTCATCACCATGGTGGGTGATGGCAGGTCAGGAACTAGCAATTTACTTGCAGGGTGGTTGGGGGTATCTGTGCTGGTTGGGGGTATCTGCACCAACCTCCATGAATTAGGATACTTCTTTGTTGCTGCAGGCCCATGCAAGATCATGAATGTATCTTTGGACAAGTGGAGCATAAAAATGAGTATGTGTTGCCAGATATGGGAGGGACCGTTGAGGAGAGCAGAATGGGTATTTCTGCCCTTTGGTCTTGCCTCTCTGTAAGCCAGAGAAGCTATCTGTGTATAAGTGAAACCGATCTGTACAAATAATGTTTTGTAATTAAAAAATTAAATTGAAAATTTTGCTTATAGTGCTTTGGTTGCACTGGCAGGGTCCCTGTTCTCATGTGATTTCTTCCTTCTCCCAGAGCTGGCCTGGAGGAAAGGCTATGGGAGCAGTTTCTCCCAACACAACCTATCTGCAGAGGTCTGAAAGGGCAGCTCCCATCAGAGGAGGTCCTGGTATAGACACAGAGCCAGCTTTTCCTCTGAAGTGATGGACTATGCTTGTCCCAGTGTCCTGCCTTCCCTCTGATCTACTGCCAGGCTGTAGTTTTCCTTAGTCTTCCACTAAGCACATTCCACTAGAGAATACCAGTTGGATCATTCTTGTTCTCACAAACTCTGTTGCATTAGTAGCAGTAGGCAAAATTTCAAATATCTGTGTAATAGAAAGACATAGCACTCCTACTTCTGCATTAGCTCAGTTCACAGTAGAAATCCAGTTTGTCTATCCAAATACAGACTTGGATGTTCAAATAATAATGAACACAAAGGCTTAAGTGGGAACTGTGATCTGTAAGCCTACATGACTAATGTCAGGTGCATTTTTTACTCAGAAATCACATGTTTTCTCTCAGAGATAAGAGCTCTTTGAGTAACTGATAAGACTGATTTAAGATCCAGTGTTTAAATACGGACAGGTACAAATTCTGCTTTTTATGACTTAGCCAGCTGCAAGGCCTTTCCTGGGTGACTCTCAGGGTAAAGCCTCCTGAGGATCTTTCATCACTACTGCTGTCTAGCAAAGCCTGTGTACATGCCTGCACCCTTCCTGAGAACTTTTTGGGGGAGATTCAGCTCATCTAACAGATTCAATTGTAGGTGTCTTCATCTGAACTAATCACTCTGGACTCCCTTTTATAATCAATGGAATGAAATAGGCAATTTTAGGCTGTGACTCATCTGACATATCATAACATCTGCTTTAGGATAAAGTGAATCATGCTCTAGAGCTGTTCTTTTTCTTTCTTTTTTCTTTTTATTTTTTTTTCTCTTGAGGCAGCTAGGAATACTAAATTGGGTAGAGATATCTACACACCTCTCTCCTCTTTTGCCCTAGAATCAATGCAGACCACAAGAGCTCTTAGCCTCTGAATATATAGGCTTTGCTTCAGCTTTTTCATATATGCAGTTTGTGGCCTGATCACTGCTTTGCCATTACTTACAATATGTTTACTGGCAGAGTCTTTCAGAAGCGGTCCCTCAATGCTCTCTTCCTATATCTCCCCATCATTCAACAGATGTTTCTTTCCTTTCCTGTACTACCAGGGAATGGGCAGGTCATCATAACATCTCCTGTGCCTTATGAATGTCTGCAACCTGAGTGAAACCTTTGTATTTGCTTAGGGCTGGCTGACTTATATTCCTACTTTTCTTCTGTCTCCATGTTTTCACAGTGTCCAGCTGAAACCTGATTAGATGCTAGTTAAGCACTCTCCCATCCTCAAGTCAAACAGGAATATTACAACAAACAGTAGTTTTGGGAGAAGATGTCATATTTCAAATTCACATTCTGCATGAGACCAGTCTCAAGTGAGCCCTGCAGAATGCAAGAGAAGCATTCTTGTGGAGAGCTCATCTATTGGCACCTGCAAGAGAGCGTGAGAGAGATCTGTGTGTGCCATTAGTGTTCCCATCCAAGCTGAGAATCCCATTTTCTTGAACCTTGCTAGAATTTCAAATATATCTGCAATGCTCAGTACCCACAGATATATTACTTCCATAATGCCATTGCCAAAGTCCCCTAGCACAGCCTCAACTTGTATCTTGCATCACTGAGGCATTTACCCAGGTCCCAGAGGCGAACTGTGTTTCAGACAGCAGAAATCACTTGGTTTGGCATTGATATTGTTTTGGGGTGAGAGCTACTTGGGGCAAGCTCATGATACAGATCCATAGGAATTCATTCCCTCTTGCAGAAATTCTAGAGCCAGACTATGATCCCATTGTGGTGTGTGAATGTGCTCACTCCCAAGGACCTGCTTTGCAGGCGGGGTGAAAAGGCAATCACAGGATGCATCATGCTATGCGAAGTTGTGATACCCTCTGCTCCTGGAGATCCCTGAGGATCCCCACAAGTCCTAAAATGTTTCTTTCACCACCAGCCACTCTGTATGAGGGTTCCAACTGCAACTGGGTAATTTCACCCTGCTGTGAGATGCCTGAGTGGTGCAGAGGGCTGACAAACTATCATTCTAATGGGAGGCAATAATTTGCATCTTCCAGAGCTGCAGAGAGCAGAAGGCAGTACCCACTGCAGTTGTGCCAACTGAGCAAAGATCACTGCTCATGCCTAGGAAGGCTCTGCTTGTATATCCACTGAGGTAGCCCACTGGACTGCACACTGATATTTCCCATATTTCTTAGTACTTGTTTGGGGTCTTTTTGTTGGGGTTTTTTTGTTTGGTTGGATTTTGTTTTGGTTTGGGGTTTTTTGTTTTTGTTTGTTTGTTTTTTAAGATAGAAGCAGTGGCTATGATCTAAAAGACTTTTGGAGAAAAGGGAAAAAATAAAAGCAGGGGGATTGATTGTAATCTATTGCCAGTTTCAGAAAAAAAAATCCAGCAATACTATTACTGAAAAGGAATCTCTAGTGCAATATTAAAAGATAAATTTCCTTGAGAAAAAATTACTCCAAGAAGGATGAATATTCTATTGCATATGTAAGGTTGGTGTTCATCCAGGAGAAAAAAGGACATTTTATAAGGTCATATTCAGCAGTAGAAAATGTTACCCATTTACATTCTGCAGCTTTTATTTCCTTTAAATATTTGCTATCAAAGAGCATGGTTTCAGGCTAAGAGAACTCATTCACTAGATATACCTTTCTCTTTGGTTAGCCCACTATGTACAGGCAAAAGCATAGTTTTGATATCTGCTAAATCTGAGCAGTATTTAACAACAAAAGCAGCCCAGCTGAAACAAATAATCTCCTTTGTGGAGAAAGAGATACTTCAGTGAAAAAGTAGCAGAGATTCAACAAAAGATCAGTTCTGAGAGATGCTTAGCAGTCTGGCACTGATCCCAGTGGCCCCCAGTTTGAAAACTGCGTATCTAACTGTGTCCATGCTGTCAAGCACTTCCTCAGGCCCAATGCAAGAGCAAATCACTCCAGAGCCTGCAGGACACAGTCCCAAACAAGACGAAGAAATAACCTGAGCACACCTTCTGAGTATAATAGAGGTCAATGAAATGCTAGGACAGCTGATGAAGTAAAAAAGTTGACCTCAAGAAGTACCCTATTTATGTGCAATTGGTGTGTGTTCCAGACATTTTTTTAATGGATAATGACTGGTGAGGTAGCTCTATTTCAACCAGCTGGTATCCTGTTCTTCATCTTTAGATATAGGATGGAAGCAATTAAAGTTAATCCTATTATACATGCTACACGGAAGATTTGAGAGCCAGAAAGATTACTTGGCACTTGCTATAAATTATCATATGTTTTGAGGGGGAATGGGGGAGGGCACATGGAGAGAGTCAGAGTATTCCTTATCTTCTTTTAAACATTAACACCTCGAAGTTTTCATAATCTTGCAGATTCTGAAATTTTTTCACTCTAAATCAATGAATTAGACTCTATGTCTTGAGTTCCTGGACAGAGTTAAAAATTATGACAACTGCAATGAAATTTGAAAACCAATAGTTTATTTTTTCAAGGATACTTCTATTTCTGGAAATCTTAAATTCTCTGATTTTTAAAAATTATTTCATATCTCAATAAAACTGGAATGATAACTGCAATGAATCATAAGACCATCCTATTTTCACAGGAGTCTATCTGAGTTTTTAAATTTTATTGGCTATTAAAATTAGCCATTTCAGTGACCATTGACCACTTACTGCTTTATGAACGTTAGAAAAATTACCATTTTGTGTTAGACCTTCATTGACAGCAGTTATTCCCCAACAGTTCTAATCCTGGATGACTTGGAAGGAGGACCAGGATATATTGGACATTTTATCTAATCTTCAACCACTCATAAGTAAGGGATTTCCTATAGAGATTCTTCCCAGCATGGTTTCTTCATCAACAGCTCTCTAAAGAGGACATGGCTCAGGATTGCCCTAAATCTAGAAGCCCTCCGAAAACCTCCTACCTGAAGTTTTCTGGAGGACTCTTCCATCTCATTTATCTTTGAAAGGTACCATCATTTCCAAAATGAAAGCCAGGAGTAACTGCATGATGTGGATCAGCACAGATGAATATTTCTTGATTTCTCTGGTGCAGTCATGCTGGAGAAAAATGGAGTGGATTGAACTGGGGTTTTGTTTCTTGCTACACATCTGCCTGTCAGCCTGTGAGTCATGAGCTGGACAAAAGCTTATGGGATGTGGTGGCTGGAGCTGCTTTTGAGATACCCCTTTCTCATGCTCAGGATTGGCAAAGGCAGCTAATAATTGTCTCTGTGCTGAGCCATGAGCATATGGGAGCACACGTGAGTCCTGCACCCCTTTTCCCGCAGGAGCCAGGGCCGTAGCTCCTGGCCAGCTCCATTCCTGGCACTGCATGTGCAGGCTAATGTGTTGGCTGCTGAAGCATTGCTTTCCTCTTGAACAGGCTCCTGGAGGAGGGCTGGGGCCACATGGGAATATCCCATACCTGCAGGCTGCCAGCTGGACTGCTGTGAATAGAGGCTGACATTGCCCCATGAGCACAGACAGAAAGAAACCATCCTTCCTTCTGTGGAAGACAGCAGAACAATAATTCTCCTGTTTCCTAATAAGGAGATTTCACAGAGAATTTGAGTTTAGCCAATTTTTGTCACACATTGCTATTTAATTGTTTTTCTCTCTTAATTAAGCTCATCTGCCAGGATTTACCCAGAGAACTGTATCTAAGAGCTCTTTTGCTGACTGTAATCTTCTCTGAGAACATTTTTCCCTAAATTATTGGGTTTTCTGTGTTTGGATCTGTTGATCAAAAGTTTAGGACAGGACTTCTGTTTCATTTAAGAAATGCTTCAAAATATGTAACTGGCAAAGTTTAGGTTTGGATAATGATATTGGAAGTTCCCACACACCCCTCTCCCTCCAAAACCCAAAAAGCACAACAACAGATCAGAGGTGGATATAGATTTGCTGAGCTTCATATTCGCTACCTTAGTGAACCTGAACCCAAATGCCATAACTTGAGATGATTCATCGTCTCGCAACAGAGTCATCCAAAACTTGGCTTTGTGAGGTTGCAAGGGAAAATTCCACAGCTTTGACATCTCTCTGATTTTGTTGTACTTACACAGTTAATTTTTAAAAGGCAAACCAGATGCCACTTTGAGAAAATCTATGTAAAGAAATTAAAGGGAAAAAAAGATGATTGCTGACTGGACCGGTACAAAAGGAACAGTATGCAGAAACTTTCTTTTATTTTTTTATACTCTGCAAATATACAACTGCTAACACTGCATTCATCAGAAGATATACAGAAATAAGAACAATCCCTTACACCGGTAAATCCGATTTTTTTTTCCTTTTCAGAAAAGTTTTGAGGTATCATATTGGTAACTTTAACTTCAAGTTGTTGCTCCATCCTAGATTTTGGAAAGGAGAGTCTTCTATGTTAAAAAAACCCCAAACTTGGCACCAAATTATATTTAGTGTTTAAATATATACTGTTGTGACACAGCACATGTGCTCCTGCCCTTGTATTTTAGTATTCCTACTGATGACATCTCATTTTCTTTTTCCTGGGCCATGAAGAATTATCTGCACCTGTCTGGCTGCAGAAGAACCACTGTCATTGTTTACAAAATGTCTGTATCTTCCTTATATTTATCTCCACAAATTAGAAGTGATGGAAACCCAACATAATGGGCAATAAGGCAATTGCTACAATGCAATTTCTCAGGCTGTGTCTATCAGGACCAGCCTACTCCTGGAGCACTGGGTTCAAATTTCCTTTAAACACTTCCAACAAATACATAAATTTTTCCAGACATTTTGAGTAGAAAAACATCTCTAATCCTGATCAACTGTGAGACAACTCTACAGCAATCCTGAATAAATCTTCCCATGAAGATCACATGAAAAAAATCACATTAAAAAAATCAATCTTCCACTGCAGTCAGGTCTTGAAGAACCCAACAGGCAGACTGAAGCTCTCCAAAGTTAATTTTGTCCATGGAGCTAGAGGACAAGGGAGAAGGCCAGGAAGATGGATCACTGCATGAATTTTCTGGCCTTGCTGTGCTGGAGAAGCCTATTCACCTCCCTGTGCATCTTCTTAGCCTTATAAATTCTGGAGGAAAAGAAGACATAAGAACTTTCTATGTATTTGTAGAGTGCTTGGTGAAACGAGCAGTCATCTTTGATGTCAAATGCAGTGGGCAACAGGGTTTGGAGAAAATAAAAATAAAGAAGCCGCCAGCAGGTGATGGCTAAGGAGAAGTTCAATTCCCATCTGGACACTCGCAGACAACCCATATGAAATTAAATGGCTTTTTAATGTGTGCATTAATTACTAGACAATGAGTCAAGAAGTGGCTTTTTAAAGACAAAGAGTCAAGTGCAATCCTGCAGTAAGCAGGCATGTTGGCAGCAGGAAAAAATAAGAAAAGAAAAAAGGAGATATATACATTTACATAGACTGAATTTGCTCCACAGAATAAAAGGGATAGCTACACTGTGGCAGATGACACTGTCCTTGTACCTTAAGCAACCACAGTCCCAATAAGTCTCTGAAGAGAGCAGCAGAAAATGAAAAAAGCAAGTGCCAGACATGGTCTTTTAAGGAGATTATTTCTCCAGTTGATCTTCTATGTAGAGGGAAACTGATTTTGTCCCATCTCAATTTCAGAGTCTCTTACAAGATTTGCCATTTTTCTAGTCCTCAGTGAACAGTATAATAGTTTGCTTTTTTCCTTCACCTTGGAGCGAAACACTGAAACTTAGAATTATTGCCACCAAACAGATGGGGATATTTCTCATGAAAATGAAAAAGCAAAGACCTAATAAATGAAGAACATTTGAGAAGAGAAGGTTAAAGCAGGCTCTGCTGCACTATTTGGCATTACTATTTTAGCAATGGATATGGTTTTACTCGCTAACGCTTTTTTGTGTTCCAACTGCTGCAATGCGTCTGAAGGCAAGGGTGGATGGTGTTCACTGTTCACCACAGAGGACCTGCCTAACACAGGTGCAGTCTGGTCACAATCCTGGCCATACTTCTGCATTTCAGATCACTCATAGCTCTGTTATGGCCAAAGTGCTGCAGTATTGCCAGGTTCTCTCTCTGTCTTCAGCATCCCTCTTTCTTGGGGGTCTGTTCCTGCTGGGACCAGCTGGTCTGTTCTGGCAGCCATCATGAGACTGGGACAGAACCATCTCAAGGGGCTGTTTTCTGGCTTGGATTTTCCCATTCTCTCTGTACTGCAGGAGATGATGGCGGATAATGTCACCGGTGACCTTGTGTTTGTGGTCAAGAGCTGCAACTGATGCAGGTGTGTGAAAATCAGGATGAGAGTTAGGGAGGTGGGGTCACAGGACACCCTGTGTAGTGTAGCTGCACCAGGGTACTCTGGATATACCCTGGGTGCCTGCTTAGCTCTTCTTACCTGACTGCCTTACTTGAGATATCTTCTCTTCCAGAAAGGAATAGTCTGACTCTCTGTGGTGACACAGTGTCTGCTACATGAATTAACAATTTTTTGTTCAATGTCTTTTTGCTGAGCAATGGTCTCAACAGAGGAAACAGAATTGCTGTTTTATGTGTGTGGTGTTATTTTTTTTAAAGCTGAAATAATTTTTTATTCCTTCAATTTCTAGTAAACTGAAAGAGTTCTTCAAAATTAATATATGGACAATGTTGTTCCCTGAGACCAAAGATTAAGAATTTGAGACCCAGCAGAAAGTTTATAATAAAGTCAACAGCCTGTGAAAACCAATGGTCCTGATATAAATTTATAGATTTTAAATCTAGAAAGGACATTGTGAATGCACAGACTTTTACTTAAAAATTCTCACCCACCTTAACTAAACCAAATAATTTTGAAAAAATAGTTGGTTTCACTTCAACAATTCAAGTTGTAAATACATAGTCTGGGATTTTGTCGCTCTTGTTTATTTTGTTTTGTTTTGTTTTCGGTGGGCAATTACATCACAGTATTTTGCCCACTTCTGTGGTGAAATTGTCATAACTATAATACACATCTGTCTGTTCTGGAAAGAGTCTTCTCACATCCAAGCTCTTCTCACAACTGGTCAGCTCATGCCCATAAACAAATAATTTCCTTTCTTATCTTGAAGGTTAACCAGAATGAGCTCACTCATGTTTGAGGAAAGAACTAAATTTTAGTCATTCTTGTTGCTGTGTAGTGGTTTGGTGGTTTGTTTTATTTTATTATCTTCTTCACTTGCAGAGAAAGTGTTCTTTCCTTTTGGTTCAAATAGTCGAAAAGTATGTAGAGTATGTTTTGTGGACCAATCCATCCTTGAGAATACCAGTGCTGGATAGCAGATCTGCTTTTTTATACCAAGGCCTTTTCTTTTTTATACCAAGGCCTTTTCTTTTTTTTTTTGCCTGTACAGGAGTAAGTCCTTCAATCAGTGAAAATTTGGGGTGGGTAAATAGTAAAGCAAAGATGTGCAGGGTCACATGCAAGGGAGGGACCTTTCCTTTGTGGTTGCTTGTGCTATCAATGACTCATATGAGTTCCTTGGGTCTGCATGATGCTTTTTTCCTAGACATCTTCATGTCCACGTGTCATTGGATTTGGAGGGAAGAAGTCATTGGTTATTTCACTGTATTTTGCAGCTTGTATGACAAGTTTAAGTGGAAGAACTTGAAGGGGTTCAATATTATTTGCCTCTGTAATCACATTGAAAGCAATAGAAGACATGCTGTCTTTTTAATGGATGCAGATTACTTCTGACAAATGACAGAGAGGTGCAGCTACTTGCCAGATAATGGATAGGCCCACATGAAAACACCATTCCCCAGCTAGGAAAAATTATTATCAGCTAGCTGATCAGAAACTTGCTATGTGAAAGTGACCTGAACAAAATAGGGGATTTAAGCACCTTTATATTTTGTGGATATTTAGATAGAATTTGGAATTTGCTGTCCGGACCTCTCACTGATGACAAAAAAGGTTACAGAAGTATTCAATTCTCAGCACAAGCCTGTATGTTACAGTCATGAGAATAAAGATTCCTTTCAAATGATGCCTGCTGCGATGGTGCTGAGAGTGAATTTCTGTATAAATTGTAACTAACTCTCTCTAATGCAAAAGCAGAGGCAGCATTTATTTGTGACCATCTAATGAAAATTTTCCTTAAAAGTTCAACATGGTGCAAGCATTTGTTATTCTGTGTTATACCTCATCCCATGTTTCCAGGGATTACACTGGAAAACCAAATTTAGGGAGGACACTCCAGTGCCGATGTGTTTGGAGTGAAGAGTACAAAGCACAGACAGTCCTGTCAGCATTTTGTGGAAACCAGCAGAAACTTTGAGCAGTCCAAGTTCCCTTTAGCAGCTGATCAAGAGACATTCTTCATATTTATTGCTTTAGCTTTTCTGTTCTTTTCACCCTTCCTCCATTTATTCCTAGTCTTTGAAACTAGTTACTGGTGTGTGAGGAAAGGGCAGCCTCCATTCACTGGTGGGTAGTTCTGTGTTGTATCGGAGTGGATTTTACCTTTCTGAAGGAACAAACTTTCTCATGCTTTTCTTTTTAAACTTTGGTGATAATTTTTCTTATGGCTGTATGTATCATTTTATAACTGATAATGAATGACAATCAAATGTCATTTAGCTCTACAGCAGCTTTATAGAAAGTAGAATTTTTATCCTCATTGAGAATGAGCAGAGTATTACTTCAATCTCAGTGGCTTCATTTGGACTACTAGTAGAGTGGCCCCACTGACAGCTGATAGAATCATAAATTATCCTGAGCTGGAAGGTACCCACGGGGATCATCAAAGTCCAACTCCTGGCCCTGCACAGGACACCTTAAGAATCACACCATGTGCTTGAGAGCACTGTCTAAATGCTTCTTTGACTCTGGCAGAGTTGAGCCCATGACTACTTCCCTGGGGAGGCTGGTCCAGAGTCCAACCACCCTCTGGATGAAGAACCTTTTACTAATATCTAATCTAACCTTCCGCTGACACAGCCTCATGCCATTCCCTTGGTCCTGTCACTGATAATCACAAAGAAGAGATCAGTGCCTGCCCCTTCTCTTTCACTTGTTAAGAAGTTCTAGTCTGCAGTGAGGTCTCCTCTCAGCCTCCTTTTCTCCAGGCTGAACAGACCAAGTGACCTCAGCCACTCCTTGTATGGCTTCCCCTCAAGGCCCTTCACCATCTTCATTGCCCTCCTTAAGACACTCTCTAAGAGCTTAATATCTTTCATATTTTGTGCTCCTGAAACTGCACACAATATTCAAGGTGAGGCCACCCCATTGCAGAGCAGAGCAGGACAATCCCCTCCCTCGATCAGCTGGTGATGCTGCACCTGATGCCCCCCAGGACATGGTTGGCCCTCCTGGCTGCCAGGGCACTGCTGACTCACATTCAACTTGACACTGATCAGGATCCCCAGGTGTCTTTCTGTGGTGTAATTCCCAGAAGCAGAATCCAGCACTTGTTTTTGTTAAACTTCATATGGTTCGTGATTGTCCAGCCCTCTAATTTATCAAGGTCCCTCTGCAGGGCCTTCCTGCCTTTGAGGGATTCAACAGCTCACCCTAGTTTAGTACCACTGGCAAACTTTCTAGTATCCCTTCCATTCCCATGACCAAATAATTTATGAAGATATTGAAGAGGACAGGGTTTGAGATTAGCTCACTTGGTTAAAACTTGGTTGTAATAATGCCAAGGTCATGGGTTCAATCCCCTATATGGGCCATTGACTTGAGTTGGACTTGATGATCCTTGTGGGTCCCTTCCAACTCAGAATAGTCTGTGATTCTGAACCAGATGGAGCCCTGTGAAACCCCACTAGTGACAGGTCACCAGTCTGATGTTGCCCTCTCTTTGCTCAACCTGTGATCCAATTGCTCATCCACTACATGATGTGTTTATCCAGCTGTATGCTGGACATTTTGTCCAGAAAAATCCTGTAAGAGAGAGTATCAAAAGCTTTACAGAAATACAAAAAGATTATATCAACTGGCTTCCTATCAACTAGGTGCGTTACCTTGACATAAAAAGAAATTAAGTTTGATGAGCAAGAGTTTCCCCTCATGAAGGTGTTGTGACTGTGACCAATGAGTGTGTTGTCCTTCAGATGTTTTCAGTAATTCCTGGAGTAATCTTTCCATAATTTTACCAGGCACTGAAGTGAGACTGACAAGCTTGTCGTTTCCAGGGTCATCATTTTTGACCTTCTTTAACACTGGAACACCATATTCCAGCCAACTTCCAGTCAACTGGGACCTCTCCAAGATTCCCAAGATCATTGAAAAATCATTGAGAGAGGCCTCAAGATGACAGAAGTCTCCTACTTGTTTCTGGCAAGACAGATTTTAGAATGAATGAGGATGCTTTGATCTACAGGATCTCACCCTTGGTAAAACTGCAATGTCACCAAAGCTAACAGGATGAGGGTTTGAGCTTTTGTTGAAGTGCTAAGCAGGCCATTGTTTCACATTTCCTATTGGATCCTTAAAGAATTCCATTTGCTTTAATTCCACTGCTAGCAGTTCAAAAATAAAAATAATAAAAAAAATAATCCTTGGGGCATGAATGTTACTCAGACAAAATAATACCAAGTTTTTTCTGCTTTCCCTTGCTGGTATCCATCATCTTTGCCAGCTCATTTTTCCTCAAAGAGGAAACAATCTGTTTCTGGAATTCATATTTGCCTGACTTCTTGGAAACAGGGAGTATCAAGTGTTCTAAGTAATGTTACCCTTTGAAACCATCCCAAAATAGCCTAGAAAATATCTGCCACTTTGAAAGGTTTAAGTTCCCTTGGGGTGTAATTCTGCTGACATTGATGGCATCTGCCACTAGAAACTCTGTTTCTGCAGTTTATTCTGTGAGCTGCATTGCCCTTGCTTGATAAGGAAAGCTTCAAGAAGTAGCTCCAAAGCTGGCCACGAGTATCTTTTTGCTGTGCGTTTTGCAGGCTGTGCTCAGCACTCAGGCAGACCTGATGCTGCTCTGACAGCAGCTGAACTACCCCGGTTAGTAGGGCCGTCACTCACAGATGAGGGAGAGAGCAGTCCTTGAAAATATTTGCTACGGAAAAACACAAGTATTTGATCATTTTCCTATGGAACCAATGCTCCCCAGATAATGATTCTAAATCAAAAAGCGAAGCTCTCTCACATTACCAGAAGAGAGGCAAAAGTCTCATAACTCTTACGGAACAAATCACATGCAAGTGAGTCATTCATAATTACTTTATAAAAATAGTGAATAAACGCTGTCTTATTCTTTACTTGATTAAGCACGTGTATAACTTTAGTCAAAAGAACCTGTCTTGTGAGCATAAAGTTGCGGGATTAAGACTCAGTAAGAACAGCACCTTGTGGAAAATATGAATCCAACAGCCAAAAATGTCTTTGGGGGATGCCATTCACTTTTAAAGTGCATCTGCTGCAGAAAGATTTGCTTCTGTGTAGAGAAAGATCTTGTGTGTGCCTCTCTTTCTGTAAATGAAACTATCTCCCAAATAGGCATGGTAGAGACAGGATTTCATCTCTCTAAAAATTAATTTCATTGTAAATTTATTGTCTGTCTAGCTGGATAATGGATGGGAAAGATGGGTCAATTGTGTTTTCTCTTTGCCTAGTTATATCTTTGTTCACAATAATATTTTTTCTCCCTGCAATGAAGATACTGGCTGAACTCTGAATACAAAATAAAACCAAGCAAAACCCTTGGACACAATACATTAGAAGGAGAAAACCTGCACCATACTGAAATTACACAATCTCATTCTTTTAATTTAAATGCTATCAGTTTTCTGCCAGGGCAGAAAAATTCTCTCTAAAGTCAAATTCAGTCCATGTAAAAGTCAACATGATGTTTGATTTTGGCTTGAAAAATAGTTTCTTTGACAGGTATTGCCTGAGAGTGCCAAGCAGTCTTCAGTTCACCCACCTACAGTTCTCCTACTGACAGGTGAGCAAAGCCAGCACTCCCCCAATCACTGTTTCAAGAGGTTGCATGTGAAAAAAAGCACCTTAAAAAGCTCTTGCAAAATGGAGTACAAGATCTTAACATGAAGGTTTAACAAGTCCATAGACACTGTCCAGATGGGGACTGCCTCTCAGCCCTGCCTGGGAAAGGCTGAGTAGTCCTGTATCCCTTATGTCTCAACCACTTGGTGGGTTTGCCCTTCAGGTCCTTGCAGCTGGAGGGCTGTCTGAGGCATTTGTGATCTCCATCCCCACTGACTGTTGTAGCCCCTGTCAGAAAGATGCTAAAGAAGCACTGGCCCTAAAATGCAGCCCTGTGGAACTCCAACAGTGACTGGTCACCAGCCTGAGGCAGACTCTTCTGCTATAACCCTTTTACTATACCCTTTGTTCCCAACTTGTCACCAGTTGTACACCCATCACATGACATATTTATCCAGCTGTATGCCGGACATTTTGCCTAGAAGGATTCTGCGAGAGACTGTTTTGAAAATTTTACTAAAATCCAGAAGGATTACCTCAACTTGATCAACTAGGTAACCTTGTTGTAAAAGGAAATTAAGTTTGTTAAGCAGAACTTTCCCCTCAGGAACCTGTGCTGGCTGTTCATAGGGAAAAGTCCTGCTTAACCAACTTGATTTTTGGCAATAGAGTTTTCCTTAAGGCAGTCTGAGGACTGTCCAGCATACTCTAAAAGAGATGCCTATGTCTGGGCAGTGCATCTGCTCTTCAAAACTATATGAAAACACCTAAATTTAGGTGTCTTAATCTGTGATGTATGTCCTGGCTGTTGTGATACCGGTAGAGGGCAGGCTGCTGCCACTCTTTCTCCTGATTCCAGTTCAGGCACACCAGGATTGTCCCTTCCCCCAAGAAGTGGTGCAGGACCCTGTCCACCCAGAGGGAAGAAGATTTTTGAGCAGTCCGTGCACCTGTGCTGCTTGTCTTTTCCAACCCAAAACGCCTCTGAGTATGTTTGCAACATAAATATGGTCATGAAGAGGATATTCAAAGCTATTATTACATGTAGGTAGGCAGAATGGTGCTGCTGCTTTATCATTGTTCTTAGGAGGAGATGCAAAAGATAAGCGTATGCAATAAATCAAAATACTAAAGGTTCATACATCTAAAGGTATTAAATGTATTTTTCCTGTCAATCCTTTGCTCAGAAACATTACACCCAGGGCTAGCTCACCTAGCTGTTGGGAATATTCCAAGGGAATGAGCCTAGTAGGCCAGATCTTGTAAATCAAACCACTTTTCCAGGCCTGGTAAGTGTTTTTAGGGTTATGACAGTTCTAGTATTAGGCAGACAGTCAAGTTCCTGACCTGCCACCAGCACTGTCATAGTATGGTCTCACTAGTCTTCTGCGTGTCCCTTGTCTGTGTCCTAAGAAGATTTGGGCCAACCCTGTCTGCTTTGAAGATTGAAGAAAAGTCCAGCTGCTCTGACAGCTCTGCATAGGGTGGCAGACTCGTGGAGACTAATTGGAGGAGTAATTAATCACTTTTACTGCCAAAGAAAGCATGCATGGCAGAACCCTGGAAGGGCTGTGTTGTGCTCAGGGAGTGGGATGGCACCCATCTCCTGGTTTCCTTCTGTTGACAGGACTAAGCTGAGGTCTGAGTCTTCTCCTGGCACTGGGTACAATGGCAGCTCTGTTTAATGCTCTTGTCACCTCCTGCACTGATCCTTTTGGCTCTCCTCCTCCATTTCTCCTGCTTGGCTTACCTCAGGAGTGGGCCGCTTTGCAAGAAAGCCCTCACCTCTCTCACACAAAAAACGCCACCTGCCCAGCCATGATCTGTTCCATAGAGGGATCTGGAGTGGGCTGGAGTTGCATGCGCTGTTCCACCACATGTTTCACCCCAGCATTCATCAGGACTGTCTTATGACTCTGCTGGGCACCCGCCCCATGTGGTCTGGGGTGGTTCACCCACCACAGGCATCAGTGGGGGGTCAGTGTTCACCTCCAGAGATTTCTGCTCACTAGTCTCTGAAAATGGCTATTCCCTTAAGAACTGTAGTCCGAACAGTAAAGCCTTCATGCTCTTTCAGCAGAGGATACTACAGGAGTCCATGTTCCTGGTGTAGCATTGCACAGCACTAGGAAGTGGCACAAGGGGAGTGCAGGGTGGGAAAAGGCTGAGAGGAGGGGAATCATCATGTGTCCACCTCTCCAGTGCCCAAAGCAGCAAAGGTCCAACTCTACTGTTGATTGTGAAGGTTACTAAATTGGGGATGCAGTGGTAAATTATTGGGAAACTGATATGCATTTGGGGGTTCCTAAACAGTCCAAGACAGATTCCTGACGTTGCCTGCTGTTGTAGGAAAACAATGAGTGTGGTCAGACACCTGATGGCCTCAGTCAGAGCAGACCAAGGCCCAGCACACTGTCTCATTCTCCTCTGTCTGGGGGGAAAACATTTCCACAATGATCTCCTCTCTGTCCTGAGGCCCATGACACACATTGGTGGCGGGACTACACCAGCCCAAGACTTGTCCAAACATGCCTTGCTGTCACACAAGTGTCCTAAAACCATGACACATCAGTGTCCTAAGCTAGGCCGACCAACAAGATCAAATGCACTAGTGAAAGAACAAACCCAATTTATCAACAACGATCTGTGTACATCTCCATGAGTTTTACCAATGTATGTGTACTTCCCAGTAAAATTGTTATCTTTGTCCTTCCAGGAACACAAAAGAAAGTTTTTACAGTCACCCACACATGGCTATTTTATTAAACATATATGTTTTCAGTATAAACTGTGGCTTTAAAACTAAAAGAGCAATTTTCCACCACTGGGTGGCAGAATCTTCCTCTGATCTAACAATCTAATAGTAGAACAATTTGCTAGAATTAAATAGAAATTGGAACTGTCATAATCAATCCGGTGTCTGATCATAGTGGAAGGATCTACTGGAAATGTAATTGCAGAGGCAAAAAGTTATATTTTTTAGAAACTCCTTTTCAAGTATAACATCTGACCTTCCAATATCTGTCCTGTCAGTGTCCCCCAGCATTATTCATCTTGTCAATTGGTGCTTATGTCTACACTGAGTACTTTTTTCTCTTGAATCCCATATTGTGGCACAACTAAATGTCTGAATTATAGAAATCACTACATACTTGGGAGTATTTAGGAAAATGCTGTACTTGTTAATAATATAACCTCTTAAAAACACAAACAATAGTTAAGTACAAGTACTAAAGTTCAAGTAATGTAGTAATTGGACCTGCAATGGCAATATTTTAAAAGAAAAAATTATATTAAATTTCTCTTAGGAGGATATGGTATTTTGAAATCTTGGTTGGAACTTTTCAGGCATTACTTTTAAATAGGGAAAAATAAATGCCTGAATTCACCATTGCTTCTTTACTTACAGCATACACTGAGTAGCTTTATTGGACCGTGCCTGAGTAAAAGGAGAATATCAAAATGAGGTAAGACTTCACCCTTGCCAAGTGGGAAGACAAACTTCATCCTTAACCTCAGAGGGTTTGGAATAAGTTTCTATCAAGCAGAGACTATTAGTTTCTATTAGCAGAAACCGTTAAGCAATTCTGAGTATTGTTAAGAATCTAAAAATCTGATTCTTTTCTAAGTTCTACTTTCATGGGAATATCTATGTGAAGGTTTTCACAGAGATTTGAGTAACATTCAAAATAAATATTCTAACACTTGGCAATCCTTGTTTTTAAGAGGACTTTTTAAAATATTCAAATGAAAAAATTTCCCCAAATGGTTAGCCTTTATATAGAAAGGAAAAAGTTTGTGGATAGATAAGAAAGTACAAAAACTAAGGTGTGGCATGAACTAAGTTGTTTGAATGCCTTCATATCTTTGGCTTCTGCAGCATTCTGTGGCAATGAGTTCAATGGCTTCATTACATACTTTGTACAGAGTATGTCTTCAGAAGCCTTTGTTCATGTTATTTTCACCCAACTCTTTCCAGGTCATTTATGAATGCCTAAGCTACACCTTTTTGTTGAAGGGATTTCAGCTTAAAAGAGACAAATTAGCATTTAGACTAAAGGAACTGAAATATGCTTTTCAGTCACTTTCTCAGGAACAAAATATGTATGCCATTCTAGAAAAGGTAAAAGAGAAAGTAAGGGGCGAAGTATGAGTGCAAAATAAAACAAAGGTCATGTTGACGTCTCTGCAGGATTTGGGGAGGCCACTTGCTTTGCCATGACCCAGGAATCTCCCCAGTGTATCAGCAGGTATGGTACTGGAGCAGTGTTTCAATGAGCAGCAGCTCCAGGGGCAAGCCACTGCAAGAGCCTGGGAAGTTGCCTATTCTCCCCCTTCTGACAATTACCTCTTGGCTCAGAATGATATCTTGCCTTGACTGAAGCGCCTCCATGGATCACCTACGATCTGCCCCATCCTCCCTCTGTGCAGAGCAGCTCTCCTGGTGTGTTCTCCAAAGAGCATCTTAACTCTGAAAACTGCAGAGCTGCATTTCTGCATTTCTGCTGTGCATCTCTGCACAGCACTTGTCAAGTTGTGCCGGAGGGTAAGAGAGCCTTGAGAACATCTGGATTATAATTAAACAGGAATTTACAGTAACTAGACCTAAATGGCTTGAACAACAAATTTACTGCTGATAAAGCAAGACAAGGTAATCCTCTGTGTTTTATTTTGTCCTGAGTAAAATGTAGCTTTGTAATTTATATTGGGGGAACACAGGGAAAGCTTCATTTTCACTTGTGGGCTAATTGCAGGTCCAATGAAGACTTTATCAATGACATTATGCAGCAATGTTACTGTTTGCCTGGGCTCATTGGAGAAATGTTGAATTCAAGCTGCTGATTAAGAAGTACAAAACCAGATTCAAGGCAAATAAACCATCACCCATGATGTTTTAAAATATCCTATTAAAGCTACAGTGAAAATACACAAAGAGTTTGCAGCATGGCCTATAATTTATTTTTCTAAAGACCTCCTCAATCAACAGAGGCACATCAGGTTAAATTCCTGGCACTCAGACTCAATGCTTGCGTGTCATTTATATGCATAATCTGATATTCATAACAGGGTAGGACATTTATATTACACCTGAATTAAACACACATGGGACTGCTCTCTGGTATTAGGCCAGCATGTCTGAGTCCACTTTCATCATCATCTTTTTCAGTTCCCCTTTCCTTTGGGAGCAGGAGAGGGGCAGCCAGCCTGTGCACTCAGAGTGACTGCTGGAAGTGGGTTTCCCAGACCATTACCTGATGGGCATCCAAGGGCCTCTACTGCTTTTCCTGTGAGACCCTGCAAAGGGCAGGCCCTGCCTCTTCTGTTCCCTGTTTCCTTACAGAAACCACTGTCTGCTTAGTCCTTGGCCTTCTATTTTTCTTTCTTTTAGGCACTCACCTACCCCAGGGATGGTACAGATCATCATCTACACAGGTGGGTTTCTTGAGGTCTCTGACATTTCACAACTACAGTAGTATTAATGCTGATGCTTTACACTTGCCACACCTCTGCTGTGTCACAGTCAGATGTCATTTTTGATGAACGACAGACAAAGTTTTTCCTCCTTTTATGCATGGGGAACTGTTAAAGAGGGGTTTCCCAATACAGTGCTAACAGAATATGAAGCTCTGAGTGGCTGACTTTTAGGGCAGCTCTTGTTTGACGTTACACAGCCTTCAGTGCCATGTCCTCTTCTGCTGCATCACAGATTCGTTTTGGAAGGAGCCAATGGACTAATTTGGCATGTCAAAGCTAATGTTGCGAAATCCTTGGGTATATCAATGTTTCAGAGCACAGTCATAAATGTCAGCAACTTCAGCGATGGAATGAGTTTCAGCAAAATTATGGCTTAACCTGTCATGAAGAGTAAGCTCTGAAAAATTGGTAATCTTGCTTGTGTTTGGCAAAGTATGTCTTTGGCTGAGGTCACACTGAAGAAGTCACTGCTGACTGTTTAACAGAAAAAATGGCATACGACCTGGTGCTTACAAACTATTCCTTAATTTTTGCTTTTGCTTTGCGCTTTCAGTTATTTTTCCCATTTTTCCCCACAAGGTTATCCCTGCTGTATGAATATCCCTGTGACATGCTGCTGTCTTTCAGTGTTAATGTCACAGATACGAGGTTTTGTCTCATTATTACTCTTCCTGTATGGGAAACAACCCAGCTAACCTTGGAAGACTACAAAAATGCTATTGGTCCTCCCTTTATCAGTGTTACCCAATCTATTAATGAGATGCTAATTGAAAAGTCTTCATTTATGGCCTATCCCTGCTCAGTAAGTTCAGGATTAAATGTAAGGGTTTTCTTAACCGAACTCTACATGGCTCATTCCTTTCCTTGGCCAAAGGACTTGTGAGGTGGGATTCAAACTTGATGTCCTGCATGTGAGGAAAAGCTCCAGCACTTATTTCCATCAGCTTTTTCTTCTAATAGTTCAAGTCCTTCTTAAGCCCATTCTGAAGGCTCAAGGGGCCCCTTTGTTCTTGTGCCAGCTCTATGTGGATGCAAACCATCACCTTAGGACACTAAATTTTTTGGTTTGCCAAGGTGAAAATCTGCTTCTGCTTCAGAAAATGGGGTCTGATTTGTGAGGGTGTTTGGGAATGAATGGGAGGTGCCATCTTTGTGACTCACTCTCTCAGGCAAAATGCAAAGTAGGGTAAAGATTGTATAGCAGCAACAGGGAATAAATAGGTTTCTGTTTTGCATAGCTGTTATCCAGGGAGACAGGGCTAGAGCAAACATATTCAGTGATAAGTTTCCTTTTTTTGTCTCATTGCTGGGTGTAAAAATCACTGCTCTAAACTTGAGTAGGAAGGATTTGACGCACAGCAAGAAGTGGCCAGAACAAATGGGGAGACATGAACACAGACCAAAGTGGGTTTGTGCTGAGAGGAGCACCTGCAGTTCTTGTGAAGAGAACTACAGGGAAGTCTCTGCAAATCAAACCTCTCTATTTTTTATTATAAAAACATAGAAAACCTGCATGACAGGGAAGTGAAAATCCCCATGTCCCTCTATAAGTGGTGGTTCACACTCCTCCAGAGGTTCTCATTCCCTTGACAGTCTTTGGAGGGCAATGAGGTGATCCACGGAGGACTGCTTCAGCTATTAGTCTTCCTGGGACTGAACAGTACTGCAGAGAATTAATGCTCCCAGAAGACAACAGTCATTCCCACGGCCTCAATACATTTTATTTCTGTAAGTGGAAGAGAGGCTAAAACAGAATTATTCACCCTCTCCCCACCCCCCATAACTTCCTTCATTGCTGCTGTATAAATTAAAGCTTGTGAGGATTTTTCTCCTGAACAGATTCTCAGGGCAAGTGCAAAACTCATTAAATGGAAACAAATGTTCAACCCTTCCCTGTTATTTTCCTCCCCAGTTGGCCTGTTAAAAAAAAAATTTAAAAAAATCCTAAAACTGAAATAGAAAAAGGTAGGAGTTTCCTGTGTTGCTAAACTAAAGAGAAAGGCCAAGCTGAGCCCTGGTGCACACAGTGAAACCATCCATACAGCCTTCAACTGGGACTGACCAAGAAGGGAGAAGCAGTCTCCCGAGTGGGCACAGGGATGCTGAGCCCCAGGAATAGCTGGTGGACAACAGGGAATGAGGCAGGTGTCCTCTTTGGAGCACTGCACCAGGCCACCTCTGCAGACCTGTGTGCAGGCAGTGTGTCATCACCCAGAAGCTTGAGGAAAGGCTTAATTTCAGAATCACAAAATCATAGAATATTCTGAGTTGGAAAGGACCTATAAGGATCATTGAGTCCAACTCGTAAGTGAATGCCACCTATGGGGATCAAACCCACAACCTTGGCATTATTAGCACTGTGTTCTAACCACTGCCATGTACTGACAGTAGAAGCAATCAGGGTGACTCCAGCCATGGGGCAACAAATAAAAATGCCATAAAGATGTATTGGCTTCATGGAAACACAGAGTAAGTTTGCCTGTGCAGCAATTAGATGGAGTTGTAAACAGTGAAACTGCATAAGGACTTTGGGCGGTAAAACAGCCAAACAAAGCCCTTCACAGTCTCAGGTTGTGGAAACACATTCCCAACAGACAAAACACAGTGGGAATCACAATTTAATAGAAATTTTAGGTGGACTTTACTGGAGTCCATGGGTGCTGGAAACAGCCATATTTCTGAATGGTAACCTGCCAGCAGTGTTGGTAGGGGGTTTGGTATGAACACCAGAGCCCAAATGGCAGTTTTCCTTTGCCCTGGTGTTCACTAATGTCTTCATAACTCTCTGTCAGTGAATTGTATTAGCTGCAGTTCAGAGCAATCAGTCTCTCTTGGGAAGTTACCATTTGACTTTCGCACTTGCCCTTACTAAGTAATACTATAAATCTTTGAATCGTCAGGCTGCCTTTGATCTAGCTGCAAGTCTGTTGAATACTTGGTGACTGGAGTGGAGGAGGGAGGGAGATGCTATGCTAAAGTCATTCAGAGTGCTGAAAAAAGAGAGATGAATATGGCTTGTCTTCCTAATGAAATTAGTTCAGTTTGCAATGTTACAATTTGTGTTTTCACACTTCAGAGCTGGGGAGGAATAATTATTTTCTTAAGTGTATGGTTTTTTTGGAAAATGAAAATATATTTTTAGTTGTATCTTAAAATGACTTCAAAATAAGATCCTGTCAATAACAGAACTCACAGGTTGTTTGTAAATGGCACATTGATGCATTATAAAACAAAATATTTGAACAAGACAGATGCAGGGGAGGAGGTGGGGAAATCCTGCTTGCAGGTGGAGCACCCAAGGCAGAATGTGGGGAACCAGGTGCTAGAGTAGAATATGCTACACATGCAGCACAAAACCCCTGAGTCATAAGCCTAAGCAATTGTAATCCAGAAAAAGGGTAGGATTTCCCAAGGGTGGGATTTATCTCATTAAGTTCAGATCTTTCACAGTCATCTAAAGGCCTTTAGAAGCTACCGAACAGACTCAGCTCATTGCATGTGTACTGGAATGTGGAGCTGACCTTGCTTTTTGTTCCCAGTTATCTGAGTGCTGCTGTTTGTGTTGCCCCTTCACACAGGCAAAGGGGCAATTTCTCATCCCCTGCACTTTTGCTACCTGTGTTCTTGTGACATTGTCAGGTGGGAGAACAGACCCCAATCCTATAACTGTATCAGTATTTGTAACAGGTATCATCTAATGGGCAGGTCCCTTGCAGGGGATCAGTTATCACTAAGGAGTACGAGGTGCAGCACAGCAACATTTGCTGTAGGAGGTGCTTTGCTGAAGGTACATTTGCCTTATTACACCATGGCAACGTTACAGAGACGGCTTTGCCCTCAAATCTGTTCAGAAAAATGAGAGTGATAGCTGTGCCAAGCAATGCATAAAAAAACCCCAAACCAACCCAAGGAAAAGAAGAGCATTGTACTCAATATTTGCGAGGCCATCGGCCACATCCATCAGTAATCACATCTATTCACATGATTTCTATTGATAATGTACCCTTCAGTTCTGAGCTTCCTTAATTTGAGTATTCATGGCACTCAGGTACCAGCTGAAAGGCTTCTGATTTTTTTTTCCCTGAATATTACTATACAGAATTACTGTCAATGATGGGAAATCTTTGAAAAATTCCTTCCTCTGAGAATTTAATCTTGGCATCCTTTTTTTGTATATATTTGGTACTCTGTGAATGTCTGCAAGCAGAGCAGAATTAGGAGAGAAATGTATCCTTGAGTGCACGTTTAGTGCTCAAATTCAGCTGCAGCACCAGATTTGAATGAGACTGCAAAGCAGGACAATCACCTTTTACTCCTGAATGCTCTTGAGGTCAAAAGGGAGAAAATGCACCATTCAGCTATAGAGACTTCCAGTTTCTGATGCAATCACTTATTTTTTGCTGTTATCAGCTACTTGTGCTGCCGTCTGTTATAAAAAATGACTCCCATACCCTTTATATCCTTGTATTGTGCTTGTTTATGCAGTTCTGCTGAGGCACTTATGAAACAAACTGGGGAAGCCTGAAACTAATCTTCCTATTATATTACACACATGTGTGAGTGTTTGTGTGAATACATTTATATTTCTCTGGAGGCTGGTATAGTCAGGCATCCCTGAAAACATTTATATATCTCCTAAGGAGAAAAGTGTATGTTACTATAAAAAAAAAAAAATTTATCTATCTATCAATATCTAATATGTATGTGTGTCTGTATCTATCTCTATCTCTATCTCTATCTCTATCTCTATCTCTATCTCTATCTCTATCTCTATCTCTATCTCTATATCTATCTATCTATCTATCTATCTATCTATCTATCTATCTATCTATCT
>JAWWLZ010000001.1:87781838-87832636 GCA_035041345.1 Poliocrania exsul | reverse complement strand
TCTATCTCTATCTCATCTATATCTATCTATATCATCTATATCTATATCTATATCTATATCTATATCATCTATCTGTATCTTGGTTTAGAAGGGACCTTAAAGATCATCTGGTTCCAACCCTTGTTCTGTGGGGAGGGACATCTTTCACTAGACCAGGTTGCTCAGAGTTCCGTTCAATCTGGCTTTGAACACTTCCAGGGATGGGGCATCCACAACTTCTTTGGGCAACATGTTCCAGTGTCTCACCAGCCTCACAGTAAAGAATTTCTTCCTAGTATCTAACCTAAACCTACTCTCTTTCAGTTTGAAGCCATTCTCTCTTGTCCTGTCACTACATGCCCTTGTAAAAAAGTCCCTCTCTGTCTGTCTTGTAGGCTCCCTTCAGGTACTAGAAGGCTGAAATTAGGTCCCCCTGAAACCACCTCTTTTCCAGGTCGAATGATCTCAAATCTCTTAGCCTTTCCTTACAGAAGCAGTGCTGCATCAGCTTGAGAAAGGTGCTCTAATCAAGTTGGTAGCCCTTCTCTGGTTAGTAATCTTCCTGTGCTGGGTGATATCCCACATATTTCCACAACTGAATGATATTAATCTATTTCCACATACAAGAAAAAATTAGAAATATGTGTGCAAAATGGACAAAAGCCCAGTGTTTATTCCTGTATTTGAAATTAAGTCATGTATCTGGGGCTCTGATTTGCCTATGGAAACCAACAGTGGGATCCTTGCCTCAGACAGTATAACAGGCATTCAAGCCCTCTGAAGCTTAAAAATGCTCAGAGGGAAATTATGAGCCCAGTCTACCTCTGTTGTTGCAGACATGTCCATAAATATGAGTTATGCAGTGCAGTTTTCTGGTTACCTGCTCCTAAAATGTATATTGCACACAGGTCCATGAATAGCCCAGAAGAAAGAAGGATTGTTTGCCTTGTGACTAGCTTTCCAGTCCTTATGGGAAATATTAACTTCAGCTTAAAATATAGCAGGGTATAGTGGTCTAGAATTTCTTATGAAAGAGGAAGGGTTTTGATTTTCAGGAAGGAGGCTTGACTGGGAAACAAGTTTGATTTGCATTTTTTAAGGAAAAAAATTGACATTTTTATTATATGCCAGGGCAACACTAACTCTTTCCCATTTTTGTGAGCAGTAGGGAAAGTGTATTTTGTGAAACACTCTTTAACTGTTTTTATGCTTTGATGTATGTGAGACCCAGCACACTGACAAAAATGTGTTTGATGATAACAACTGGCAAGAAAGGCAGATGCCAGACTACTGAGAATTGGGCAGTGGAAGAACTTTTCTCTCCTGTAACAGAATCAGAGGGGTAAGTTACAAAAAACACACTGCCTGCTTTCCTCCTATATGTGGGACTCACTTCTGGGGCTGCTCACCTGGATGCAACATGGGCTGTTTGGGGAGGGAAAGTGTTGTAACAACAGCTGTGAAGAACTGAAGGAAAGTCAAAGAGAAGGTGTTGAGGTGCACTTTCTATCTGCCTATTTTGGTTAGTTCACTCTGTCACTAGGAAATGGTCCTTGCTTCCCACATTTGCAGCAGAGCACTCCCACAGTGTAAAACAAGCCAAGATGAATGCAACCTTCAGCCCAGCTAGCAGGATCAGCTCACTAACCAGTGCTGGTGTCTGAAGATAAAATGCCAGGAGAATGTTGTATGAAAAATACTAATTCCTGCTAATGGTTGGGAGCAGAAGTATGAGCAACAGTTTGATTTGATGCATTTTCTTCAGTAGTGAAGCAGGTGATCTTGGATCTGCTCCAGACAGCTTATTCTTGGCTTGTAGTAGAGTGAATAAATAACACTCCCTGCTTGTAAGGCCAGGTCCAAGTAGGTGACTTTACCCTGGGGAAACTCCATCAACCCGTCTTCAGCTCTACCATGTTCCTTTGATTAGGCTGAGTGCATTATATAGTAATAACCCTCTTCACTACTTTGAAAATATGTATTAGAATCAGCAAACAGAGGTTGCATGCCAGTGTGGATGGATGGATGGCCTGGATCCGGTGACAGCAGCAGCATCAATAGCAGGGTATCATTGCTTGGCAGATGCTGTGGCAGGCAAAAACAAAAGTGAGAGAGCTCACGGAAGCTTAAAAAATATGCCCCTGGAGGTTGTTGTCACAGCTCAATTTCTTACATTTGTAGCCACTGACCATGTAAGAAAGAGGTAAGAGCGATCACTCCCTCAGGGAGATGCCACTCTGCTTGCCCAGAGTTGCTGCTCCCTAACACCTGCCCTGGAGCTGCCTCTGCCTCCAAACATCCCTCCTATGTAACTGACCACAGAGACCGTTTTTATACCTATAACTGAACTCTGCATGGGTAAAGCAGAAGAGCTTTTCCTGCAGTGAGACAGTGATGCCAGTAGAATAAAATTCCTTGTGACTAAGTGAAGGAGAGAGCATTTAAGTTGTCCTTTGACCATTTGTTCCCCTCTTTGTGTTAACAGGTAACCAAAGAGAAACAGAAAAAAAGTAATGTATAATCAACAAACAAAATAAAGCTAAAATACCTCCTTTGCTCTCGAGTTCTGCACCATGACTGCCAAAAAGCCACCAAAATGCCCAAGGCTGCAAGTGGAAGTCATTGCTCTGAGCACACTGCAGCCAAGCTTAGGGCACACCCTTGAGAGGGAAGAATAGCTCGTGTCACTTGTAGGGTCCTGCAGCAAGCACAGCACCACAGCATATTTGCTGTAGGGTCAACACTCTCACTGCCGTGTTTTAAGTGGCAGTGGAGAACCTTCCAAGAGCGTAAAGCTACATGGTCTATGTCCATGGGGACCTGTGTTCTTGCTGGTGTTAATTATAACCAAGTGGAACCAGGGTAAGGTATGAAAGCCATTACACTGGGGTACAAGCCCCTACCTAAAAAAAAAGAAAAAAAAAGGATTTCTGACTGTCTTTTTTCCCAAGATTACACAACAGTTCAGATGTCCCAAGATAGACACGCTGACCTCTACAATTCCTAAGCACAGGCAGATTGCTCTGGGCTGTTGACCCTCACATCACTTTTAAATGAAGGGAAAACTCCTTTGAAAATACAGTTTTCCTTTAAGCTTCACTTTATCCTTCTACAGGATCAGTGGAGGTTTCCTCTATAATAAATAGAGAAATGCCTACCTCTTTCCATTATCTATACTGCCTGACAGGGAAAACACATCTCTGTTGCAATTTGCACATCCAAGAGCAGGTGGGAGCCAAACCATTCCTGTGGTGGTCTCCAGGGGATGCAGCATTTTCCTCTAAAAGTGCGCTTGAAATAAGAAACCTTTCTCCCACTGAGTGCATGCCTTGTGTGTGCCCTTGGTTGCTCAGCCAGGAGGTCCAGCCAGCAGTGTGCTGGAGGCTGGACATTTGCAGCCCTTCAGGAAACCCAGGGCTGAGAACCAATGTGCTGACCACCAGCACTCACCCCTTTGACAGCAGGCTGCCTTCTCATGTCTCTTCTTGTCCACCTTAAGGATTATGCAGTGAATGAAAATCCATCACATGGGGCTTGGTCTGCAAACACGGCAGACTGGGGGAGTCTGGATGGTCCCTAGAGCAGCACGTGATACTCAGGGCAAGTTTTAATTATTTTTAATAGAACAAGTGTCTCTAGTTTAGCCGTGTTTAAAACTTTTGAATTATGTCTACAAACCTAATAGGTACCAAAAGGAATTCCTACTGGGCTTTTACATGAAAAATTTCTGCTGCTCTTTGCTGAGGGCAATCATCTCTACATCTTTGCAGGACTTGTAACTGTAAAGATCAAACCCCAAATCTCTTAGTTGTACTTTTGTCCCTGAAATCCCGTATCCTGCTTTTTGCCTTTTGCCAGAAAAGGTCTGTGATTTCAAAATGCAGCTGGTAGCCCCTGCAGCAAGTAGCCCCTGTACCTCTCTGGGCTCAGCCCCTTTCTTCTCCTTCCTTTCTTTTGTGTATGTATGTCTTCCAGTTTACCAGCTCCATCAAATAAATAGATGGCTGTTATGATTATACTTCTTGTTACTGACAGTGTTAAAGGATTGCTACAGAACAAAATGCTCCCTGGGTAAAAATAAAGTGGTTAAAATACATTTTAAAGCAGCCAAGTTTCAAAAGGGCTTTAGTTGGGCAAACATGCATACTTTTGTTATCAAAATATATGTAGATCAATATTACTCTTTGAAAGCACATGGGTTCTCTGCTGGAAGATGCCTGCAATAGAAATTGCTCTGTTGAGGATTTCACATTGGGCTTTATTTGATCTCTAACTGAGGGAGAGGTTAGAGAAATGCTGATGCTGAGGGTTTTGGGATACCTCTGAAAGTTCTTTGGTTTTTCTGGCCAGGGGATATAAGGAGATGGAAGTCAGGAATAGCATTTGCTTCAGGTCCTGCTAAGTTGCAAGACACAGGGTTATAAAGTCAAAATGTTATTGAGCCCTAAAAGCAGGTTGTTTTTTTAAAATAACATTCATTAATTATGATTTTCTTTTCTCTTTGGGATACTTCTAGTTGGATTTGTGCAACCATCAACTTTTCAGAAAGCAAAAAAATAGAAGGAACTGTTTAACAGTGCTTTAAGATTGTAAACTTTTAAGGTCTTTATTTTATTTTTTTATGGGAAAGGTTGTTGTGACAGATGTGGATGGTTTGCAAAAATCTAGTAGAACATGTGGATATTGGAAAAACCCATGTCATTTCCAACTGTTAATGTCCCATCTGCCTCCCTAAGACTCTAAGCCCTCTGCAGTTTTTTTCCTCATCCCAGTCTTGATGTGGCTTTTTTATGTTATTGCCCCTGCAGGGATGAAAACAAGCCCCACTGACAAATAACTACATGCACCACAAAAGTGCAGCTTCTGGGCCAACCTCCCCATCTGTGCCTTGGGCCAAGGGCCAGACACTGGGAGCTGGCAAAAAAAAAAGAGTAGAGCTCTGATTTATTGGTTTTCTATACACCTGCATGCAAGCAGATGCAGAATATCCCCGCTATGGTGATGCTAGTGCACATATTGTCAAAGAATTTGAAGGATGAAGAATAACTTCCTAACTGCATTTTTAAGGAAAGTGCACATGTTTCACAATGCTTGCTAACAAGCTGTAGAGGAGTAGCATGGAAATCGGCATCCCTCTGCCCCCATTGAGCCTAGAAAATGCTATTTAGAGCAGTTTGTTTTAATTTTAGTGAAAAGATTTGCTTTAAAAGCTTGTACTCTCTGTAGTATTATGCAACATATGCCCTGAAAGGCATGTTATTTAATCTGTTTTCTTGTTTGTGTACTATTTAATGCAAAAGGGAAAAAAAAGGAAATGCAGAGGTTTTCTACTGTCTTCCCATTAGCAGCTTTTTGAGGAGGGTTGAGCCGCCAAAGCAAGGGACATATTATTTCTGCTCTGGTAGAGATGGCACAGAGTGGATGCATTTTGGATGAGCAGGGACAAAACCTGAAGGTGTGGAGCCAAACTCTGCCTAGCTCTGCATGCAAGAAGTGAATTTGTCCTGTCTGTGAGCATAAGCAAGACAGGGATTGTGGGTTCTGGTGTTTCACAGGCACTCCAGCCATTTTATGCCATGGCAACAACCTTACAGGGCAACTGCTGTCTGGTACTACTGATGCAGCTGCATGGGTACAGCTGGGCCTCCTCACACCTGAGTGATGATCTCAGTCCAAATCTTCAACCAGACAGTTGTGAAACTTGGAAAAAAAATCTTTTTCAGCACAAACTAAAGTGCAGGATTGTTTCTGTTGCTAACCTTAAGAATAAATGGCTCAATAGGCCCTGTCCGTCATCGTCATCATCATCATCATCATCATCATCATCGTCATAGCAGCCAGGCTTCGCGAACGCAGATTTGGGAAGGGCTCTCCCCACATGGGTGTGCCCTTCCAGCTGGCACAGTGGATTTTTTAGGTGAGGCACAGCGTGCACAGAACTGGCCCCACCGTTTAAGTCCTAACGCTCATCTGCCACGGCCAAGTGAACTGAGACAGTGACAGTGAGGTCCTCAAGACTAGAACCTACAGCCCTCGGTATTGCCAGGAGATCTCCCATCCAAGTACTAACCAGGGCTGTCCCTCCTTAGCTCCCGAGATCTGATGGGATTGGCTGTCAGGGTGGCATCATTTCATGAGAAGAAACCCAGGACAATTTCTGCCAGGAAGAGAGGTTCATTTCCCAGGAGGGGAGCGGGGTGAGGTGCTGCTGTACAGAAAGCAGAGTCTCCTTCCTTGGTTCAGCTTCAGGCTTTCTGCCTGGCTTTCAGCTCCTGGCCTCACCTTGCACTTCTCCCATGGGCTGAACTGAAATGGTTACATTTGCAGAGGGCCCTGGAGAGCACCCTCAGCTCTGTGTTCAGACATGGCTGCTGAAACATTGCCAGAGTGGTGTTTGGGGTGTTTTTGCTCTCAAGAAGGGCAGATTAATTTTCCCACCTTTTGCCAGCAAGAAGAAAGTGACTCTCAGGAAATAAAATACATTAAAGCCCTGTTGGTGGACATATTTTCCCAAGGAGAGATTGGGAGGATGTAGGGTTGAAGGAAGGTGAAGAAGGAAAAGGCTGTATGCAGCTTCCGGACAAGCATTATACAGAAAAAACCCCTATGCCATTGTTGGTGTCCTCGGCAGCTGACCACTTTGCCAAGACATGAACCAAACCTTCAGGGCAGAAGCAACCTGGGTGAAGTGCAGAGACCCAGGAGGTTCATCTTAGATGAGCAGTTCTGCTTCTTAAAAGAGCACAGAAAAATGTGATACCAAACTTCTGCTGATCCAACAAGCTCGTGGTAGTGCAAGCAGCCACAGACCCAGCCCCTCGGGTGTTGCTGGTCTCTGCAGAACTTTCCTTTGGGTGCAGAGCAGACACCCTCACCAGGTTTCCCAAGGCAGGCCAGGCTATTGAGCTTGACAGACTGGTGCATCCCCTGCCCTTCCAGACTCTCCGTCTTAGGTTGCTACTTGCCTAGAAGAAAAGTGGTGCAATGTGATACTCAGCTGGCATAGACAAGGGTTTTTTTGAGGCAGTTCAGGTTCAAGAGAAGTGGAGGAAAGGAAAGAGACTTTTCAGTCTGGATGTGGGAGTCCTAGCACTGCTCTCCCTGCAGCTGCTGAGGATGGGCTCAGACCATGATCTTTCCCCAGGAAGATTTTTTTGGTGAGTTTTCTCCAAGGCTGTGCAGCATCTCTGCTCTTATGGCGCACAGCAGCTTTGCAGGAAACAAAGACTTTGCCTCCCTCCCACCCTGGAGCAGCCTCTATCTCCTCATGGGATAGGAGCAGTTCTCAGCCTATCCTGACATCTCATTCTCCTAGCAAGTGGTATTCCTGCCTGTATTGTGGCACTGGCATACTGTAAAAAAACCCCAAACCCCAACCAAACCAACCAACCAACCAACCAAAAAAAGTGCAGTGTTTCCCACAGATATCCCCAGTGGCACAATGTAGTCATGATCAAAATACCTGAGGCAGCATCTCATGTCGGCTAATTAAAGGATTTTTCTTGGCACAAAGGAGCCTTCTCAGGCAATGGCCAAAGGAAACAGGAGAAACCCAGACATCAGGAGCAGCAGTGCTTGAGTTTAAGCCTCCTAAATCCTTTATCTTTTTCGAATGATCTAACTGCCACAAGTGACCATAATTGGAAAAATCCTTCTTGACAAATATTCTGATAGCAAAATCCCTCTTTAATCTAGCTGGCATCAGGCCATGCTGGCCTTTTTCATGCTGCCAGGGTGACTCCAACAGCGATGGTGCCCAGGAGGATGTGAGGTGCATAAGAGCAATGGCAGCTCTGGTGAGGGAATGCAAAAAAGATCTGAAATTTCAGTAAATACTTTCCCAGAGATTCAGAGTGCTGCCCAGAGGGATAGGAATTTTCCCATGAAACAAGGCTAGTGCTATAACCTCCTACCATGAGGGGAGAGAATAAAACAGGACCCTCATTTTTTGAGAGCATGAGGAAGGATCCACTCAACAGACAGAGGTTTTCCTTCAATAACTGAGTATGAAAACAGGTCCTTAACAAAATAAAAAGGGGAAAAACAAGGGAGTGGCCAGGTTTAAAAGCAATATTCAGGGTGGGATGCTTTGCAGTCATGTACAGCCATGTTCTGGGTTCTTGATCCACCTCATGAATGTGTTATGGCTGGTAAATCTCGAAGTACTTCAGTTAGAAAATAATACTAAAGAAAAGGCAGAGAAATTAGGTGACACCTTGTTAAATCAATATAGCTGATAGCAATCAAATTATGGAAAGAAAAAGTACTTGATTTTATTTGCTTTTTGATATTTTTAGGGAACAAAACACTTTAAAAACCTCATGGTATTTTACTGAGTAGATGAAAAAATATATGGTGGACTGATCCTGACTGGACACCAGGTGCCCACCAAAGCTGCTCTATTGCTCTCCTCCTCAGCTGGACAGTGGGAAGAAAATATAATGAAAGGCTCATGGTTGGAGATAAGGGCAGGGAGAGGTCACTCACCCGTTACTGTCACAGGCAAAACAGACTCAAGGAAATATTTATTACAAATCAAATCGGCATAGGGTAATGAGAAACAAAAACAATCTTAAACCACCTTCCCCTTACCCCTCCTTTCTCAGGCTCAACCTCCCTCCTGATTTCCTCTGCCTCCTCCCCAGCAGCAGCACAAGGGGATGGGGAATGGAGGCTGGGGTCAGCTCAACTCACATTGTCTCTGCTGCTCCTTCCTCCTCATGGGGAGGACTCCTCACACTCTTCCCCTGCTCTGGTGTTGGGTCCCTCCCACTGGTGACAGTCTTCCATGAACTTCTTCAAGGTAAGCCCTTCCCACAGGCTGCAGTTCTTCATAAACTGCTCCAGTACGGGTTCCTTCCATGGGGTGAATTCCCTCAGGAACAGGTTAGTCTGGAGTGAGTCCCATGCTGGAGCATTATAAACATAAAGAAAGGAAAGAAACCTGACTTGTTCCTAGACAAGCCCAAATTAATCAGTACACTTGAGGGGCAGTAATTTGAGGTGCTGGTAGTTTAATAAGGAAAGAATCATACACATTTTTACAAGTTGTGAAAAATATTGTGAAGTTAAGGCAGCCTGTGGAGTAATAGGAGAAGAAAGGCTCAAGCTTTTCCCAGCAAACTTCAGCTGCATTGTTTAAACAATGTGCTTTCTTGGGTTGGTAGAAAGAGATGGATGCTTGTGAAAACGGTGTAAAAAGAGGAGATGTGTGTGTCTCCAGATGCAGAGGTTGGATGCTGAACATAAAAACTTCAATTTTAGTTTAGTCTAAGTCTGTATGTCTAGCCCAGCCTTTTTTTTTTTTTATTTTCTTAATTGTGCTAAATCCCAAGGTGATGGTCAATGGTAAATCCAGGTTCTGCTTTGATATCCACTTTTTTACCTTTTCAGAGCAAGCACATGTGGAAGAAACATGAAATAGCTGCCACAGGGTGCTTCCCAGGTGGGAACTTCTGGCTCCAGAGGTTGTTGGAATATTTTGATATGGGGTGGGAGGTGGCACAAGAGTCAGGAAAGCTGTTCTGTGCCCTATTGGGTTTCGTTTCATGGTTTGAATGGGAGTCATCAGTCAGTTTTCCTCATGGTCCAGTGGCTGAAACAAGCAGGGAACCTCTGTCCTGGTACTCTGATAGATGATCAGCTCAGTCTATAATTCTTACACAGGCCTTGAGGCAATTTGCTCTGGCCTACAAATACAAGATACAGTCATGCTTGGTGCCAAAATGAGATGTCAAGTTGCGCTGCCCTTTTCAGTGAGATGAGAAATATGCCCCAGACATGAACACATATATCTCGCAGCCTGCCTGCAAACCCTGCAGGGTTTTGTATAAGGGAGTAAACCCAACATCTGTACATTGAACAGGCTCTCAAACACAGACATGCCCAGCTACCCTGCATGTACATTGGGCTTTTATCTGTGCTCCAGGAATTTGCACAGGGAAGTTGGCAGCTGCCTCTGCAGGGGAGACATCCTGCCCCTACCAGCAGCATGGAAAGCCCATGGCAGCACCTGCGGCACAAGCACATCTTGTGCCCTGCCAGGTTCTGCTGCAACCTGTGGCACCCCACAGCATCCTGCTGCATCCTGCTACGTCCCTCTACAGCCTGCTGCCCTGTCACTGAGGCAGTGTTCATTCACTCTTTCTGGCTGTGCTGGTGCAGGGGAAAGGTGCTGCCATCCCAACCAGCCCTCCAGGTCTCATGCAGAGGTGGCAGCTAAATGTGAGTGGGGTGGTTTATTCAGTTGGGCCCTTTGACTGAGTATATGTCACTGAGGTAATTGAGGCCAAGGAGACGGCTCACTCCTCAGCTGGTCTATAAATGCATCTCCACTTTGGTTACAAATGACTGGAGAGAAGGACTCTGAATGTCAAGATTTATGGAGCCACACATGCTGTCAAGGAGAGGAAAACAAAGAAAATGCCTTACTAAAAGTGATCCACATTGTGGCATTTTTTAGTTTTTAATGCTAAGAACAAAATTAATTCCCCCCACTATTTCTCTTTCTCTGCTGGCTTGTCTATTATTTCTTTATTCGGTCTAAAGCCTGTCTGCTTACCCTGCATTGCCAGGGGAAAGTTCTTGAACTAGCCCAGCATGGGAAACTCCTTGTGACCTGTAGGAGGCAGCAGACAAGGTTGTGTGGCAGTTTATTTTGAAGGTTTGTCACAGCCTGACACAGACAAGAACCTGCTGTGCCCATGCACCAGCCAGCCCCTGGTGCACTTGTATGCCCTGTGTGGACCCCAGGGCCCCTCGGTGCCTTGGGGCTGGGGACAGCTTTGCCGGAAACCCACACCCCTGAAAAATGGGGAGGGGGACAAAAGTAATTAGGTATAGGGTAGGCCAACAGTGCATGTGCTTTTTGGGAAACTTGAAAAACAATTTTCAATATAGTATGGCACTTTTCCAGATTAACAGTGGTGTAAAAATATCCTGACCTTTTGCATTGTCTTTATAATCCTGTCTCAAACTGTTTTCTTTAGAATAAGTCTGACATAAATCTGAAGCAAATATAGTTGAAAATATTACAGATTTTAGCTTTGTAAGGAGCAAAATGTGGTTTTCCTACTTAGAGACCCTTGGAGCTGAGCTTTTGTCTCAAGACAACTTGTTGCAGTTTTAAAATATCCACACTGCTTTCAAATTAATGATACAGGGGCTTTTTTAGTTAGCTTTTTTAGTCCCTCTATGCAGAAGCACTTTCTGTTTGTAGATCACAAGTGGCTGGTAAGGAAGGCCAGTGCCAGGACTAGAGGGACACAAGGGCTTTTTTGGACTTCAAGCAGGTGATAAATGAAAAAAAAAAGCGCCCCCAATGTGCTAATATAGTTACTTACATTTTTCCTTGTGGTTTTTGTTGCTTTTCTTTTCCCCTGGTCCAAACACCAGAAAATGTAAATTACCTCTCTCTTCAGACAGCACTAAATTACCTCTAAGTAGTGTTCAGGAGCCTATTATTTAAAACTGAAGAAGTCTGCATGCTTCCTTCTGCTTGCCTTGAAAAATAAAAGCGATCTCCTCTTCAAAACCCAGCAGTGGGCTCCGATGGCTCCCGAGAGCAGAGCTGCCCCTGGCCTGACCCAGCCAGAGACAGTGATGCCTGGGCTGTGCCAGAGGTGCCTATGGTAACCCCATGCTTGAGGATGGATAAGGATGATGAGCTGATGAACTGTCCCTGGCACAGGGCTGCTGGGCAGGAGAAATGTCACACTCAGAAAGCAATGCTGGAGGAGAGAAGAAGATGGGTTGAATTTTATTTTTTTCTTTTTAGCAGCCTTGCCCCCCATTCCGTGGTGCCAGGGAATGGAAAATACTGGTGGTGAACCTATGCCTATAAAATTATTTATATGGTAAAGCACCTTCTGGTGAACACAGGCTTAGGAAGGCTCATGTCCCAGAGCTGTCCCTTGTCAGCCACCCTCCCACTCGCAAAAACGTGGTATTTTGTATTTTATTTTTATAAAGGACCTCTGAGACAAAGAACAAACTCTGGCTGCAGTACACAGGATGAAATTGCTGTAGTGCTACGCAGAGAAGTGAAATTGGCTGGAGCAAGATCCAAGTGAATATTGATATCAGACTGAGAAGAGAACAGGGAGCTGCAGGGAGAAGAAGTGTCCATGGGTGCTTGTTTGGAAATGCATTTGGATGCGTTTCCTCTTGTGCTGCTGCCCCAGAGGAGGACATGCAGGGGCTGGGCATGCCCCATGCAATAGGGAAGGTGCAGATTTGCCAGAGATTGGGAAAGGGGTGGGATAGTCCCCCACCCTGACTGTCTCCCTTCCCTCTGGGTGCAGGTGGAGGCAGAGATGTCCATGGAAACCCCTTAGTATTTGATGTGTCCCCAAAACCTCTTGACAGGAGACACTGCTTGACTTCAGTCCTGGAGAGCAGGAGCCATCTGGCAAGGAGGCGGTTGCTGGTGGGCTACAACAGCAGCCAACTGAATGCAATAAAACCACATGGGGTATTTTTGGAAAAGCCAACATCTTTCTTTCTCTCTTTAGCACTGAATAATCCAAGAGTCTGGCTTCCTTGCACTGTGGGCCTTGCTTAAATCAACACTCAATGGGCAGAAAGTGCTGCCACCTGATTTTGATGGTTGCAGACATCACCAGTACATTCGGACACCAATGAATTAATTCACTCTTAGTCTTCAAAACTCAGCAAAAATCAGATAAACTGCAGCTCTTGATACCTTCAGTGATTTTGATAATTTCCACAGGCACCCTAGGGAGAGGAGCCTTTGCCTGCAACGTCTCCTGTGGTGTCATTGTTTGCCCTCAGTTTCTAGATGACATCAACTCAAATGTTCCATTTCCATCATCTTACAAGGAGCTGAATGTTGAATCTCTTTCAACTATAATGGTTTTATTGAGTTCTTGAGTGTTTAGTAAAACAAACCAGCTATGAAGTTAATTGTGTCTAAAAAATGACAGGGATCTTACAAACTGCAAACACCCAGCCCACTCGGGATAAAATTGGTTCATGCAGCTCTAACAGTACACATGGGTGATTGAGAGTTTGCTGGTAATTTGGGTTTTAGTAAACACAGCCCCCACATTTTCATCAGCATTTTGATTAAAAAAGGAAGAGCTTTGCATTTTCAGGTTTTTTGAGGTGAAAAGCTCAAGATCCCCCTTCTTGTTCTCGTGTTTTGAAGCATTTGCATATAAAGAACAGGGGAAGAAGCAGCGTCAGTCCCTTCAGCAGGCAGCTGGGGGGGTTGTGAAGGATATGTCAGACAAGACACTACTTAAACTAGAGGCATCTCTGCTGTTTTCATTAGCAAACTCCTAGTTTGTTTCTAGGCGTGTAAATGGTGAGCAATATCTCTGTTGTGGTTTGAGCTTCTGAAAGTCCAAGTGGCTTTTTGTGGGCATTGTGTTTTGGGGAGGAAAGCAATGAAGGGTGCAAAGGTGGGAACTGCATCCAAGCAAGTCTGGCCACAGGGACAGTTCGGTGCCTTCGTGCACGTAAAATGGGTTGTCCAGGAATAAACCAGAAATTTTAAAACCTGCAGCTTTTGGAAAATGTGATTAACAAGCACAAACAATACATCACCAGGAATTTTGGGCCAGAAAGCACTAACTTTAGTTATAGCAGTGCTGTGTCAAAGGGTTGCAGGGCCTGAGCAAGAGGCCCCTTGGTCCAGCTCTGAGTCAACACTACCTCTGGAAACCCACGCCCTGTCTTGGTCAGGGGAACTGCCCAGACAATGAAGAGGAGTTCAAGTCCCAGCACGTCTCCCTGCAGAAGGAATGGGCACTCCACCCAGTCTGAGTGGTTTTTATTTGCCTTGTGCCAACTCTTCACTGACACCTTTTCCAGTCTCTCAGAAGGCTCTTTTAACTATTTTTGTGTTCACCAAGAGACTATTTCCATGCATGGTGTATTTCCATGCATTGTATATTTCCATGTATACTGCAGCAACAGCCATGACCAAGCTAAATGTTAATGTCTTTATTCTGCTTTTAAGAAGGCTTTTGTTAAATCATACCTTGCGAAGGGCTACATCACAGGCTGGCGCTCTGCAAGACAAGCTGATGAAACAGGACTTTTACAGCTGACCCAGCTAAAGTCCCTCTAGCAGCAGAGCTGTCTGAAGGACCTGGCTGTCTTTGCCTGCCCTGGCTAGGTTATGTTAAACCTCCTCTTGGAAGGATTTATATAGTGCTGCACTTCATGTATCAAGGGAGACATTACTGCACAGAGCAAACAGCTGTACTTGAAGTCACATGGAAGCTCCTGCTCAAAATAGAGATAATTCCTCATGCAGCTATGTGAAAAAACCTTCCTTAAAACTTAGTTCTTTATTTTAACTGCTCTTTTTCCATATAAATAAAGCATAGTCCTCATGGCACTGGTACCATTTTCAGCAGTGGCTTCTCATTTTAGATATTGAGATTTAGAGGTGGCCAGCCCACCAGGAAACTCCAGGAAATTTTGAAGCACACAAAGTACCAGTGAACCCTCTGAATGTGTGATACACTACAGGGTTTCACAGCCCAGGACAGCTAGAGAACACTTGTCTTGATATGGTTGTCCAGACCTAAAGATGTTTCTAAATCTTTCCCTGTTGAACTTCTTAAGCCAGAGCTAAACATTATGCTGTTGTTTTTTCACAACTGAAGATACATGAGCTGTGATCATGCAGTCTCCTTCAGCATGAAGGACCCTCATGAGAGGCACAGGGGATGACCAATGGTGCTATTGCTAATTGCAAAGGTGCAGCAACGCCAGACACAGGTGCTTCAAGGGGCCCCTTCAGATCACAGCAGAGGACTAAGAAGACATATCATCTTCAACTGCACGAAGCACAGCCATTCCAGAGGCTTTCCAATGTCCAGGATTCATATTAGAAAGCATGGGAGAGAAACATGGAAGGCACAGGAGATTACTCATGGAGCAGAAGTTATTCTGCCATGTTATCTGTTGCTTCTCTTCCCAGTCACCACGAGCCCAGAGTTGCCCTGGACACTGCAGGCAAATTTGTGGTCTCAGCCTATTGAGCAGTGGGCTGCTTGCATCCTGTATGCACAGGAGGGCACTGGGGTCCCCCTGCTCTGGCTCCCACCCTGGTTTTTGACACATGGAGGAACCCTGGAACTAGTACTGAGACCTGCCCTGGTGCATGGCTTGGGAGAGCTCCTGACCAGGGCACAGCCAGTATGTTTCTGTTTGCAAAGCAAGCGCCAACCTACCTCCATCTGACTCATCATTATTTCAGTGTTCAATCCATGACCCATTCTCAGCTGCAAGTAACAAGCTGAATTCACTTGTGATGCAGCTCCAGTGAAATTTACGCTCAACGGAAAAAAGCTCACCAGCAGGCAGAGAGGAAGATGTGCAAAACCTTCACAAAGGCAAAACCAATGTGGTTGGAAAGCCCCTGACCTCTCCAACAGCCTTGGGACATGAGAATAGTATCCCACAATGCCTTTCCTTCCCCACTTTGCTACATTTGCATGACCCCTTCTCTAGCCGCTCCTGTGGTGTCTTTGGCACATACCTGCTACTGCTCCATCACAGTGCATGGCTTGTATCAGAATCCTTTTCTGGAACTGCCTTGTGCACACAGTAACAAAACCACAGTGCTGAATTTAATGTTGAACTGAACAATGCCCAAGACACAGATCAGTCTGAGTCAAGAACTAACTGCTGAAAAAACATGAGACTTTTTTGAAATTAATTTATTTAGTTCAAATTTTTATGCAGATTTTATGTTTATGTTTTATGAATTCTCACTCCCAGATGATTCAACCACATGCACTCCTGACAGTTTATTTTAAGCTGAACATCTTGAAGTACTGGAACCAGTATTTGTGCAAAACCCTTTTATTTAGCAACTTTAATGGATAAACCTCCTCAAGTCCTCCATATCTGCTGTATGTGGATCAGGTGGTTAGCCTAAAACATTTAGGAGGCATAAGCCTGGAGTAGAGTAAACAGTGATCATGCCACTCAAAGGGCACAAAAACCAGTACTTGTTGATTTTGTGGGTAGAGCCTTCAGGAGATGTACGGGGAGCAAGTACAGACTGCTGTCCTAGGCAGCAAACTGAGTGTGAATAAATGACAAGTCAAGGTTCAGTGCAAGGTACTTGAGGAATTCATATAATAGAAGTAAGAGCAGTGTGAGTAACTTGAAAGGGTCTGAGGAAATGTTAGTAAGGGGGCAGGGCTGTGATTCCACAGCCTGTGCAGGGGGGTGTCAAGCAGGTTCATGACTGTCTGGGCAGCCAAAGCAGTGATCTATAGCTGGAAAATCTTGGAAAAATATTGGAGCATTGTTTTGTTCCTGTTTTGATGTTTATGCACCCAGTTCTAGTGTCCTGGCATATGTGGAAGATACAATTGCTGAGATTAGAGTGCTAGCCTGATAGAAGAGTTCTGGCTGTTTCGAAAGAACCTTTACATATCCTGATGAAATTTTTTAAATGTGTAAATCACCAAGAAGTTGGTTCATATAAAAAAAGGGTAAGAAGTATGGAACACTGTGATGCTTAATTCACAATTCTCTTTTTCTCAGTCATCAATTTCATCTAGACTACTTCAGCCAGCAACATTGAGCAGATGTAGAAATGCTTGTTGAGTTCACTGCAAATATTTTAATCAGTGTACAGGAGGCTGCGGTTGGTAAAAGACCAAACATGGCTATTCTTTTAATTGCCTTGTGGAATCTTTTAATAAATAGTTTCATGCCTTTTGTGGATTGGCCTCACAAATTTAAAGCTTTGTTTTGCCTGATACAACAACTACTCCACTGCACAGACAGGAATAACTTCACAACTTTATTTGTCTTTTATTAAAAACTATGTATGCAGCTTCAAAAGGCAATTAGTATTTATTTAGCTAAAATGTTTCAAATATTAATAGCAGCTTCAAAATGTTGACAAGCCCTAAAGCCCAGAAACTAACATGCTTTGATGTGTTTGTCTTCTGGCAGCTGAAGAGAGAACTGACTTAAAATGTAAATAATTAGTTTGCTTAATATTTTCTTTCCAAATGTGAAATCTGTTTGGTTTTTTCCCCCCTCCAAACTGTGGTTTAAGTGGAAAAAAAGTAGTTTTATTTATATGACTTTACAATGTATCTCTAAAAAGAAAATGGAGACAACTTGCTTGCTGACATCCTACTGACCTGGTTCTGTCCTCTAGGTAACTTGCTGTTTAGGTTTGGCACATGTTGGCCCAGTGTGGCACCTCTTCCTGTTTATCTGTAGGCACACAAGCAACCCTGCTGAGGCCACAGCTCCATTAAGGTCAGCAAGATTACTTGGTTTATTTAAGATTAAATTCACACATTTTTGAAGGATTCCTGCCACAATGAAGATACTTTATCTTTTAGTACAAAGGGAATATTTACACCTTAGAAATTTCAAAATATAACTCTGAGGTTTTGTTGTTTTTTTGGGTTTTTTTGTTTAGTTTGTTTTCATTTTTCAACAAAATAGAGCAGGTATTGAGGCCTGATTCCCAGATGGGGTAAATCAGCTTGCAGACATTGGAGGGGTTATGATGATTGTAGCAGCTGAGGATCTAGATCTAGTTTCCCTAAATATATGATGCAGATGTATGACTCTTACACTCCCAGTGGCAACTTAACATATCGATCTGGCAGCACAGGAGCACCTCTCAGTCCCAAAGGAACCCTTTTATCCTTTACCTACACAAATAGTCTTTGAAACACTGGAAGTGAAACAACTAAACTAAATCTCGTATCACAAAGGCATAGCCAGAAAGGAATTTAGGTTATTTTCATTTTTAAAAAATATCATGACATAGAGCTCTGAGCCAAAGCCCAGTGATGCTCCAGCTCTTTCTGCTGCCAGCATGAGGCAAGTCCCATGAAAGCCTGCAGGACACCAATTCTGCTGTGGAAAGATTCAGAGGAGATTCAGAGATCCTCACCTGGGCGTTGGGGCTGCAGCAGTAACTGATAGAGAGCACATATGTGTGACATCCCTGTAAGCTCCTGCTATGACCCTATGACATTGTTAGACTGAATATAACATCCTGCAAATTTATGAACTCTGCCCACCTGGTATCTGATACTGTCCTTCTGTGACATCCTGTTTTACAAACAATGAAAGTTTCTAACCAGATGGCAATATTTACACATTTCAAAGTGTCATTCAATTTCCCCTCTGACATTAAAAGACATTGAAGTTCCACACAGACAAGTTATTTACAATGGCAATCTCTGTAGAGTGTGTGTTAAATACAGACAGCTAACTTTGCAAAAAATTACCTGCAAAGCCACCCCAACAGAGCTCCTATCAAGACTGAGAAGGCTGGTAGAGCAAGCAGAGATATCTGAACACGGATATCTCTGCAATGCTCAGTACCCACAGATATATTACTTCCATAATGCCATTGCCAAAGTCCCCTAGCACAGCCTCAACTTGTATCTTGCATCACTGAGGCATTTACCCAGGTCCCAGAGGTGAACTGTGTTTCAGACAGCTGTCTCACCCAAATGGGGATGTTTGCGAAGAAGGTTTCTACAGCAGAGCCAAGTCCTGCAGGCTCCCTTTCAGTGAGCAAAGTGTGTGTTGAGACCCACACCCCAGTAGCTCCTGGGTTTGAATTGGCACCTGCCCACCTACCCTTGTGGAAACTATGTGGTCACTAACTGCCCCATTTTTATCACAATTAATATAAAGCAGAGAAATGTCAAGACATTTTCAGCAAGTAACAAATGAGTCAATAGGTGTGCCTGCCTCCACTAAAATCTATACACATAAACACACATTCCTCTTTAACTCAAGGGAAAAAGGAAGAAGTTCTGCTTCATATTATTTTTTTTCAAATCAATCACATGCTAAAAGCTGTCCACAAGAGACTGCAATAGTGACTCCCTTAGCGTCTTTGCCCTGTCTCTAGTTAATTCTAATCCCAAAATGCAGTTTAGCTACATGTGGATGTGTCATGTTTCATGAGGGTAACACATTTACAAGCTGACTGCTCTTATTTACATTGCTTTCATCTCTTCCTTTCATTGGCATTTTACAGTATCATATTATCAATTCAGCCTTTGGGAAAGAGGCCAGTGTATAAATCTTCAGAAAAACAAGATCCTGCATGGATTAGCAAGAGACAGATGGTAGGCTTAGTGTAGTACCATGCTGAGGCAATCCACATGGGAGGCAGGTTGCCAGGCACACAGCATGGCACGAACAACTTCTGGCCTTACACAACTGATGGCATGCAAGTCAAAGGCCATCCAAAAACCTGTGATGAAGAAAAGAAGTGCAGCAGCTACTTCATATGTGGTCATGGTGACCAGGGATGAAAAACCAAGCAGCTTTCCAAGGCCAGACTCCCTGGGATCTGTCGGGCTGGCACAGCACAGCTGCACACCCACTCACCAGTGGCAGCTGGTGATTCACAACCAGTGGCTCAGGCATAAGCTCGGAAAACAGTGCAGCTCCTTGCTTTTGGGCCTGGGGCTAGCCTGTTTTAGACCAGGCTCAAATACCTCTGCATAGCACTGCACCCTTGCAGCTGGCACTGCACCCTTGCAGCTGGCATTGCACCCTTGCAGTTGGCCATTCTCTTTCCCTATCCCCAAGAACTCGATTTAACCTGGCTGAAACAACAGCAAAGGTGCCTAACAAAACTCCACTCCATAAGTCTTACACCCCAGTAGTAAGTAGGATGGGCCTCTTCAGCAACACCAGCCCACTCACAGTGGTGCTCCAGCACAGAAGATCACAGACTTCCCAGGTCAAACTACAGCAGACACAATGCAGCAGCTCTTTGCCACCAAATCCTCCCTCACAAACAATCAGCAGTTTTTTGCTGGAAGTTGAACAGGTGATGTAAAGCCATGGCCAGCCAAACACTAGCTGAAGGGCTGAATTACACCAGACTGGGAAGTCACTTTGCAACATGGATGCTCATTTATTTATTGTTTTATCATGACACATAAAATGCTATGGCTGCAATATCAGAATATGGTGTCATTTATAAAATACCAGTATTAATGTGGTGGGAAGATACTGTTAACATTTACAGAGAGGTGTATAATAATTCCATAGCTTTGCCTATGGGTTGCTTCAGTGACAAAACAGCCTGGCAAGCAGATGATGGACGGAATACAGTGACTCTTTATTATCATGATTTGTCCTTCTTGATTACTGAATTGCCTATAATGATATCAATAACTGTTGCTGAATCTAATCCTTTTGAATATGGTAGACAGATCCTTTGCTTTTACAGTATGTGTCAGAATAAAAGAGAAGCATCTGAAAAATAAGGAGACATCATTTCCTTATAAAATGAGATGAAAAAATAAAACTATATATGGAACTTTCAAGTGTTTCTTTTTATATTTAAAGCTCTTATCTCAATATACTTGTATTTAAACATTCTTAAATAATCATTCTGTACCTTTGATCTTCTGTTTCACCTTTGGAAACAAATAGAGTAATCTCACTATAAATGTGTGCAAATAGAAAATATATAAATATATTTACGGAGCACGTCATAAAAAGGTGGTCTCAGAATTGTCATTTTTACAGTGATCAGTTGAGGTTCCTTTCATTTTGTCCTGCAAGTTGTTTGAACTCTGTTCTTTTAAGCCTTTGAAGTCCACATGCAAAGAAGAGTCAAGCACACACATACTGTCCTGTGCTTCATTTTGTAAACTGCTTGATGACACCTGTAAAACAGTCCCAATGTGACTGAACAGTGGAGTTGATGTGATCCACTTCAACAAACTGAAGTCTCCTTGATCAACTGCTGAGCTCCATGGGAATGTTGTTGCCACAGGCAAAGGCTCCACCTCTGAAGTGCCACATCTAACTTCATGAAATCCCATGGACCTTTCCAGGCTACTTGCTGATGAGGGGAGTTTGTTTTCCCCATACAACACAGCACCCTGGGGAGAGGCAGCCACAGTCTGATCTGTTTTATGTTCTGCCTTTGTGTGCTCTTGGAAAAGTGACTCACTTCTTTGAGGAGATGTTGGCAAAGGTGTGCTTTGGTTATTAGCCTTATAATAATCACTAGCATTTGAGCCAAGGCTTGGTGAGAAACTGTCTGCAAAGGGTCGTGCCTGACGTATTGTCTCCTTTACATTCAACTTGGTCAGAAGGTGGGTGCGAATCTCTGGGGCCAGTTTACTCAACTGGCGTCCAAGCTGAAGCTGGGTTGGGAATAGTGTTCCCTGAAGGGTTCTGTACAGGAATCTGCAAGAGGAGAACATGCACGTGAAAAGAAATGAAAGAAGGAAATACCAATATGTAAGTAAGAGAAAACATTCAAAACAAAAGTACAACACAGAAAAATAAGAATGTTCTCTGTGGTTTTTTTATGCTTGACACAAGCAAGCTTGCAGATGGAAAGCTCTGACTACCATGCTAATATTTTGATTAATAACAAGCAGCATAATAAATCTGTGTCTTTAGCCAGTGATCCACCTTGTGATTACACACAGTCTTTCATCCTTCCTGATGAGGAATCAAAGGCAATGAGAATCAGTTTGCAGAGCAGGCTTCCTACATCCACAAACAGGCAAGTAGGTCTACATCACACTACCAGAATTTCTGTACTGTGTACACTTTATGTGAGGATGCATTGAATCTGAGAGCATCACAGAAAACCTCACAGGGTAGCAAATCTCTGCATGGCCAGGACGTTCGACCAACAGTCTACAATTATCCCCATCCTGTGGTCTATGGCCAGGAGCTGTGGTCTGTTCCTGTGGTCAGTAGCACAGAATAGGTTAGACAACCTGACTTTATATAATCAGCCACTGAAAAAAACTGACTTGGCTGATAAGGCAAAAGGAAAGACAGGGAGTGGAAAAAGAAACATTTCTTGCCCTCCCAATCATATACATAAAGTGCCTTCATATATGACAAAAGATAGGAGAGATGATACAGTACCTGGGCAGCAATGCAACAACTGGTGATATAATGCAAGTTAAATAGAATATCGGATCTCCCATCAGCCTTTCCATGGTCCAGTAGGGATTGGATGGAGGATGGCAGACTGGGCAGGAAGCATTGTAAACCAGAGCCACAGAGAAAAATAAAATTATACTGAAGATGCAAGATGACCAGTGAAGAAAAGTCTAGACAAAAAACAAAAAGTATAATGATTCTTTATATTCTGAGAAATTTGCTGTGACTCTTAATTAAAAATTCTTAATTATTACAGTCAAATCCATACACACCAAAGGATTTAGACCCTTGTGTATTTCAAAAGTCTTACTATAGATAAAACTCTACAAAGCTGTTTGCAGATCACATTTTAAAACCTTTTTCATGTTTGTTTAAAATGCTTGCTAAAAATAGAATGTGCTGAGGGAAAGAAACAACAATCTTCTGTATTTGAAAGATTGCACTAAGAGGAGAATTATGTATATGCCAGTGAATTTCTATTTCGGTTGTAGGTACCTTACCCAAGTTTTGGTTTCAATAGCCAAATGCAGTATGATGGTGAAAAGAGCTATTGTGGTGATGGGAGTTCCCCAGGAGAAGATGTCCACCTCCGAATCATAGTAAGCCTGTAAAGAAGGACACAGAAATTAGCCAAAGCTGTGTTGCCAGTTCTCCTCAAAATGCTTAAAATAGAATGGCTTAAACCAAACACTTACAAAATAGGGGATGAAGAAGCAAACCAGACTTTGATACATAGCATCAATCATGTTCATCCAAAACATGTGTGGTTGGTACTCCTGTGACATTAAAAAAATTAAGAAAATCAGGTCATAATGAAAATGCTGTTTGCCAGGATAGGGGTTTTGAGAGGTATATTTCAATGGGCAGCTTTAAGGGCTTGGGCAAATACCTCCATAACTTTGCCAATCAGTCAGATAAGCTGGGGGAACAAGTCTGAAGAGTCTACCTGCAAGCCCCTCTGTTCTGGGATAAAAGTCTTTTGCCTCTTTTTTTTTTTTTTTCCTTCCTGGCAGAGGGTGTAAATTGAATCTGATGCTCAGGCCAGGAAATATCTATGAAGGTGCCCAACTTTAAGCACTACAGTTAGACCACTGATTTCAGGAGGAGCTCAGTGAGGTTTAAGAAAATGAGTAAATGGCTTCTACATCACATAAAAGCACAGGGTGTGTTATTCATGAAAGAGAAAACAGAAAATGCACATATACTTGGAGAAGAAGATCCATAATGATAATTTATCACAGAATCACAGGCTATTCTGAGTTGGAAGAGACCCACAAGGATCATCGAGTCCAACTCTTAAGTCAATGGCCCACATAGGGGATTGAACCCATGACCTTGGCATTATTACAACCAAGTTTTAACCAACTGAGCTATCTCAGGGTCATTATGATATGTTAAAAAATTTATTTAAAACATACATACATATGTGTCTGCAGAAAATTGCTTGCTAGAAACAACATTAAACTAACATTTTGGTTTAAAGAAATATATAATTGCAGGGGTATGGAGGGTCATATAAAGCACCCAGATATAAGAAAAAGTAGTTTGTAAATGGCAAAAGGTTTATTTAATTTTGGGATATTGCCGACATCTCAAACCACTGGGTTCATCAGGGCTCCTTCTCCTTACAGAGAACGCCATTGCAGCCTAAAAATGGGAATTGAAAGATGCTCAGAAAAAATTATGGTTTTATTTGGCTACTGAACTAACACATGGTTAATTACTATATCAGGCTGCTCAGAGGGACTAAGAAATTAACACTGTTGGAGACATTCAAAACTATACTAGTTAAAGACCTGAGAAACCTCATCTAAGTCTGAAGCTGTTTTGACCAGGGGTCTGGATCAGATGGCCTCCAAAGCCATAGAAATTATTCTATAATTCTATAGACTTTGAACTAGTGATATATTATTGAAAAAGATCCTACCTGAAGCAGGATTTTTAAGTTTTTAAAATGCATTTTTATGTAACTATGCAGAGAATATGATCAATAGATTTCAAAAAAACTTGGACTCATCTCTGGACCTGTGTATGAGAAATAATTGCACTGTGAACCTAAGAGACTTGTAAGTTTGCCAGCTGAAGACAGACAGACAGACACAACCTCCCAAAAAGCTTAAGCCACTACAAGATTTCTATCACCTTAGAAATGTGCAAGGGAGGTATTACTACTACAGATCTTTAAAGTGTAATGCGCTGAACAGAAGAAATGTAGAAAATGAAAAACAACAGATGACAAAGACAGAATGCAGACTAAGAGGCTAAAAATAAGTTACACTAAAATTCTCCTTTCATCTTTCCAGGACAGTGTCTAGCAAGGCCACTACATGTGTGGGGTACCAAGTGCAGGCATACATTTGGAGGCAAAAAACACTCACTGCCTCCTCTCAGAGGACACAATGTCAGACACTTTTAAGAAGGCTTTTCCTTGGAAGAAACAGCTCAGTATGGGCAGTTTAGCCAAGCAGCAAAATTTTCCCACAGTACACTGCACCTGTAATTACCAGAAATGGTTTGGCTCAAATCCCACCTGAAAATCCTTGTTTTCATTGTACAATTCAAACAGATGAGGATGAGGTGTTTTCAGCACGTATTTCAGCTGAATCTGTCATCTGCTGGTGACTACCTCCCTCAGAGATTCAGTCTATTGACCATGCTTATTCCTAAAGCCATCTTTCTCTTCTGACTGTTTGTAAAGGGCTGGGACCTGAAGTTTTGAGTAAGTACTTTTGAGGTTATTCTGTGAAAGCCTGTGCTAGGCTACAAGGTGTAATCTGTTTTACCTTTATGGTTATTTGTAAGCCTGGACCCTGAGGGAGGTGTTCAGCTGAGACTGATTTAAAGCATCCAGCCTTCTCTCTGGCCACATATTAAAAATAAGTTTATATTTTGGTTTCATGGGGGTTTTCTCCCCCCCGTTGGTTTTTTTGGTTGTTTGTCTGTGGGTTTTTTTGGTGGTGTTTTTTGCTTGTTTTGTTTCGTGTGGGGTTTTTTTCATTTACGTGTATTTTGACATTTTGACTCATAAGAAATATGACAAAATATTAATACTGACTTCTCAGACTGTTTTTATCAGTCATCTACCCCTTGGGACCAGGGTTGGTTTTCAGTTGAAACTAAAGATGTTCAGTAAAGGAATTACAATAAGCAAGAAATTTTTACCTCCATATTCTGTCCACTTTTATAAAGCTGAGGTACAGCAATTAACACTTCAGCTGGCACGTCCTTATCCAGCACACCAGTGATCATTTGTGGAAGAGAAGAGAAGAGTAAATTAAAGAAGATGAGATACCACTGATCAATCATTGATGAGCCAGAGAAGCCACAGTAGAACTGGTACCAGAAGAGAAGGGCCACAAACATCTGAAACAAAATGAATGATGCTGTAAATATAACAAGATAAGGAGTATCATCATCCCATTGTGTTCTGAAACCATTCTGATTTCAGTTCTGCAAGGACTCATCTATGCATGCTAAACATGAATCCTTCTGAGGATACCTGGTCTTTAAATCACTTCCTGATGTATGGACCACTTAGCTAAGCTGCAAACATTTGGCATGCCTGCAAGTCTTTGTGCTGCTGGAACTCAGATCTCAGGCATGAGGGGTGACTTCACACAAAATTAACTCAGTTCAAGTGAAATGCTGAGGTGCAATTTAACTAATTGTAAAAAGCTTTCCCAATCACCACTGATCTCTAGGTATATGAGTACTGATGTCATAGCTCATACATGACTATTATAAGAACAAACATTTCCATAATAATATCCTCTACTGGCTTGAGATGTTTTGGGAAGCTTTTCTGGTCCACAATAGATAAATGCAGAGCTTTTTAGCAAGGCCAACGTGAGACCAGCAGCAGCAAGGAAGGTGAAACTGTGAGGTCTAAAAAAGTTGTCTTAACTATTCTATCCCTATACTTTGACATTCAGCAAATTAGCAATGCTGTGAAGATTCCCTAGTCTCTCTTACTCTTCAGCTCTGAAAAGAAATCAGCTGCATACACAGCTGTTCATGTAGTTGGGTGGCAATCACCCAAAAAGGAACAAACCACACAACTCGTTTCTTCTATGCTCTCTTAAGCATGAAGAATCCTGAAGGTTTTAAGGCTCAGGAGAGGTGCTAACCTCACCTATTGATGGAGGATTTGAGGCCTGGAAAAAGACAGACAGCTTCCAAAGTTTGTTCCAAAGGTAACAAACTCCCAGGCTTGGTTCTCCCAGTCCTACAGTTTTTATTATTCTCTGTAACATGGTTAAGTCTAAACGAAAGGCAACAAGAAAAATGTTGGAAACTGTTCCTCAAAGGTTTTCCTCATTTTAATCATGAAGAAAAGAAATGACATGACCTCTCCTTTTACTTCCTCTCCTTTTTTGCTCTGTTCTCAAAAAGCTTTCAGCCAGATGGGGAACATTAACCCTCCATGAATTTTAGATATACAGAGGAAAATATAGGTTTGTTCTATCTGTATGCCAAAATGTGGTTGAAATTTAAACATAGGAGGAAAAAAAAGTCTGTGGTCTGCTCAGTCAGTGAAAGCTGCTGTAAGGAGAGTAAGCCTACATTGTGAAAGGGAATTGTCACAAAGTAAGAAGGTCAGTCCTGCAGTACATAAATGTATACCTATGTGTGTATATATAGAGAAAGTAGATATATGCTCAGGCAATGTTTGCATAGTACCTTGAAGTGGCTTTTATATCAGCAGCAACATACATCTCACTGTTTGCAACCCCATACTATAAATTAAACTATTAAAAGTTAAATAGTAGTATTTTTTTAAGGATCACCTCTAGAAATGTTTCTGTAGATACATTTCAAGAAAAATATCTTCCTCTGGCCTAAACAAGGCTGAGCTACCAAAGCTTACCACTCTTCAGTACAGTTGGCTGGGATATGGCAATTTCATTCCAACACTGAACATTTTTTTATAGAAAATTATTTCCTTTCCACACCCAAACCAAACAAAATTCCTTGAGGCATTTTTCAAGAAGGAATTGCAATAAATACATAAATTTAGATACTTTTCTCTCACTCATTTAAAATAAAACAAAATGCAACTAATCCAGGACCTATGAATTTTGAAGAAATTCCTTTTCATCAAGCTCAGATATTTCCAGTCATACTATGCTTTAGTTTATATTTTACTTGTATTTTTATCATCTCCACCAAGCAAACATCTTCTTGGATAAGTCATCTAAGTTTCCAAATGGTTTTTGCAGCAATGCAGAGTTTAAACTTTGAGTTAGATAGGTTCTAGTGGAGAACAGAACATTTCAGAGTACAAGCCAATGGGGGAAAACACACTTGAAGAAACAGAAAACTTGCAGAATATTTGTAGTATAGCTATCTCAACTCTCTGTGGAGAATCATCCAGAATTGTCTCTTTGTAAAAGGATCAGGTGCTCCTGTATTTCCTTTTTTAGTCCTACTTCCTTAAGGGCAGGCAGGCACCATGTCAGACATATTCACGTCTATATGCTGGATACCCAACTACAGTTTTAGAGTCAGTAGTAATAAGTATTTCTCAGAAAGCTCTGAAGGCTGTCAAAACAGAACCAATACAAAGAGATTTCCTCAGTTATTTTCTAGCTTTGAGGCAGCAATGTCTTACTAAAAATAGCATGAGAAATAACACTTGTAATCAAGGGGAGTTGTACCAAAGAAAATGGAAGATTTTACAAATGCTGAACAAAAACACAGATGTATTAACAGCATCTCTGGCTCCTGATTGCTGGAATGAATTATGTGCATTACTTCTGGATTTTTTTTTTAGTTATTATTCTGATATAAGATGGCTATGCATACCCTTCTTGGAAGTTCAAACCTGATACTGTCATCTGGTATCTTGGAAACATCCAGCACTGGGGGTGGGAGTACAGATGTTCAGCATCCTTCAGGATCAAGCCTTAAATTCAGGCATTTGAACACTAGTGCATATTTCACCACTGTACTTCAACTGGTGTCTCCACACCCAGTGCAGCATTACTTACATCTGCTTGTTATTTCTGACTCAGGCAGCACCTCAGAGCACAAAGTCCCTTCCTTTTCCTGTGTCTGGAAGGACATTTGCATGTAGTTTCTGGTCTGACTACAGAAGGTACTCTAACATGCTTTTTTAACACAAAGACACTTAATGAATTCTTTAATGCCCTTAGGTATTCTGTGATGTTCAAAATTTTGAGCAAATGATGGTCTTCTTCTCATAAAAACTGAGATTAGATTAAAATTGGAAAGCAACTGTTACAAAACTGAAAGTTACTTCTTTTTCTGATACTGAGGATAAAATCCAGTATTCTGCACACAATTCATACATTGCTCTCTGGAGCAAACAGAGGTACAAGAGCTCTAGTTCTCCTCTTTTTCCTGCTTCTTCATATGCCTTGTTCCCAAGGTGATTTGCAGCTGTTACAAGTGAGCAAATCTACGTCCCTGTCAGTGACTCCCACCCAGCTGGTGGCATTCTTGGTTGTCTTGTTGGCAGTTTTCATTCAATCACCTTTGTACTCCAAGATCAATGCAAAGGGCCTTTGTTGAGGTGAAAGAGTTGAGCTGCCTAGCATTGAATTAACTCCTGTTTCATACACCAGGGAAGAAACACAGACCCATCGTCTGTTCTTTACTGTGGTGTGCTTCCTTGTTGATGAACTCCTTTGCTTAGTTGGAAGTAAGATAAATCAAGAAAAAACCTTGCCAATTTCTGCATCTGAGACACAGAGAGGACTCAAATTATCTCAAGTCACCAGGGAGTATGTACAGCGATTCATAAGCAATTATCAGATATGGTCAGAAAGAGAAACATCTTCAACCGCTACTTTGGACCAATGCTGGATAGCTTTGGCATTAAAGACTTCTATATCTAGCCAACTAAATTCTGCAAAACTACTCCATAAAGAAACTTCTCTTAAGCAGTGCTTGTTATTTCTGTTACCTAATTTGCACATTCAGCAGCACACTGTAGCTGTTATGGAGTGCGTCCTGTATTTCTGCAAATGGCAGCCAGCTGTCTTTCAACTCTGCAAATTTCTTTGCAGCTTATTTATAAACCATTTGAAGGCTGACCTAATGCTCACTTAGCACAAAATAAACCCTGGAAACATGTGGTGCCATAAAGCTTCCAAGTGAAACACTTACTGCATTTTTGTAGAAGAAATACAGCACCATGTTGGCGAGTCGGGAATAACACCAGTGGCCATGAACAAGCAAAAGCTTCTCCAAATACCTGAACCTTGGGATTGCAAAGTCACTTGCCATCACCGCCTTTAATGAAAGAAAAGTTGGAATCATTATTGTTAAGCGTCACTTTCAACACCAACAATGAATCTAGTCATATTCTCGACTCATACAGTCAATGGAAATTGTACTCAGGAGGAATGAAATCTATTACAGTGGATATGAAATGCAGATATTGCTGCATTGATGTGAAATACCCATGAGCAAACCTGGCAGCTTGGCAGAACATGCAAGGTGACCTGGTCCTCACCCAAAGGAGACTGCAGCCTACATTCCAGATGGTGAGAAGCAACAGCAAAAAGCAAGAGGTGGGAGAACATCTGGCAACTGCAGTTGCCTGAGCAGGAAGGCTCAGGGTTCATGTGTGAACATCTTGGTGGCTGTAACATCTTTCTCTGTAAAAGCTACAGTCTACTTACAGGGCAAAATGAATTTCCAGAGAATAAAATAAGTACAATTAAGCAGTTGCATCATAATTAGTGGACATTAAAAGAGAAAACAATAAAAAGATTAGTTTTAACTACATTTGCAATCCTGGTTTATGATGTTTACTTGGCTGTCCTGAGATATCAGTATTTTGAGGGATTTTTAAAATCAGACTTTTTCCATAACTGTGTATGAAAAAAATCACACTAGATGGACTCCTTTGGGACTGTGCAGATTGTTAGATCACACTGACAAAATGAATCACCCAGTTTCTCTCTAATTCTGAGTGAGTTTCAGGGTACTGTACATCTAGATGAGACCTTCTTGTGTTATCACGGTTGCTTCACGGTTTTCCTTACCCCTAGGATCACACTATGACTTCATTGAATATTATTTTACATTTCATTTTCTATTTTGGTATCACCTTTCTTCTCACAGTTCAGTTCAGCAAAAACATGAGGAAAGGTGAAACCTCCAAAGGAGCAGTATCTTCCTCTCATTCTCCTGGGTATATTTTGACTGAATTTTTAAATGAGAAACATCTTTCCTTTTAAGTTTTCCTAATTCCCTTTCTTGGTAAATCATCAAAAAGGCTCAGTTTTCCCAAGTAAGTGCTTGTAGAGGCTATTCAACTCTAAAACAGCATGCAAGGGAAGGTGTAAGAATGCATTGCAATTTAAGCAGTAGATGTATATATAAGCACTGAGACATTTTTTAATATGCTGACACATCCTAGGATTTTTCAGGTACTGAGACACACTTGTTATAACTGCCCTGCACAGAAGTCTGATTTGTCTTGCAGACATACAGCTATCTTGCAGTTTGAGGAGAACAGAGCTCTGCTATGTCTGCTTCCTTGTCCTCCGCCCCATCTCAGCCTATTCCAATGTCAAAACAAACCCGTTAGCTTCATTTGTGCTTCTAACATAGCATTTCACAGCAAACTCTGAGAAGTGTCAGGATTTTTTTTCTTTTTTTTATTCCATTTTTATTCCAGCAAGGAACACAGTGAGGAATATAGCGTTATCCAATTACATTTGCATGTTTACTTAGTCTCAAAATATCCCCTTGATTTTCACATTTTATTTTTTTCTTCCAGCTTTTTCACAGGAAAAAGTGAATCATGCACCACATGCTTCCATGGAATGTGGAAAGAAAATGAATCAGACAGTATTGCTGTTTGGGACATCTCAATGCTCAACGCCTTCTGAATACCTACGTGTGTATGATTCTGACAGTTGTTTATAGTAAAGAGGTCTGTGTGGTTCCTTAGGACCTTGCAGTAAAGGAAGGGATCTATAAACATTTTCCACTCTGTTGAACTTTAATTTAGAAAAAAACCCCAGGTAGTTCAATGAGTTAATGAGAAAATAGCTTTCAGATCTGAATACACTGCAAAAGCCAGAGGCATTTGAGGACTGGTTATTGTAAGTGTGTGAGCTCAACTGAAAGTGGCATAAAGGGGAGAGGAGTAAAAAATTGCTATCAGCACTGTATGTCTGCATTAGCAAAAAAAGTGAACTGAATTAATACATAGATGACAAGAGTGGGTAAGTTCCTAAGAGATGATAAGACCAAGGAGTTTGGCTCAGACTTTTTTAATTAATGGGCTTGGAGAGCCTTCTTTGGGCTCTCTGGAACTTGGGAGTGCCTGGAGAGTGATACTGCAGAAGTTATACAGAGCTCTTGGAGCCTGATGAAGGCTGGGGAACAAGAAATACACTTGGCACCAGCTTAGTCCAAGAATTCCTTTCCTCCTGCTCTCTCCAGCCACCAAAGTCGAATTCATAGGGTCTGTGGCTGGGATGCCATATGCACAAAGAGTATTTGAATATTTTTATAGTAGTTTTTTTTTTTTAGTTTAATTTACAGCTGCTAACATGTTTGTAGAACCATTCTTAACAGATTACAGCCATGAAAACTGTCTGCCTGAAGTGCACTGATGGCCTTTTATTGGCCCTGGAGATTACTCTGACTGCACTCACTGGATGATTAGAAGGAGAACAAGTGTAATTGCTCTGCTGGGTCAGGCTGAACCCTGTCTTCCCTAGTATCAAGCCTCAAAGAATGGCCAAGAGAGAATTCGAGGATTCAGGGATTCATACACATTGAAAGAGTGTATGAATAAATAAGAAAAATATCTACTGAGTTTTCTCCAGTGTTCTGTCCTAGCTTCTGGTGGTCTGCATGCCAGAAAATACACAAAATTGACACCCAAGTTCATAGCTCACTTAAATTTTTGTTTCAAAAGTTTGTGGGTTGATCCAAATAAATTATAGCATTCATGCAATCCCATGGAATAAAATTCCATAGCCAACTTGTGCAGTGCGTGAAGGAGGCCTCTCTTTTCTTCTGAGTAAAAGATTCAGCCAATGTTGCAAAAAATGCAATGTGGGTCAGAGAACCACCCACCGGTAACTAAGTTAAGGAGCATGCTCATCTGCTCAGGTCTTCAGGATGGAAACACTTCCCACTTTCTTTGAAGAGCTCTTTGACATATACTCAGCTACTCTATTTTGTCATGCAATCAGTCTGCCCAAATACAAGGTAGGTTGTGGAAATGAGGTATCTTTCTCATTCTCTGTGTCTTACTGCCACGTCTGGTGCTAAGACTGCAATTGAACTGCATTAGCAGTACGGGAGGTTGAGGTAATAGGTAATACATCTTATACATCTATATCCTCACTTTTGGAGATGAGTTACTCATATACAGTGGTAAATACATTAATCATAGGCAAAACACATCCAGAAGACCACAAGACAAGTCCCCTTATCTTGCTCTTCTCTGTGATAGGAAACACGGAGAAAACCAAGACTTGCTATAATGCAGAGAGAGCAGTGGTTCTGCAAAGGGCTGCAATTTCCTCTTTCTTCAATGTTTTGCTATCTGATTAGGCTGAGTGAGAGAGATGTGTGGGTGACTAGACTAAGAGTCACTACTACACCATGTTAATAAGCTGCATGAGTTGTACTGTCTTGTGCAGCCACTTCACAGAAGAAGTATACCCAAGCAATGCAGGAGAGAGGAGAGTAAAGGCCAGAATAAGATGAAGCTTTTTCCTAAATAATGCATAGCTGAGCTTTTTTCCTCCTTTAAGTCAGTATTTAGCTAATTATTTCATTAATCATAATGCTTAGAGGGATCTGATAAGTAGAATTTTCTGACATGGTAGTGTGTTCAAACTCACCACAGATCTGAGAACAAGCGCAAGCTCAAACTCAAGCTGAAAGTACCCTTATGACATGCAACTGACACGCCTCAGCACAACTTGCTGCTTTCTGATGACTATCCAGAGCCAGCTTGAGCAGACTGACCCATGGCAAGTGCTTATTTCACTCCTTCATGGAGTGCTTTCCAGTGAATAAGCAACATTACCTGCATGCCTTCTTGACCTGAGAGCCCCACACCAACATCTGCCACTTGGATCATGCTGACATCATTAGCACCATCACCTAAAAGATGACAAAATAGAGTTTTGTTGTCACTTGTAGACCAGGAATAGCTAACAGCAACAAAGTAAAGGAAAAACAGTTGTAACTGAGTTGAGTTGTTACTATTGGTTGAGTATAGTAAGGGAGATGTGTACTAAGTGTTGGGTGGGTATACTAAAGGAGATACAGGGTAGAAAAGGATAAACCTGTGATATATAGAGTCCAAAGGGCAAAGTTTCCAAGACATTGTGATCTTTGTAGACCTTTTTTTCATGGAAAAGTGAAAAGAAACCAAATCTGTCTCTTTTTAGTAATACCTAAAGTCCCAGTATCAGGCCTGAACTGCATCAGTCATAGAACAGTGGAAGGCTGAGAATGAGCTTCTCAATACTACTGTCTCCTGACTAACTGTCTGCCTGCAATCAGGTATGACTAAGAATTAAATGTGCAAGGAGGCCTAAAGCCAATGAGAATGTTTACACAGTAAAAACACTAAAAAAAGTTAAGAAGTAGATAAATGAAAGAAAAAGTCAAGAGACTAGGGTTGACCAGTCCAGGATCTTTAATACACCCATGACTGGTAGATTTAATTGGAATGGTTGCACACTCACCACCTCTTGCTCTGCTTCCAATCACAAAACCACAAGTGATAGGTGCCACAGAAAGGATACCAGAATGAGACATGTATCTACTTCTTAATCTCATAAATTTACAGCCAATGTCCTAGTGGAAAATGAAACCATAGTAGCTGATGACAAGACACTTGGTTTCAACTTCAGTGGCTGAGGTGTGCATCACTTCTCACCACAGTTTCCCTGCTGTTGGCACATATAAGAGCGGTATCCGCTCACATGACAAAGCTAATGTCTTTGAGACTGTGTGGCACAACCCCAAGTTAGCTCATGTTAGTTAAAAGGAAGGATCTATAGAGCTAGGCTTTTAAGCCAGAGCAGGAGTTTGAGCTTAACTCCTAGGCTCAAGATGCTCAGAAAGAATCAAAATACCAGCTGGCCAGTCTCCACTAGTGTTTTTAAGCATTCTGGATAATTCAAGTTAACGAGCCAGACATTTTTTACAACATATGTAAATTATTATGTCCACAGTCAGTCAGCCACAGACATAAATTCAGTAGGAGGGAGGCATATTTGAGCTAGATATAATACATTAAGCATGAGGATTATGATAATCAGCACATGTTCAGTGATGAGGATGTCACACGAGTCTGGCAGTTATTATACGTACACAGGGATGCCCAACCCACATACATTCCTGCTGTGATTAACCAATACAGGAAGATGAAAGCAAGTATGTTTGTGACAATATGTGCTGCAATCTTATCTTCTAATGCAACATGAGCCTAAACTTGAGATAGGGAAAGAAGAGCTGGTTGACTTTTCTTGTGTAAAGAACATGGAAACATGGAAGATCCTGTCAAATTTAAGACAGGTTGACTGACAAAGTCTCCCCTTCGCCAATTGAGTGATCAGCTGGGAAGAAGTGTAGGTGTTGGCATGATGCCAGTTGTAAATCCACTTTCTATACTAACAAGGCCAAGTCATACTCTGTGCTGTATGGCTGATTTGTGATGAAAAATGAAAAACCTTGAGTTTAAGCATGATTGGACAAAACAACACTGATAACTTTTTTCTAAGTAACACACTGATTGCAAAATGTTTTTTTGCAAAGCATCAGCTAACCCAGTTCTTCAAAGCTGTGTTCAGACATGTCAAAACCTCACAGCATACTTAGGTTCTGATTACCTAACTTCTGTAGGAAGAAATCCCAAATGCTGCTCTAGAATTCTATCTTGGTTTTGAATAAATATGTTACAACTGTCCAACATGTTTTCAGATAAAACTGGAAGGCAGTTTCAGTTGTGAGGCAGCTGGAAGGGTGCTATTGCAAGTCAAAAAACCCGAAACTCTGAAGACACAGTATACATCAAGGCAGGCTAGTTTAAACTGAGGTATTATTTACCTATTGCCAAGGTCATTGCTTTGAGTTTGTCTCTGACTAGTGTCACTACCATGCTCTTTTGGAGTGGGGTAGAGCGACAACACAGTACTGAACGGCATCGCTTGGCCAGTGCAAGAAATTTATCTTCTAGCGCAGGTTCCAGGGCATAAGCTAGAGTCCTTCCATCAATCACAAGGCCCAAGCTGGAAAGCACAGAGGAAGAGGATGGATAGAGAGGGGTGAACCCAACAGTCATGTTTCCAGTAGCTTCGTCTATTGTGTTGTTTGAAAATTTAGACTCTACGCATTGCAGACATTGTTCCAGCAAAACAGCACATGTCTCCTGAAAAAAAATTTAAAATAAATACACTTGAGAGAAAAGAACATGTATCCAAAGGCTTCTGTTTGCTGTATGCTTAGGAATAATGACTACTGGGAATACGTGCTGGTAAAGTTTTAATTTCTAATAATTTTCTTTTCTATTTGCTCTAAATACACAATTTTTGCAGAAGGTATGACAACAATAAAGAGTAGAAAGGCTTAAAATCTAATTCTTCTTAAACATGCAGTATTGTATGCTAAGCTTATTTCTTTTATCTTCTTCTCAAAATAACTGGTGGGAAATGATATATAATTGGTACCAAGCTAAGTACAGTGAGGAACACCATTATGGTGATGAACACCATGTATACGCCCACAACTCAGATCAGAATGTTACTCATTGTTAAAGGCCAATTAAAGGTTATTCAAGCTGAATTCTCTCTCCTAGCCATACTCAAATAAAAGATGTTATTGAGAATATGTGAACATAAAAAAATGCCATTGGTCTTACAGCAAAGTATGACTAAAAAGAAATACCATAGAAAATCAATTTACCAGTTCAGTTGATAACTCAAGAATGGAAAATGCTGTTATCTTTTCTTCCTTTTCGAAAGAAATTGGAGCTGGATACTGATGGCCTACCTCTCCTCTGCTGATCTGAAGTCCAATTTTATCACCCCATTAAAGGACTATAGCACTATCAGTCTGGTTCCTTGTATGTTAGACCGTATCAGTAAAATCTTTGTGCCTGTCTGCTTGCAACAAGTTGAGCACAGAAAAGATCAGTAATTCAGAAGGATTAGAAAAGGTCTGTTAGGAAGCAAGGCATTACTGTAGATGTGGTTTTCTGCCTCTCAGTGTTAGCACTGAAAATTAAGTATTACTTCTATCTCCAGAGAAAAAGCCACCTGAGAAAACATGAATGACTGAGTTATCTGAATACTACATTTCAGTGGCAAAAAATAAAGCACAGATTCTGAATAGGTTATCAACTGCTTTCTTCCTCAACACGTGTTTAATAACAGGTTGCCTTTCAGATTCATTATTGGCAAAAAACAAAACTAAGAATGTTTTGAGAATGCATACCAAAGAAAGGCATTTATGTTGCTATGGCATATTTTCATTCATGGTGGAGTTCACTATATACAGTTACGTGCCTTCAGTAAGGTTTATGATACATAAGACTATGATTTAGAAGCAGTATTTACTGAAAAGTATTCAAATACATGTCCTACCTGGAAAGTATGGACGAAGCAGGAAAAGAAGGGGAAAAAAAGAGAGAAAGGAAAAAAAAGCCATCAAACTTTTAATTGTACAAGTTGAAAATAAAACAAAACTAGTTCACTCGTAAACTTGTATATTGGATCTGCTTACTGGTGATTCAGCATTCAAAGTGATGATTTCTTCATCATGATCTAGTAGCTTGCAGGCATATGCAATATTAACAGCTGTTTCTTGCTTGTCTCCAGTAAGAACCCAAATCTGCAACCCAGCCTTGCGCAAGTTTGCAATGGTTTCTGGAACACCATCCTGTAAACGGTCTTCAATGCCAGTTGCACCTAAGCATATAAAACAAGCAAAATACTCTATATTAAATGAATACTTGGGGTTCCCTAGTTCCTCTGAAATTTTAAGCTTGAATTTGAAAAAAAGGAAAATAACAAAACAACCAGCAGTCATTTTTATCAGGAAACAGCTAAACTAACAATGGTTGTAAGATTTGGGCAGTTTTTTGGAGATATTGAGAAAGAGGAGAGGAAAGTAGCAGCGGTAAACCCTTGCATCAAATCTTGAAAAGCAACCTGATGCCACTTCTAGTCCCAGAGGTTCAAAACGCTTATTGTCTCTATGCTCTCTAGCTTCATAATTTCTTCTGAATGTTGCTAGAGAAGGTATTGGTTCTCAGATATTATTTCCATTCTTAAGGGTCATTAAGACCCTTTTCTCAGCAAGAAGAGGCTGGTCGCTAGAGATATGTCCCTTTTGAAGGGGAATGACAGCAAAACTGCAGCTTGGCAGCAGCATCTTAGGCACAGACAAACATCTTCCTGCCTTGCTGCTGCTCTCTGCAGAAAGATACTGGTGGACAAATGAGATATAGTGGAGAATAAATCAGAAATCTGTTGGCCATGATGTGAAAGTAAAATGTGCCTTTGTCATGTTTTCATTGTATCTTTCCCCCTGTTTATAACTGACTGGGCATCTTTTTTATGCTTAAATAAATCAATTGACAGAGACAAAATTTTCATATATATGAAAAGCGGCAAAAAGCCGCTGAGGACCAAGCTCAGTGTCACCGCTGATACATCAGTGCTCCACTAAGTGTCAGAGAGACTTCAGTGTAAGGAAATGCAAGCCCGGCTGCAGGAGACACACATGCAAGTTACCTGGAACAATAGGAAAAACTAAATAAACTTTTCTCAGCTATTAATTATTCTTGTGGCTGTTCCTTGAAAAAAAACCAATTAACAATAGAAGTCCAACTGAAGTCTGAGCACCAGTTGTTTACGTGAAAACACATTCTTAGGGCAATGGTGGGGAAGCTATTATTATCAAAAAGAAGGAAAATACATTCCTTTTCCAGACTCAGTTTTTATTCCCACAACCCAACCATAACTGATCATTGCAAGATACAAACCACAGTATGAGGTTCTTGTGGAATGAGTGAGCTGGTAGGTTACTATTGGCTAGAGCTCACTTATTTGTGTAGCAGCTCAATTTCACTTTCTTTTTTTTGACCCTACCACAGAGTGCAGCCAGAGCCAACCAGTACAACCATGGTGGGATCTTTTTGATGACTGTGGTCCAAATTAGGCAACTCATGTTCCCCTTTAAGTCAGAGGAGAGAACCAGACACTTGGAGGCATGATTCATCTAATCCTAAAGCAGATAGCTAAGACAGACCAAATGAACTGCATCTTTTTTTTTCTCTCTCTTGGCTATTTGTTGAGCCTTAGAGATCTGCAGTAGATACATGAAAAGTTGGGTGAGGTGGATCTCTCTCCCAGAGACAGATCCGTTGGCAATTAATGAAGGTTGTTTTCCCTGACAGTGTTATGGCTATCTCAGTTCCCCAATTTCTTCATCAGAGAAAGCAGTTGGATGCATGGAGTAACAGTGAACATACATACATTTTAGAATCTTTCAGCATCTCAACTCAGAACAGTATGACGTAGTTCTTGCAGTATTTTTTACATAAACTGATTTTAACTGCAAATCCTTGCCACAGAATACACAGACCCTGAGTGCATGTGCTGAACCTGATGTATATGACAGTTGATGCCTCTCACAAAGGCAGTTTATGAGCTTTGCTTTATGCATGTCTCTGGTGCCCCTGGAGTCATGGAAGTCACTGATATTCTGAAGTGGCGCTAAGCTAATGAAATTCTGAAGACAGTTTGGGCCAAGTCCTCCTCTTGTTTAGAGCAGCAGTTCCCACTTATGATAGGATGTCAAATTCATCCCTGGTATTACTCCATTCATTTCACTAGTGAGAAAATGATGGCAGGAACAAGGAAAACAGGGTATGTCTGTTATGTTAATTATATCCCCTTTGTGGTTCTGCACATGACAGACATGATAAAGTCCCAAAGAAGCCAATTTCTGTACTGTCAGAAACAATTTAAGGGAAAGAATGGATTTCATAGCCAAGCTTTCAGAAATTTTATCACATTTTAATTTCATGTCCAGCTCTCATTTCATTACCTAGCAGATGCAGATTCTTCTCTATCCGCAGTGCTGACTGAAACAGAAGTTCTTCACGATTTTCAATAGAGGATTCTGCTTCTAAATGAGTTTTTAACCAACAGGCATACTCTTCTTTGCTGAGAACCTATTAAAGAGTATGTGAGGGCAAGTCAATGTGATGCAGAGGCATTCATACTTTACTGAATAAAATGAAAAAAGTTATGAATCAAGAACAATAAATTAATAAATGCCTTCAGGAATCTTTGTCAAGACTCTCCTTAAAAGCAAACTATGAGGCTTCATTTACTCACTCTTTTTGCAATACAGAGAGTCCGCAGCCCATCTACAGCGTACAGATTCAGGTAATTCTGGGTTTTGCTTCGGATTTTTTTTTGATGTTTGCCCCGAGGGTCATCTAGATAAGCATAAAAAAATAAATTACTGATTGAAAAATAACTGCAGCTGAATGACCTCAGAGAATAAAAATGTGTATACAGTACTCATTGTACCAGTACTTTATAACTGATACTTTTAGAGAGCTGTTGATGTTTCCTGGGAAACTCAAGTAGAACATTCCATTTAACAGAAACTAATCTTTTTGTTCCATCTTTTCTGTCTTCCCTCTTCAAAAAAGTCACTGTGAATGTATGTGAGAAAGACCTTCTTTTTCTTACTCCTTAAGCATTTCTTCGGCCTGAATATTTGAAGAAATCATAATGTTCACAGCAAACAATAACATCAGAAATAGAAGTATGATTTTAAATACACTACTAGCAAATGCTTTTCCACAGCCTATCATGTGCAGAAAAATTACACTTAAAAATGGCACTTAGTTTTCCAACAAGGTTAGTATCTCAAAAGAACTGGAAACAGTGCTCTGTTTTGTATATTTATATGCACAAAGGCTCTTCTGTCTGTTAGTGCTGTACTGATACTACCTATCAGCCTGGATCAATGCAGTAAGTTCTGGGTATGACTGATTTCATTTAGAAGAGAATTTACACTCAGAGACCTCACAGATAAGCTTCTACCTTGGATGCATCAGCACAACTTCCACTTAGCTTTACTCTTCACTTAAAGCCATGCCTAAGGACTCAAAACTAGGACTGAGCATCTGTCTTTCTCTGTTTAGCTGCGTTTGGTTCAATGTGTTCCAGCACAAACATATCCAAATATTGATTTTGTAGAAAGAAGGGCCTGGGCAGCTTGGAATGCCAGTATTCTGGGGTTTGTTCCATTTATCTCAACTATGTATCAGAACATTTTACTCATGTATAGCTATTTTCTCACCATTAAAAACTGTCCTGTCCTCTCCGGGTCAATAAAGATGGGAGTATACATACCCAGCTGTTCCTAAGGGGCTCTGTGAAGATTGTGGGTTTTCCTGCATACCTTCATTTCAGTTCCATCTCTGATTAACGTCATGTGGTGAATATGGATAGGAATATTCTTTCTAGTAATGCTACCTATGCTACTACTGCTGATTTTCAAAAAGGGACAATACAGATATACTACTCTAGAAGAACATTCCTATGAGTATTATTTGCAATTGAAAAACCCTTCCTTACACAATAGCTTGTGGCTCCAACATACGCCATCAGCTTCCTTCAGAAGCTGTTAGAACAGCTCACAGATAGATTCAGCTGCCACAGAAAATGGAAATAAGCATATATGGAACCAGCAGCCTAACACAGTTTCATTTACCTTCTTTTCTATTTGTGTGTAATAATCTTTTGCGCACGTGACTTTGCTGTACAATATAACAATTTTTTTTCTGAGAGATGCATTGCAGCAAACCTTCTTTGAGGCTACTGGTATTAGCCAGTCATCTTTTTTAACCTTACAATAAAGCAGGTGAGCATTCTTCCTAATTTATTGTGATACATTAACATTCTAGAGAAAAATGCCATATTTTTTGAATAGTCCACATGAAATTGTACTATGGGAGTGGCTATTTCAATGGCTAACTGATTCCAAATGATGTAAACTTCAATAGGTGCTTAAGTACATCCAAAGTTGTTTCTCTCCCTTTAAAGCTACATGGTGTGAATCGTCAGCTCTATCTGAATACCATGGGTGCTAATGCATGCATTGATCATTATGTTAAATGCTTATGCCTATTTCAATGAACAAAGACAGGAATTCTCAAGTAGAGATGTGCACACCAATTTCTGTGTGACTTCTCAATTCCAGCCTGGAAGACTGCATCTCCCTCCTACACTAGCATACCAATGACAGCTAAACTCCCTTCATATGCCTCATTAGCCCTACACTGAGATTTGTCTTGTGCTCAGAAGGTAGAAGTTAGGGGGGAAAGAATCTCTTGCAAAGAAAACCCAGTTGTGGAGACTTTTTTTATCTGGGATGCAGTGTCTATGCTGAGTAGTGTGACCACATGCTTTATGAGAGTGAAAACCAGCAAGTAAGTCTTCTCCAGAAGAATGATGGAGAGCTATTGGCCTTCTGCTTGCTTCATTTCCTTCCATAATCTCAAGCTGCAGAAAGCCAGCCCAGTCATTGTTTTCTCAATGACTTATGTTCACAGTTCCTGTGCAAGCTGGGTATTGACTCAAACAGTAACTTTCTTATTTATGAACACAGTGACTGCTGAGATAAAGCAAAAACAATACACTCTTGGGAATCATTTCAAGACTTTTGGAAATATCTGTACGCTATCAGAATACATCAGGTTCCACAGACAACTAGACATACAGGCAGAGATAATGGAGCCAATTCATAAACATTCTAGTTTTGAAACTCAAGGTGATTTACACTTTTCTATAAGATACAAATGAAGTTAAACAATAATCCTGCTGCTTCGGATTTTGGGCTGCTCATCATATCATATCTTAAAACACGCTTCCTCCTAAACAGGGACCTTTGTGTCTGACAGGACCCAGTCATGTCATGAGGTGTTTGAGCTGGGAGATTATGGACTCAGTGTCACCCTTGTCCTTCAGTCTAAGGGCCCAAGTACTCCACAGCCTGAAGACCTAGGCTTGACTGGTGTAGAGTTCACATGTCCCTGAAGCACTAAGAGAGTAAAAAGCAAGCTGTAGGATTGTCATGTTGATTCATTTACTGGTCATTTCCTTGAAACGGTAACTGCCTGAATTAACAGAGCATTACATCTCCTCTCACCCTCATGTTTCACTGTCACCAGAGAACAGGATGAAACCAGTGACACATCCTACAATATAGATAATAGCCCCAGCATAAATCTTCTGAGGCTCCCTTTACCTGGGAAAGACCTCCTTGTAAGATGAAAAAGATGCCATACCCGAGGGAATTGACAACACATCCACTGACACTAGGATACTGCAGGCAGAGACTGCAAATTCAGTTTCAGGAATGAAAGCTGCTCAAGAGAATGTCAAATGTTTTTCAGGCAGATCTGCTGAAACATACGGAATTACTCAAGCCAGCAGTGGCTTAAGAAGACTAGTAAACAAGGGGAACTACTTAACATGTTCTAGTGGCCGCACATTACATTGCTTGCAAAAGCAAACTATACCAAAACTCACAATTCCATTTGGACTAGAAAACAAAAACAAACCCACCCAAACCAAAACAAACAAATACCCCAGAAAACCCCCCAAACCCACACAATTTCAAAGCCACCTTCAATCTGATTGCCTATAATCAGGGTGGAATCTGTATTTGTCCAGCTACAGAAATTGCTCATTCCCATACTGGCCTTCAGGAACTCTGCTTCCCCTTCCCTGACATACACCACCTTTGATAATGGTGTTGTTTGATTGTCTAATGGGCTTTATTGTTTTTACCCAAGTTAGTCCTAGACCTGCCTGAAATTTTGCTGAAAATTCCTTGATCCATTGAATCTGCTGCAAATGGACACTGCAGCTTCAAACACAGTCTGTTACATGGTGACAAAATATTTAACATTTGGCATAAGATAGTTTCTTCTTTTCTTTTTAACATTCAGTTCTCATTCTGAGAACTCATTTCCAAACATTATTTTCTAAGTATGTAATTAGAAATTCTCAGTGCTACAAATTCTATATTAGTGCTTTCAAGAGAAACAAGTTTCCACAGATGCTCTATGTACCTTCTGCAATATCAGATCTTTACTAGAAAATTATTCATGAATACTTTGTTGTTAGTTAAGGACAAGTTGTTCTTAATTTTTTTGGCTCAGTTTTGATTAATACGGCTGTAAACAGAAAACTAATGCCAAAATTTGTCTGTATTTCATTAAATTAAAATTGCACAGTATAAGCCTTTCACAGTTGTTTATTCCAACTGATGTCAAAGTAACCACAAAGTCAATGCATTAGTGAAACATGGGAAGTACCTCTAGCACTTTTGGGCTCTGTTGATTCATACCAGAGTAATCTTTAAACACTGGATGAAATTCAGGATTGAAAATACAGTAAATTACATGCAAACTGATTCATGCAAACTGAAACCTGTGTGTCTCCTATAATTTCTGAAAGCTTAGAGGGTTCTTCTAGAATCCAATTGATTACATCTTGTAGCTATTCAAAGTGGTCCCTGTTTCATTTGACATCTGAGTGCTGGAGAATTCTCCATGCTTTAGGGAATTTCCATGTTCACTTCTACATGCCTATTCCCTGCTAGTCAGCTATGCATTTGAAGCCAAGATTTCTTGTCTGAAGAGCACCTCTCCTTCTTTTGCAACATTTTTTCTGTTTTGATGGCTGATTGATTCCCATTGTCCTTTAGCAGCAGAAGCAATGTGTATAAATGTGCTTATTTATGTAACACATTGCAGCAAAAGAATGTAAAGATTCACAAATGAAACAGGGGGACGCTACAATAGGAAGTGCTTGGGTTTCATATGAAATACTTTACTGTCCAAGCACTGCCAGTCAGGTTTTCCCAATGAAATGTAAAATGCTTTGGCAAAGTTTCAAGAAATTCCTTCAAAATAGTTTGCTAGTAGAAGATCTTCTACAGAAATTATTTTTATTCATTCTTATGAGGTAAGGAGCCCCCACTGAGTTACAGATAATTTGCTATAAAAATAAAATATTATAAAAAAATAGAGATGATTGCCATTCTACCATTCACTACATTAACAACAAAAGTAGGCAGGTCTACTTGCTAGAGAAGCCAATAAGATACAATTAGATCTCCACCAATTAAATAGAATGGCCTCCCCCCAAAACAAAGGTAAGTAAGAGGTGTACCTGAAGAGCAAGGTAGAAGAAGATCCATAATAACTGAATCTGCTCCTTTAGTGTAAACATTTATTTCATCTGTGAGAGGATGCCTGACCACTACTGACATCCTCTTCCTGATGGAATCAAAGCCCAAGGTATGTAATACTTCAAAGCTTAAGGTTCCCAGGTGAGGTAGCTCCACTGATACCTGGTCAGACAGCCTTCCAACCAGAGAACAGTTATATGCCCTTGCTGCATAGACAAGAGCAGCTTCATCTGGACTCTCTGCTTCATAACGGAGTTCTCCTTCCTCTGGTGTGCTCCCCACAGGTGTCCTGCCTTGCTGGGAGCTGTAGCCATTGTTATTCATCTGCGCAGAGTATGCCAGCTTCTCTTCCAGTTTTAATAAAGTGCTATCCGTAGATGGAGATGAAAGCACACTTAAACCAAATCTGTGCATTGATTTGCTTGTGGCTAGACTAGATGAACTGCTGTTAGATCCAGAGGTCAAACGACTTGGAGTGAATCTTCGTATGAAGTCTTCAATGGTTTTTACTGGAGATTTTAGTTCAAATCGGTCTCTAACCTTGAGAAGCAAAAAAAAACAAAACCGCAAACCAACAATGAACAAACCCCAGACAAAAGCTGTACAAGAATTCTGACATGGATATTCAGTCTAAGCATCTCCGACTAAATTTCTTTGAGAATAAAAAGTAATGGCATTTGTATTTTGAGAAGGTAAATGGACAAAACTGACTCAACCCCCCCAAAAAACTCATCAACTTCCTAGAACTTCAGAATTGTATCTGTGTGTGAAAGCACATATGCTTGTATTAAAACCAATTTTTCTTCTTCCACCACCTCAGCTATGACTAATGGATAGTCTGTCAATGTTGCAGTACCACCACCAGCAGCACATACTAAAAGGTACCATTAGTATGAAACACCGTCATTCTTTGTGCATATTCAGTGAAGGTATTAAAAAAAAAGTTCATGCAAGATTTTCCTATCAAGAAGTATTGCATCAGGAAAGTTTTGTGAGAATATGCCAGTGTGACAACATTCTCTACAGTCATGTTAAGTAATTTTCCCTATCTTACCTTTCAGCATGAAAGCATTTTGCTTCAGTTTTATCATTCATCTCAGTTTACATAATTATTTACTGTATTTACAGTAATAGCATATTCATAGTAATATACATTTTATTATTGTATAACAGTGTAGCATTCCTAAAACAGCAGAATTGAGCATTCTCCAAATGTTTCCTTGGCACAAAACTACATAATTTTGCAGACTAGTTCACTTTTTATTCCAATCTGGAACAGAAGCAAATTGCAGGATTTTCTCCAGAATGGAAATTCCAGCTGCTGGTGAGTTTTAACATTACATTCCATTACAGTTCTGTCCAACAGATTATTTTGGGATAGCATTCTTGAAATTTTGATTCATCAGTGATACTGGTTCAGGCCAATTTAAGCAGTAATGATCATTATTTCTCATAATGAGCTTAAGATGCATCTTTTACATAATTTGAAAGTTTTAAGTAATGTTCTTCAAGTATACTCTCTTTTTAAATAATTTTAAAATGTCTCAGTCTTTTCTTAATTTGATCCATACATACAAAATATTCACTGACAGCTTATATCCTTTTCTGATAAGTCTTGCACATTTACAGATTAGTTTCCATACATACTTACATATCTACACTTATTAAATGATTGCAGTACAAGAAATCAGGGATGTTTCAGAAGTACCTTGAAATTGTTCATAAAAATATACCTTACCACGGAGATAAAAGAAATAGCTGATATATTCTAATCAGCTAATGCTTTACTAAACCCACTCAGTCACATACTGGTTCTACATGTCATCTCACAACTAGTTTCAGTTGTTCCTCACTAAAACAGGAGGTTTTCATTTCCCTAGCTTACAATATAAATTAGTATCAAGGCAAAGAAGCTTAAACTCTCTTTTCCTGTTTCTTTAACCCACCTTTTGTCGGGGCTGATTTGGTGCAGTAACCACAACCGTATTACATATGGTTAAAGCTATGAAGAAGTCAAAAATGTCACAAAGTTCTGGACTCAGATGGGATAATAGCTGTTCGTGGCTCCTCATGGCCTCCAGATGCTTTGCACACTCGTTCACCTTTTCTAACAGTCTTGGGTCAGGTGTGATGTCCTTCTCCTAGTAATAAACAGCAGTGATTAATATTTGTGATTCTGCAAATTTCCCAAGTAGCAGCAAGCAATTAAAGCATCCAAAGCAGTGTCAGTATCAAGAGTTTTGTGGTGGTCTTACAGCACAGTGTGGAGGTGGAGAGAACACCCATTCTAGACAATGACCAGTTAACAATGAGCCTACTGGCAGAAATGGAAGTGTGAGTAATGTGTTACCAACTTTCCACTACAGATAATTATAGCAGCAATATTTATCTATTTTGGAGGTAGTGGATAGGAGAAGAGTTACATACTAATTTTCCTCCCTCTCTCCTGTCTAATTCAAGACATTTATTATCTATTACTAAAGAGTGGTATACTACTGAGACCAAAAGTGTGGACAAAATAGACAGCAATGACATTTAAAGCTCAACCTTACAACAGTGCAACACAACAAAATGATCTTCAGTTGTTAGAGAACAACCACTGCCCACCTGTCTGAAGTTAATTCATGTGGGTTTTTTACATTGAAACACAGAGCACTTTCAACTTTATTCCATCAGTTTTTTCCACTTATTTAACATATTTCTTGTCAGAGCAAACCAGTATTTCTTAACACAGGCAGAGGCAAGGATACAAAAGATTAAAAGATAACTGATCTAACCCTCTTTTCTCAGTACAATTTTATCTCCTGATGCTCAGCAGCAGATGAATATGAACAACCATAAAACCCCATGTGTAAAAATTGCAGCTTGGAATTTTACCAAAAGAGCTTACTCTTGACTGAAATGAAGAAGTTCCAGCAGTGCAAACAGTATCTTTCTTTGTCTATTTGCAATTTGCTTTAAGTGTGAATTTGTGTCAACAGTGCAACAATGCAAAACCCCTAGATAAACAAGACTTGTCTTTTCTCCTCTCTTATTATCATTCAGTTAATGCAAAACTTCCACAGAATTACAATAGTATAAAATAAACAAAAAAAGTTGTAAGGGCATAAACTCACCAACATTTTGAAATGTAAAGATTTTTACTTTTTGAAATACACCACATGCAATTGACTGATAACCACTGAAACACACTAAAAATTATGTTAAGGTGTATGCCAACCGTGTCCTAGAATTGGAATACATGGTGTCCACCCTGGCCATTGTTAGTTTTAAAATGCTCTGACAAAAGAGAAAGGAGGCATATGAAGAGCAAATAGAACCCCTGACCTCTAAACTTATGCTACTCTCAGCTTCTGTGGACAAAAGGAAGGCATAAATTTTCTTCCCAAAATCAAGGTATAACTAAAACCAAAGGTTTCAGATGGTCTTTACCTTTAGCTTGTTCCCATAGAAAAGGTATTTGATAAGATCTATGCCAACATTTTATTGTTGTTGTGCAAACAGCTGTGACTACAGAATGAAAAACATCAAGATGAAGTCTATGAGAGATACACAATGTGCTACAGATTTCTTTACCTTTTTTTTTTTTTTTTTTTTCCTCCCAGGGCATAGTTCCATTAAAAGATTCAGGACACTGTGCATTTAGGTCTCATGACTTACCATTGGGCTACTGAATGCAGTGTGCTTTGAGAGTATGCTTGCTCTTTTGGCTTCAGCTCTGCTACCTGTGCGCCGGTGGGTTTTGGTGCTCTGGCTTCTGTGTATTACTTTGATACTCTGATGGCTGCAGATACTATCCCGATGGGATAGAGTTCCTCCTTTTGGGGCTGTCTCATCTTCCTCAGAATCAGGTTCTTGATACATTGCTAAGCGTTTGGCTATCATCAAAAATAAAGAGGGACAAATGTGGATTAGAAAGAGGGAGAGGGACACGATGACTTTGTTCAAGTGATCTGGCTTTACTATTATACTGTGCTTTCACAGTAATAATGAATTATTCCATTAACAGGAGATAACAAAGTGTAGACTTAATTGAATGGTAGTATCTAGTGGAGGATACTGATAACATAATTAGAAGTGTAACACAATACACTGCCTCCCTTACAACTGCAGTCTCTCCGAAAGGCTGTTAGACTTGGCAGGAATTCACTGCATTCCTAAAGACTATTCCACAGCTCTGCCTGATGAAATCAACCAAATAATTTGGTCTTCACTTGCAGTCCGAGTAGAAAATAAACAATCCAGAAAATTTTTCTGTCCAACAGAATACAGAAATTTCACAGAAAGTATTTTCCAGCAAAAATGTCACATCTACCAAGTACTAGTTAACTGACATCTGAAATGCCCTTGGAACGACACACCTACAGAGCACTACTGCCTTTATTTTAAATACAGAGATGAGGAACAAACAGCATAAAAGCCTTGCTCAAGGTCAGGGCCATATGCTGCAGAGTGAAAACATGAACCCAGATTCTTGACTCCTAACCTAGTGTTAAACCTACCTAGGAGTCTGTCCCTTCCTCTCTGCATAATAGGCAGGCCAACGCAGCTTGTAGTACAAAAACAATGGTACCCTCACCTGTGCAACACTTTTTTCTAACACCATTTGCTGCAGTGAGCAGAATACTTCCTCAGTCAGGAATCCAAATAAAACAATTAGTGTTAGAAACCAATCCTGGCAGTTTGATATACAGACACCAAAAAGAAAACTTAAAGAAGAGGTGTGAAACAGCTGTGGAATCCTACCCCTCTAATGATAAGCTGATAAGCTCTATTTAGGATGAACTGATAGAGGAAATATTTTTTCTTTCCTAAAGACCATGGACATTTAATAATCTGGGTTATTCATTTGGCAGAAAAATGCCATTCTAACAAGTATCCATTTACTCCTTCATTATGTATTCATTGAAAGGCTTTTCATTATACTCTCAAAATAATCCACACTATTCAGATATACAGTACAAGTAACATACTTGTGGCTCAGCCTTGTTTTGGCTTTCTGGTGTAACAAATTATGTTTTTCCTAATAACAAATGATAAATCACTAGCATATAAGTTAATTATTCAGGCATTTAACAAATAAAAAAATTCTCTCAGAATACTTCCTGAGAAAAAACTTGTATGACACAGAGTGAGTTTGGCACAGGATCACTTTAATATAGCTAGCTTTATGATCAAAGAAAAACCCACCCTCACCACGTGCTACAATTTCCAAACATGTTTTAGCTGTCAGACAGGACCTAAAAGAGTTGAAACCAGACCACACACAGTGCATAGTGATAGCCCTATCAGTACAGTATTGTACATCACAGTTTTTTTCAACTCCATTTGAAATATGTTAGGCTTTGTCTGAAATATGGGAAACAGGAAAATTTTTCAGTCCTGGCTATGAATGCACCCCCAGTTGTTGCTCTAACTGAATGCTCATAAATGCAACATCTTGCACGGCATTCTGGTTCTGCTCCAGAACACAGAGGCAAAAAAGGCCATAGCACGTTTGGAGACATGGAGAAGAGATTGCAGGACACACAAGATATATTCATAGCTTGAACACAGCACTGAAGCTCAGGTCCTGAAGCTGATGTAGACTAATTGTGGATGACTGAGGAGTTTCCTTCATTAGCATTATTTGCTGTGACACATGCTTCTCTGTGTTATATGGTGGGAAAGAGGTTAAGCAACCCCAAGTCCATTGCTGCGAAGGCAGCTGTTCCTTTAGCCACACAGCTGCCAAGAGAACAGCGCAGCACTATTGCCTTCTCCTTTCAGTGCCTACCTAGACCTTTGACTCATATGACAGAATCTAGAGGACAGTTCCAAAAATTAGGGAGGTCACTGGTCTCCTTGGTCTTTCTGTTGCATGGTAATGAGTTGCAAGTTGATGAAGTTCATTTCACCTGCACAGGCTGCTGCAACTTCTTGCATGTGCTTTGGGCCAGCACAGTCCTAAGCTGTCCTATCACTCCTGCCCACTAATTCCCACTTTGTTCTGCTCTATAAGCCTCCATGCATTTTCCCACAGTGAAAATGCAGATCCTATACTGTGAATTTACTTCAATTGATTATAGGTTTGTCTATATCAGAAGCAATCTACCCTGAGGGTCAAAAGCAATCTGCACCATTTACTGACATGTATCCAGGCCCCTGACCAATGTAAGAGCCAGACTGCTCACTGTTCCCCCCAGCATCACAGGTTCCTTCCAAAGGAAACCCGGGCATTCAAGAAAGAAAGGAAAGAAGGAGCCACGTGGACATCACAGTGTGCTCCTTTAAGATGATGCCTCAAGAACCAAAATGCAGCAGCACATTGAAGGGCTTTTCTCCCTCTCTGCACTGGGGAGGTATAAGGGAATGCACATCTGAGGAGGTATGATGGAGTGCACATCCTGGAATGAGGCCTGTGTGAGGGCAGTGCCCAGTGTGACGGTGCAAGCTCTGCCTTCATTGTCTTCTGCAGGCTCCTAGTTACACGATGCAAACCCCAGGGTGAAAAAACATTGCAGGATGATACACCACTAAGGTTTTCTGTAATTTACCAATTTAAGATTTAAATAAATCATAGGAAAAAGACTTTTGTGCCTCATTTTTACTAGGGCTTTCAGCAGCAAAACTAGTCTCAAGCAGAGTTGGCATAACATGTGGACACAACTATTCTG
>JAWWLZ010000001.1:87763534-87778064 GCA_035041345.1 Poliocrania exsul | reverse complement strand
TGCCAATAACTGTAAGGTAACTAGATGATTATCTTTCATGCAAATATCTACAAATAGGTCACTAGAATCCCATTCTTTTCAGCATAGTCTCCATAGGACCCAAACATGCAGCACAAATTCCCGCAGTTTGATCCAAGTAAGTGCATGATCCACCACCAAAATACTGTTAAGTGACCTCAACAGTGACAAATATTTGATAGTGCTTATATCATGGAACTCTTGCTGAGTATGCTCATGCTTTCCCCTATAGCTTCACAAGCACTCCTGGATGCCTCTTCAGTGTTAAGCTCTCACATAGCAGTACCCATGACTAATACTTTGTACTACCTCCAGTTGGCCAAGAGATTCCGTCCCACACTAGTGCAATTTATAGCCCTCTATTATTCATGTTTTTGTCACCTCTTGTCTAGACTAAAACAATGCAATACTGCTGGGCGTAGCACCATCAGCCTCATAAGAAACTTACAGTTAATGGAGAATCCTGGAAGAAAATGTTTTCTCCAGCAAAGTCATGAAAACTGCTCCTTGCTTCCCATGCCTAAAAAAATATTAAGTCTTGCTTGGGGTTTCAGCTTTTATTTTAGAAGAATGTAATTGTTTCAACCCTGCATAAGATCCGCATAAGCCTCTGTGATGAAAACCATGATTAACACGTCCATGTCTGATGCAAAACAGAACTCTCCCTCATAATCATACAGCTCACCTTTCACATGGAGAATTTATATGGTTCTGTGGTACAAATTTTCAAAGACCACTCAAGAAAAAGGCATGCCCTCTCAAATATGCAAAACCTAACAGCATAGCATATGCAAATCTAAAAAATTGCACACTGCACACACAGGAAGAGAAAGAAGGGGAAAGACCAAGCTACATGTAAGGGAAGTCACAAGCATTGCTTAATGCACTAGTGCAAGGAACAGAGAGATGCCAATATAAATACAGTATAAAAACAATCCCTGTAGAACATAGAACAATGGGATAATTTTTCAGCACTGTGAATAAATTTTAGGGATAAAAGCTTATAATGCAGCATAGAGAAAATTTATGAAGGCTATGCACAACCTGTTGGTTGAGTAATTAACAGAGACGCAGAAGTCCTAGATTATATAGAAAAAAAATGCTTCAAGAGAAAATAAAAGTTTGAAAGTGAGGAAATTTCAGACCTCAGTCTGTCAGTGTAGAAGTAACTGTTCTCCTCTGTGTGTGTGCATGGCTCAGCCCCAGAATACAGGGCCTCCAAATGACTTCAGAGGAAAATTTGCCAGAACATCTTACCTGGGGAAAAAAACCTGTGCTACCTCTTAGCCTTATTGTTGGATCTGGTTAAATGGTGCTGGCATAACTAAAATTTCTCTCCCAGAATTTATGCCTAAGGCAAACATCTGGCATGGAAAACTTGAACCAAATAATTAAAACTTTAGTAAAGCTATCCATAACTGAAAACAGGATCTTATCATGACCAGAGCCAAGCAACTGGAGTAACAGGCCCTGCTACCCAATCACAGCAGAATAACAAACTTAAGGCAAGGAGCTCAGAACAAGGATATTTCCATCCAGAGCGATCTATTTTTGCAGTAGAAAATGACCTGTTATCTTCAGCTTTTGAAGCTATGACCCATGTGCAATAATTTTAAAATAATTTCTTCATCTAAAGTACTGCTCACAGATTGATTCCAAGTAACAACCCACTATTCTTGAAAAGAATACTGATATAAGTGAAGAAAGATAGAAGATCATCTTTGAAATAGATAAGACAGAGGCATTTTTACTTAGATTTCTTGTATATATGGCAGCCCTAGATCACTTGCTAAGTGAAAGATTTTACAATTTTCTAATTCAAGAAATCTTCAAGAAAACCTGAGATGCAGAGCGGAACGGCATCAGTTATAACATATGCTCCTAAACATATAAGGAAAATTCAGATACTCTGGTATAAGGCACAGAAAAGTGGCTGACAAGTCATTTGCAAAGTAAGCACACCCTAACAACACTAAATGTTGTTAATGCACACCCTAAAACTAGATAGAGCTGTGACAGACATTTTACCATATCTAAACAAGGTTTCAGTAGTGAAAAAGAAAACATATGGTTATAAAATCAGACTGCAGAACTGAGCTAACAAAATACTTGAATGAAGAATAGTTTTTATTGTGTTATTAATACAGATTATAGAAAATGTAATAAGTAGAAATTATCACCATTTAAATAATTATAAAGACCTATTTTCTGTACAAGAGGAAAAAAAAGAATAAAATATAGCACTGCATGTAAATGTTGTATCAATTTATAAATTATACTTGTCACAAGTCTTATACTGACTGGAGTTACAAGAAGCCCAAACACAGCCAATGGTAAAAAGAAGGATTGAAAAATGAATCAGTTTATGTATTTATTTGACACCTCTGTTTGTAGTGAAATTCAATCTTATTAATATTTATATTGCAATCTAAAATGATAAGGAGAAAGCATGCACAAACTTAGATATCTGTTAAATACAACATATTTGAAGAAAAAAAATCTGAAAACTCAACATTCAGATTCAGTACACTGAGTTCAGCCTCTTTCTTACCTACTGTGCAGAGATAGAAGTCACAGCTGCTCCCTGCTTAAGTCTTTTCTGTAACACTGGAATAGCAACACTACCGAAACATCCAGTTTCTTGAAAAAGAGTGCATTAAATGTAAGGTCTCAGTACTACTTTAAAGTAGGGGGGGAAAAGAACAATCCTTACATAATCCAAGAATTCAAAATATCTTATTCCAATTCAAAACACTATCATTTTTCTAAACCATGTTTTAGATTTCCCAATCTATTTTTATTGTCTCTCTTATTTTGTATCTTATTTGTAAGCTGAAATTCAGTGGTAGTCTTTGAGAAAATTTTCTAATAAGTGATCTTTATATGTTGTGCAGAATAAGAAACATTTTTTGCAACCAGGAATGCAATAGTGTAGCTGTCAACAATTTCCTGCATACAGAATGTGATTAGAAGAGTTAAGATCTACTATTTCAAAAATTGTAACTATGTTAGAGAAACCCCTCCCACACAAATTACAAACAAATCACAAAATAGGAAATCACTGCATAACTTTAAAAGGGTGATTATGTGACACAGGGTGGTAACTCTCACATTCCTTTTGACAAACAGTGACTTTTTAGCATTTCAAGAACCTGATACTTGTAGATATTCTCTCAACTACAGTGTTCATACAGCAGTGAAGATACCTTGAAACAGACACCTGTCACACAGGAGCACTGAAAAGAATCTGACAAAAGTAACATAAAATATGCTATTCGATAGATTATGTTTCTTGTTAATACGAAAACCTGCAGCTTTGTTTACATTTATTTCTCAGTACAAAAGGGTCTCATTTCAGGTATTCAACCAGACACTAATCTGGCTGTATGCTTAAAACTGTTACCTTACATCTATACTTCAAACACACCAATTGTGATACCAGCACTATTCAATTTGCTTAAATGAGCCATGTGCTCAAGGGCTTTCTTACATGGAGAGCTAAAGCCAGAATATTTAACTGCCCTGACAACATGTAGGTATTACAGAGCAGTCCGATGAGATTGTCACTGCCAGCTGAGCACAGCCATCAAATTACTGTAATAAGAAAACAGCTGTTACGGAGTTTGCTGAGTGCATATGTGCAATTCCTTTGGCTTTTCCTTTTGATTTAAGATTACAGGAACTTTTATAACTACTTCAGATTGCCCAAGGTACAACTATTAGATAGAAAACAGGACTATGAGCTCACCGTTATCATCATGGGAATACTCTGTTCCAGAAACAGTGCATCTTCGGAAAACCATCTTGTTTTCAGTAAGTGTCCCAGTCTTGTCTGAAAAGATAAACTGCACCTGACCTAAGTCTTCTGTGATATTTAAAGCTCGGCACTGCAGTTGAGAGTCTGTTTCTTCATCATATAAATCTTTATCTTGATGAATAAAGTATACTTGGCAGATTTTAACTATTTCAATAGATACATACAAAGAAATTGGAATCAGAACCTAGAATACACAAAAGGAAAGAATTAGGAGAAAACAGAAGCAAGGACACAATGAATTATTAAAACTTGTTAACCTCATACTAAACTAGAACATAAAGAGGCTATGTACCTTAAGCATACACTGTAAAGTTACTATCATGTTTGAAAGAGTTTATTGTGTTAGATGAGTAAAACCTATGGTAAATTGCAGAGCTGGAATGCATTATTATGTCTAGAAGGCTGATTATCAAAACTTGGACAGAACAAAATCTTTTTTAGCCTAATAAACTGAGCTTGAAACTAGCTGGGAAAAAAAAAACAAAATGAAAAAACCTCAAGCCAAAACAGACCATACAATCAGAATGCTGTAAATGTAAAAGGACTGAATAAATTTGTTCTGCATAAATAATAGACTGTTTATGGATTCACTTTGCAAGAATAGGAGAAACAAAATGAGAAACGTTAATGTCTGCATAGGAACAATTTTTTGGCCTCAGGCTGTGTACTGCAGATTATTTAAATGAAGATCACATTTTATAATTGCGGCAGAAGGAAATGTGAAAAATTTTCAAGTGTTTATTGAGGATTGTCAAAACTTAACGAAGTATCTCATTTTTACCTGAGTTGTTCTCTATAGATATTTTTTCAGTGCAGAAATTCCTGACTGCATGCCTTATTTAGTTTACTGAATTAGATATAAGGGATAAATTATAGCATGTAAGTGGCAAATGTGGTCACGTAAACAAAAACTACACTGAAAGGTTGGTGTTTAAAGAATTCTGTGGTGAATTTTCTTAACCCATATCATAACCCAATCCCTCAGAGTAAAAAGTACTTTGACATCCTTTTTTATTCCCTTTTATAAAGGAGTTGGCTGCCTTCGGTAAAGCAACCTCCTCTAGTGTCCCACTAGACAAACTTCCATATATCCCAGTGACATGAGATTCTGTTACTTCTCTTAACTTTATTCCCACCTTTACCACTGAAAATACTTCTGATCAGGACCAAAAAAAAATTTAACAGTGTTTGCTGTCTGGTTGAAACAGGGATTTACCAAGAGCAGTATATTTGGAAAGCTGTAAAAAAGGACAAAATTTAGGTTCATATCACCCAAAGTGGCATCCACAATCTCTGAGGTATTGTTCCACAAAGGGTATATAGAAGTATAAAGCTTGTTTTCTCCTTGCAGGGCCCATGTCATCCTCTCTATTCCTAGTTGTTTAAAATAAAATACAGAGTCGCAGAACGGGTAAATTTGGAAGGGACCACAGTGGGGCACCTGGTCCAACCTCTCTGCTCAAGCAGGTTGATCGCAGAGCATACGGGACAGGATTGCATCCAGACAATTCCTGAATATCTCCAGTGAGGGATACTCTATATCCTCTCTAGGCAACCTGTTCCAGTGCTCCATCACGCACACAGTACAGTTTTTCATATTCAGGTGCATCTATTTCTGCCTGTTGTCCTGTCATTTGGCACCATCAAGAAGAGCCTTGCTCCATCCTTTTGACACCCTCCCTTCAGATACTTATGATTGAGGCCTCTCTCAGTTGTCTCTTCCTGAGGCTGAACAGGCCCAATTCCTTCTGCCTTTCCTCTTAAGAGAGATGTTCTGGTCCCCTAATCATCTTCATAGCCCTCCACTGGACCTGCTCCAGTAGCTCCATCTCCCCCTTGTACAAAGGAGCCCAGACCTGGACACAGCACTCCAGGTGTGGCCTCACCAGGGCTGAGCAGAGGGGCAGGATCACCTCCCTCGACCTGTTGGCAATGCTCTCCCTGATGCACTCAGGATGCCTTTGGCCTTCTTGTCCCCAGGGGCACACACTGCTGGCTCATGGATGGCTTTTGTTGTGCCCCAGGACCTTCTCTGCAGAGCTGCTTTCCAGCAGGTCAGCCCCCAGCCTGTGCATGGGGTTTTTCCTCCCCAGGTGCAGGACCCTGCACTTGCCTTTGTTGAACTTCAGACAGTTCTTCTCTGCCCCTCTCTCCAACCTGTCGAGGTCCTTTGGACGGGCTGTACACCCCTCTGGGGTATTGAACACTCCTCCCACCTTTGTGTTGTCACCCAACTTGCTGAGGAGGCATCTGCCCCTTCATCCAAGTCAATGATGGATAAGTTACACAATACTGGGTCCAGCATTTAACTTGGAGGACACCATTAGTGACAGGCCTCCAACTCGACCCTCTGCACTGATTACAACCCTTCAGGACCTGCTGTTCAGCCAGTACTCAGTGTGTTTCTTTTTAATGCTTGATTAGCTTCTTACATGCCTTAGTGGTAAAAGGAGAACTACACATACTGTACATATGTAGCTTGATTACAGCAAACTATGAACAGAGGTGACAGCAAATACAATTTTATTACCTGGAAAACTATGATTACTGTCAGAAATAAATACACTGAAGCTAAAACAGGTGACAAATATTTCCCATCAGGCCCTGGAACATCAAAAATTGGTTTCTTCTTCTCACCATATTGCCATACCCATAGACCATGACCTGCAGAAGAATTGTAAGAGAGAAAAAAAAACACTGACTCCAATGAAAAATGCTTATAGTATGAATTTATTCTTAGAACTATGTGGGAAATTGGTATTTGTTTTCAAATATTTTGCATGACTTCTGAAAAATGCCCTAAACCCATGTGTTTTTTTCTGCCTTAGGATTTGGGGTTTGGGAAAGGGGTTTGTCTGGCCTTAAGGACAGCATGCAAGACTCATTTCACCTACCTTTATCCAAATAAAGTGAGCTGACTAGTCTAAGTTAGTAGTTTAGACTGTTTCTGTAATCACCAAAGAAAACTACACTTCTTCAGAAAGTAATTAATTTCAGTGACATTCTATGTATTAAAATGAAAGAACACAACGGACTACACTACTTAAATCACCAGTCAGCTACCACTAGTTTCTGATGGATAAAGTCAGAACAGACTTCAATTTTCCTATGTGAATCTTGTCTACCACATATACAGAACTAATGAAATAACAGCATCAGCAGAGTCAACAGCATGGAAGCTGAGGAATGAAGAACAGAAGAAATTTTAAGCCCTGCGCAAAACATTTTTTAATTGATTGTGCTGATAACTAAATAAAGATAAGATTGTTATTACTTTGGGAAAATTATGTTCTTGCCAAGACATAGACGTTGCCTTTTTAAGTACAGCACAAAGATTTACAATCCTAAGAACTCTAAAATGGTATGCCTGATATTTTTAAGGTTAAAAAACAAGGAAGAATTGTGCCAGAATAAGAAGCATTCAAACTATTTTTACTGTATGTCAGAAATCAGAAAAAAATACAAAGGTCTACTTTAAAAGTAATCCTTTGTAAGCCACATTTGAAAAGATCCTGTACATCTTGATACAAAAACCCAGCACTGAATTCTTGAAAAATAAATATGCCAAGTGAGCACATCATTTTGTCCCTATACTACCAACACGAGTGGATCACTATCATGATGCCTTTGTTGACATTTATATTTTTATTCTTGAGAGCAAAAATTAAATGCTCCACACTGAGAATGACTTACATCAAGACTTGTTTTATAAATATCCTACACTACACTACACTTTCCCAACAAAAGGTACAAAAACTGCCTGACTTCTACAGAGCACAGCTTTGCACAACTTGAAGCACCAGGCACCTCTGGTTTCCAAGGGCTCGAGTAAATATCTTTCCAGCTGCTTGTAGTTGTTACCACCTCCAGCAGTTTGATCTGGCCCTCTGCTGGTGGTTTCCGGCCGTGTAGCAGGTGGGACAGAAGGGAAGGTGCACCTGTCACCTACTGTGTGCCATCTCTTCCTGTTCACATTCATGCCTCTGAGGAGTTTCACCTGAACTGAAGCCACTCTCAGGGCACACCTGCTCTGGGGGCAACAGCTCAGATGTAGTGGCAGAGGGGACAGCTGCAGGCAGTGGCTGCCTGCAAATGAAGCCTAACCATGATACTTTAGCCTTGCAGACTGGCTCCCCATCACTGAAACAGTATGAAAGTGTGTCATGAACTCAGTGGAAACAAATATGCTGGCTGATTCACAGCTGGAAATACTCATCTTTAAGCAGCATTTAACAATACCTGGAAAAAGGCACACAGAAATGTATTAAAATGGCATAAGATTGTTATTAAACTACACCACAGTTGTTAGGAAACATTCTGGTGTTTATGCCATATGACTCAGATACAAACATTACAGAACACACAAATATTAAGGACATGCAATTCATATGCCATACATAAAGAGTAATTTTGGGAGTCAGATATAAAACTCAATTCTTTCTCACAAATGAACAGGAAGAAAAAGGCCTGAAGAGAATTAACCTGAACTGCAGTATTTCCTCTAAACACTCCAAGAAGTCTAGAGAGTTTTCTACTTGGATTTATGCAGATTTAGAGTTTTACTTATTTCCTTTATATTACAGCTGCAGTTTGTCCATAATGTACACTGTGCTCTGGATTTAATAAGTAGTACTGGAGAATAGCATGGTGCTAATTGTGTTTATCTTCTGCTCATAAATTACACTGTTGACTAATTAATGCCATGTTACACTCTACCACCTGTAATTTTGAGAGGTGTGCATATAAAGTGGGTTTTTTTGGACTTGGCATTCTTGAATGAGTAGTAGAATCTAAGCCTTCATATCTCTGGTACTAATAACATATATTTGACTGACATAAGAAGCTATTTAGATCAGCTTATGTATCAAGACATTTTGCTTTCAAAGAAGAAAACACAACAAAAATTAGTTTGGAGGCAGCTTTCTGGATTTGATGTTTTGGCAGATACATATGTTTTCAATAAAGCTAAGTGCATGAATCCCAAAGCAGTGTAATACTTAAGTTTCTACTTGTAAAGAGCACTTACCTATGGCAGAGAACAGACACATGATTAGAAGTATGAGGACACACCAAAGGACATCAGCATTCATCTGTCTTTCAAGCTTACTGCGTTTGTAACGTGGTCCATTATTATTTAAGAAAGCTTTGGTCTCATGCCCTGCAGAAGGAATTGCATCAAATGTGTCATACAGAATTTTGTTATTATTTTAAGGAAACTATAAAAAGGCAGAGTGCTTCATAAGACAAAAAACCAGCTTTTACCTGCATAGATTACTATTCCTGCAACTTCTTCTGTATTTCTAATGGTACAGCCACGTAACAAAAGATTCTCTTTGAACAGTCCATCCTTTTTTCCACTTTTATGTATACTACAGAAAGTTTAAAAACAGAACAAAACACAGCATGTCAAGACATTAAGCTTGTTAAATCATACTGCTCTGTAATGTAACAATCCCAGGAAACACCTTCAAAGTAAGAAGTTTTTTTCTATCTGATGGTGAATATTTCCTTAGATCCTCCTCCTGGGAAGATTCTCTGTCAGACTTTGAAAACTGAGAATACTTACCCAAGGATCCCCGACATGCAGCAGCCCAGCTGGAGCAGTACCAGTTGTTGCTGGAAATACAAATGTACTGCACAAATGATCAATAGAGATAGGCAGGCCAAATCGACAGCATGTGTGCAGCCTACCTAATGCTTTGAAAATGCATTGGACTTCCTGTGCATGTGTAAACTGGCTGAACAATCACAGTTAATGCAGTCCACCTAAAAGCAGCCGTGTAGTGGATATGATTAACCCACTATTCACATGTTCTTACCAAAGAAATCCTAGAAAGAAATCTGGTGAAACTGGGAAAGGGCTGTACTTCAGAAGCAGTGATACTAAGGAAGATGCGCCAGGGGTAATATATATCAGTTCAGTGGAAAGGAAAAATATTCAATGTGTTCATCAGTGAGGACAAGAGAAATTCCTTTCAGAACTGCTGCACCAATTATCTAAGAAAAAACAGAATGGCCTGCACCCTGATCATTCTTGCTGATTAGTACCACAACAAAGGAGAAAAATGGAAAAAAGTAACATTTCCACTACAACTTATCTGCTGTGCATCCACTGACAGAGAAACACAGAAAACAACCTTATGAGAAGTAACAAGGAAGTGCTAAACAATAACAACAATTAAAAAATGGCATTAGAATTTTTAAAGGGTAAAAGAGACAAACCAAATAATAATTTCAAACCATTTTTAAAATGAATAAAATTTAATTTAATCAACTGTAGTTTCCTAATGCCTCAGTGAAGATCAAAGCAAAGTCTGAAAGGTTTAAATGTTCTGTCCTCACTTTCAGGCATCAAAACCATCCCACTTTCAAAAAAATGGACTGCTACAAAAAGCTAGCAATAACTGGGAGTCCAAGAGACATCCTGAAAAGCACATGTACTATATTAAAATTAATATTGTGCTGCTGCAAAACTGAATTTTACCTCTACTTGGATTTGCACACATTAAATCCTGTGCCCCCTGAAATCTGCAAACTATGTTAATATTGTGCTTTTTAAATAAAAGTGGAGTTCTTTTTATTTGCTTCCTATTTTCTTAGCCCTCATACCTGGGTTATGTATTCATATTCTTCTGTGTTAGACTCTTCGTATTTTCTAAATGCGGACCAAAATTCTAATTTCAGTACATACTTTTAGGATCTCAGGCCTAAGAACTACATCAAATATCCTGAGTATGCAAGAAGAAAAGGTTTACAGCAGTGAATTCTTTGTACTTGTTCCCAGTCTATTAGGACTACTTCCAGATTCTTCTGTAACACTGATTATGCTATGCAACCCCAAGAGTCGATGCTTTTAGTGAGCAGAATACACCTATAATATAAATACATATTCATACAAGTGCATATACACACACACATATACAGTCTTTTTTAGTTCAATACACTATATGATATCCACCTCCAAATATATATATATATTAAAGTATGCTTAGATTTTCTTGCAGGGATGGAGAAAAAGCATTAGGTTTGACAGCTGAGGTAGCTGCAGAAGTAATAAGACTAGAAATGACCAGGAATGAAGAAGGAAAGAAGTAGATAACATCAAGTTTGCAATTCTGATGCAAAAATGAAAGGTGACTTTTGCAATTGGAGAGAATTTCCCCTGCCCAGCCCATCCTCCCTGCCAGCCCCAGATACCAAAACAGAGATTTTACTTCTGTTTTCTTCAGCAAACCTCCCTAACTCCTGCCTCACCTTTTGCCAAAGCAGCTTCAAAATCTGGGGGCTGCCTAACATCCCTCTTGCAGTATGCCAATAGGTGTCAATTTGTCTGGGCTTAAACTATGGGAAATAATTTCTTAATGAGTCCGTACTGTCAAAATTACACTGCTACCAAGATTCTATCATTCCACAGCTTCTTAAGGCTGAATTCTATATTAATCTTTCTAATAAATCATGGGTATGTTTGAATTCCTAATAAAGTCTCCAAATTACAGTTATGATTCCTATTAATAAATGGGACTTTTAAAAGATAAACCTACTGAAGTAGTCATTGCTCTGGCTTATGATTTTATAGCCTTCATCAATTTTTTACACTTCACAGTACCAGTGGACCGTGCCAGGTATATTGCACACGGCAAACTTTTTATATAATTACTTGCATATTTTTTCCATGCAACTATATAGTTGTTCTTACTATCTTAAGGCTACAAAACTCCTCTAAAGCAATGTTGCAATATCTGAAGTTAACCTGTAGGTGTCAAACCCCAAGCTGCTTCCTTCACCCACAGGCTGAGCATTCTCACCACATCTCATCCTTACACGCATTTGGTATTGCTTTTTACTTTTCCACATCCAAATGAACTCAGACAATTCAACTGTTGCTCAGCAGACCTTTAGAAAACACAGATGAAATAAAAATCTGGGAGAAAAGCTGGCAGAGGCTGGAGGAAATTCATTGTTTCTTTCTTGTCTACAGTCACGCCCAGTGACTCACTAACAGAACATACATACAAGAGAGCTGGGCACTGAAAATAAAAGGAAGGAAAAATTACAGACATAAAGGTCTGGGTTAAAAAATAAGGAAAACTAGAGTTTGATAAAACTGCTCACTTTGATAACAAACCTGCCAGTTCTACAACTTTATGTCTGGGTTGAGAGACTGCCTAGATCCCACTTCTAGCCCTACAGAGTCATAAACCTTAAGCTTGTTACAAAAGCTGAACAGTCTGTTTTTCCCCTTTCTGGATTCAGGCCTGTATAAGTTAAAGGCAAAGGAGGAAATTTTTTTCGGTCATTATTTAAAACAGTGTCCAGCTGAAGACACTCAGATGCCTGGAATACAAACGCCAAGCCGTGAGCAGATACACTGGCAAGTGCAGGTGCAATGCTCTTTTTCTCTACAATTCCTCACACAGATGACACTGCAAATGTGTAGCATCTAAGCATGTGAAATAGGAATGCACCATGTATTAGAAGAAATGGGAAAATCAGTTGCAGATGCCCCTGCTATGCTATAGCACCCTGGAAGTGTTTCTATAAAAATAGGTCTCCTGGTTTAATACAGCAACACAAAAACAAGTCCAATGATAGCCCACTTCAGCCTTCTGTTATGTTTTTCCTTGTTATGTGTTTATCAGCATTAAATAACATGGAAACATATCAAAATTGTATTTGAAAGAGAGTACTTTCTTTCCCTTTTTGGTGTCTCAAGTGTCTTACAAAGCAAAAGATAACGCTGGTATTACTTTCCATGGTCTGACACTCCCAAAGAAAACATTCAACAATCTTAAGCATAGTCTCAGCCATAATTGTTTTTTCTCGAAAAAACTGTAACATGACTTTATATCAATTTGGTTTTGATATGACAAGCCTTGAAACAGAAATACACACTTGTATTCATATTATTCATATTTATCTCCATGTTGTTATCATTATCATCATTATTATCATGATTGTTATAATTCTAAGCTATACTTACATAAGTATGATCACATAAAGTTTTATATTCTTGTCTAATAATAAATTCTTTATTTTCAGAGAAAAGTTGAAAAGTCAGAATGCCAACTCCTACTTGCCTTTTCCCCTTGCCTATATACATCTAAAAAGGTAGAAACATGATTTTTAAGGCCAATTTCACTATTTTTGGAAGCTGGCATAGGATTTTGGATGTTTGCCATGCATACTGTACATAATCTGGCTAGACCCATACAGGCAAGGGGCTTGCTAGATTTTATTTTATCCTTTTAATGCAGAATACTTCTTATAGGGGAAATAAAAGTGAGGGAATATGCTTAGGATATTCTGAAGGTGCAGAACTGCAAAACAGCTCTAAAGCAACCACCTGGGTAGAACCAGTAGTCTGCCTGTGCACCTGCACACCCTGAGTGTGTTCAATGCAGGTTGTGGCAATGTAGCTCAAGAAACCATATGCAGCAATGTGCTTCCTACACTTTTGTAGAGACAGGCCAGGACCAAGCCCACCTCGATGGATTTTGCAGTATTTTTGCAATTTTTTTTTAATATCATGTCTCCTTTTACTCTAGCCTGCCTGTGCTACATTGGCTACCTATAGTGATCATATTTCAGAAATACTGTGGGGAAATGAAGTTTTTATATGTTTTGAGCACACACACACAAATATTTCTATTCCTCAAAAGTTTTGTCAGCATAGACATAAGAACTGAAGAGCATTTCATATTTCAAACAGAAAAAAATAGTCTTAATCAAAACTGGAAATACTAAGTGGACAAAACTTCAAGCAAATTTTGGCAGTAGTGTATCAGCACAGCTTTTATATATGGATCTCTGGAAAGTCTATTCCTATTTAAATATCTCAGTATAATTTCTTTTCAGTAGAGATATTATTGGCTGGGAGCTATTTGAACCATTCTTTCAAGCAGCAACTATCGGTAAAACTTTGAACAAGAATTAAGATCTGAGTTTGGCCTGGCAATGGCATGCTTTAATGTAGATGTGTTAGTTACCATTCATCTTGCTACTGTATGATTTGAAATAGACCCATGATTTCATTATACTAATGAAGGAAATCTAAAAAGAGGGGGGGAAAAGCCTTCTTTAATAAATTAGAAGACTGAGAAATTATTTGTTGAGGAGTTGGCTCCCATTCTTTATTTCAAATGGCCCATGGTCCTTCAGCTGTAAATCTCCTGCAGCATAGCTGATGAGAGCTGGAAATTACCTGATGCTTTCTGCCATATGCAAATTTTGTGTCTTGTTTTTTTCTGTGTCAAAATATATTCACATAATTTGTGAAACATTAAAACATAAAGAAGATTAAATATAATCAATACAGAGTAAGAGTTATCCAAATGGTACTACCATGTTTTCTTCTACATAATACCATCAAATGGTTCTGCAACCATTACATGGCACAAGCCTTTTCCATATGAAGTAAATAAATAAATATATAATGAAAGACAAATTTATACATATTTTCTACAGTATTCAACCTCTGCTCAATATTTTGGAGACTAAGATTCACACGTTGTATTGTATGGCCAGACTTTGTGAACGAAGATTTTGGGAAATGCTCTCCCCACGTGGGTGTGCCCTTCCAGCCTGCACAGTGGATTTTTTAGGTGAGGCACAGCGTGCTCAGAACTGGCCCCACCCTTTAAGTCCTGAGGTCCATCTGCCATGGCCGAGCGAGCTTGGACAGTGACAGTGAAGTCC
>JAWWLZ010000001.1:87747285-87758534 GCA_035041345.1 Poliocrania exsul | reverse complement strand
GGACTTCAACCTGAAATGAGGCTTTCCAGTGCCTAATTTCCCTGAAATCTTGACTTATATGGTGTTCTCATTGCCTCCCTGTGCACATCAACAAGGCCAGGTCATTCACAAAAAGCAGCTGGAGGCATTTTTTTTATTTTCTGAAGGCATGTGTCATATTTGTTATATAGTACCTCTGCAGGTGTCACAAACTTGTGCCTTGTGCACCACTGATCTGAACAACTTACTTTCTGGTTGATAAGAACCTGGGAGAGATTGCCTGTTTGCTAATAAGTCCCCCAGAGTATTTCCCAAACTCTTGGATGTCAAAGTCAGAGCTAAATTCTGTTCATGTCAGTCACATATTTCTGTTGAACAACCAGTTCTCCTTTTGTTACAATGTATATTTCACTTGCCATGACTAAGTCTAAGGATAAGCCCCTGTAAATAAAGTAAGGCAGAATTTCTTGCTTTCAGTTAAGGCAGATCTCTTACTACTAAGTAGTAATTAACCTGGAACACAGACTGGTTTTTGTTAAGGCATTTCAGAAAAAACTGTGTTTGAAAGGACACTTGAAGGTCACTTGGAGACACAAGAAATCCAAAATAAGTGCCAGAAATTATTATGATAATTTCTATGAGTGCTGAATTTGCAAAAAGTCAACATGAGCACCAAAATCAAAGTGTAAACAAAGTCAAGTACATTCAATTATTTTAACAGGGGGAAAAAGCTTTTGCTCCTGCCTTTATGCTCTAAGGGTGCACACAATCATATTCCATTTTCCACCTCCAGGCAAATCAATCTTGAATTCTCTTTGAAACATTGAAAGAGCAACAGCATGAGAGATGGATGATATTAAGGAGTCAGGAAGCTTCCATGAAGCTGAAAAAGGAACTGAATCCTTGTTTCCTTTTGTCTTGAGCAAATGGGTCTAGTGCAAATTCTTCTGCCCGTGCTATTTACACCATCTTATCATTTGCAAGCCCCACAAAATTAGTCCTTTCACTCTTCTCCACATGTAAAGTATTGCCTGTGCTTTTTCAACACAGTACGCATGGATATAAACATCACCCATACGGGCATGAAACTGGTTCTCTCATGGTCCTTCAGATGGATGCTGTTCCTCCTGTTGGGTTTGAATTTCCTATCAGCACCATGGTATCACAGCAATGTCACTCTACAACAGTGTTCCACTCTTTGCTCTACTCTTCTGCCATATTATGTCATATCAAAATGGGAGGGGGGAGAAAGGAGAAAAAAAAAAAGAAGAGGTTTGATTCAATAAGTAACTGACTTCCATCAAATACCTGACTTCCCATTTTAATTTTGCCAAGACAGCTTTAGTCCATGCTTATCTTTGAGGAACTCAAAGGTATTTTTGAAAGCTTGAAACTTATCAAAAGAACACACAGAGATACTTACATTGGGTACTTTATGTACTCAGGGATTCCACAGAATGTATTTCATTTCTTCCTGAGTCCTCTTGCAAGGAAAATATTTAACATCTTATTCAAAAATCTTACTCCTTTCACTTTCTTAAAACTTAGGGAAATTAATTTTTAGTCTAAATGGAGCAATAGGAAAGTTTATTTTCCTTACATAAGCAGAGTTAGATTGCAAAAACCTGGTAAATATTGATTCCTTCAAAACTGTATTTCAAATTAAATTGCTGATGCAAGTGTTTTTGTGGCTAGGCTTTTAACATGTTCCAACTACTAAATCTGATAAAGAGTTCCATTTAAAACAGTATCTTAGGTCTGCAATAATTGGGTGGTGTCTTATATCCTAAAAAGGCAAAGTGTTGAGGTGGAAGAAATGTTACAATGCTTCTAAAGAAATCAACAGGTAGACAGATGAAGAGACTACAGAGATTTGTCACAGAAAAAGCAGACTGTACTTAGCTCTCTCCAACATGACTTTGTAGCTTTGGCTCTAAGATCATTCTGAATCTCTACAGCGAAATGCCAACCTTTCCGATTCTGCTGGCAACCTCATGAAACTGTCATAGCTAAAGAAGCAAAGCACGCTGCTCTGCCAGATGAGTCAGTCGACAATTACACAATGTTCAAACAACACATTTCCCTTCATTAAATGCCTGTTGTATGGGTGATTTAATAGCCTCCTAGTGGTATTAATAATGCATAGTTATTAAAATATTTTCCTTTATTCATCTGCCCTACTTTACCGCTGGAGAAACCTGACATTGATGTTCAGTCCTTCCTTCCAACAGGACCACAATGAGTACCCAGGATGCCCTTGGGTGACAGTGACAGTTACCCGCTTATCACATTGTGTTTACTGGCTATGCTGGGGATCTTATCCAGACTTCTCCCTGCAGTACAATTGCTCATGAGGACTCTGGGATTTGTTTTGGCATGTGTGACTGGAGGAAACAAAAAGGGAGAAATGGAGTCATGAGGACGACTCAAAGAAAATATTTAATAGACAAAAATCTGCCTCAGCCAGAAAAATAGCTTTTCCAGCTTGAAAGCTTTTAAAAGCACTAAGAACTCATCCTCCTAATGCATTGGTCCATCCTATTACTGCTTTATATAGCAGTACCCTGCATTTACCACACAAAATTAATCTGACCTTTTATTAATATGCAACTGGCATTACACAGTGATGTTATGCATCCAAAGTATACAGACTGTTTATATACTAAATGAGTGAAATGTTTAATGTTGAAACTGCATTAGTCTCTCTGGTACAATTTATCTGTGCCTTTAATTCACAAGAAAAGGAAGAAACAATTTGATCTACATTGTTTAGGAACTAAGAAAATCCATCTGTACAACAGAATGTAATAGTTTTGTTTTCCACACTGACAACTACTACTGTAATTGGCTGTTGGGCTTTTTTTAGTAATGTTTGTTTAAAAGTAACTCATATTCAGTATTCAGAAACATTGGAATAAGTGAGCAAGTTAAATACATGTTAGAGGCCTGATCTTCCTCTGGCTGACCTAAGGAAAAGTTTTCCCCTTTGCAGAAAATAATATGAGGGTACAATGCAATATCCTGCCTGCAGGAAAGGAAATGTGTTACTTGCAAGGCCTAGAAAGATCTCAATAATCCTATGACAGCCAGTTGGAGAAACTGTTGTTACTCAAGCACGGGAAAAAATACCAAAAAAAAGTGTCAACAAGGCTGAAAATACACACATGCAAATTCTAATGTCTCTTAGGATGATGGCCATCCTTAGCAAACACTGAAAATTACAGTGGTGTGAACAAATTCATTTACAGACTGCAGTAGTACCAGAGAGTGGTAATGGAACAGTGTATGTCAAGGCCGAAATACAGGCCCAGATCTGGACAATTAAGAAAGTGGTATCTGCCTGTTCCAAAAGCCAGTCACTTAACTAAATGAATGGGTTCATAGTCTATAAGAGTCAACCTCAGTATTAGCTCTGCACTTCAACTAAACCACAAACAAAGTCTCTCAAGGGCTCACAAAACTCTGTGTACAACCCACACTGATCCTGCAGAGGCTTTTTGCTTCACACCCACAGACAGATGTAACTCTCCTTTGCTGGAGAGATTTCTAGAAGTGCTTTCCCATTTCTGGAGAGATTTCTACAAGTCTTTCTGCTGCATTCTATAACTGCTGGAAGAAAACATCAATTGTTCAGTGGCAGAAGCATTACACAGTCATTGTAAAGTAGTAGCACAACAGCTCAGGTCAGCTCCTGAATATACCTTGCCCTACTTCTGCTTTAGTCCAGCTTCCAGCCAGTCTGACTTCTTGTGGGAGGAAGTTCTGCCAAAACAAATGGTGATGGGAAGGGTTAAGACCTTCAACCAGACAAGAAAATGCCAAGCACTGCTCTTACATCATTCCACAAATGACAACCAAAACATCAGAGTTGTGAAAGGAGAGGGAATGGTTGGTATTACAGGGGTTTTCTTATAGATAGTTAAACCTAACAGTAGCAGCTGTAGTGTAAGGACACAGTTAAACACACCAAAGCTTGATGAGTCCACCTCAGCCGGAAAACAGTGAATCTGGATAAAAGGAGCTTTATCTTGCAAGGTGTTATGTTTAAGAAACCTCTCTACAATGTGAGAGAAACATGTAACATTCAGCAACTGCCTAAGGAACTGAGAGACTCCAGGCTCTGGCAATAGGCAGGTAGCACAGATGGAAAGAAGCCACTAATGAAAAGACACCTCCTATTCCAAATACTACAAGGTAGCATTCGTGCCGGCACTATCACAGTCTCGCCAGCCTTTCCATGAGCATCTCCAGTATAAAAAGGCATCATAAATGAGTAAAAACACCGCAAGCTGAATACTGGCATGCTGTCTTCACTTGGATTTGTATTTTGTTTCAACATTCACCATCATGTGCCTGCCCTACTGCAAACATGGCACTCAAAGTGCACCTTCTCTGCATAACCCCAGCTGTTACTGTTCTTTCTTCTTAGTCCTGTGAAGAGAGTGGAGAAAAGAGTAAATGCAGTGTGATGATTAAGTCAGTCTGAGGGTAGCAGGGCTGTGGCTGCCACGCACTGTACATAGGGGAAATTGGGATGGCTGCAGAACACTTCAGCTAAGAGCTTCGCCTCTGATCTATTTTCATCTTCTATCTATTCTCCTGAAAAAGTTCCTTTTCAATCACCTGTAGCAAAGTGAAGAACTCCTTCTCAAGGAAGTCAAAGGTGACTTTTTTCAGACATCAGCTGATTGCATGAATCTTATGAAGAGAAATTCACAATAGCCTTGCCTTGCCAGTTCCAAAACTGGAAAATGAGCTGAGGGGAATGAAAACGAATCACTGTGGTAGAGACAAGGTTCACTTCCCTGTATGGCACTCTAGTCAGCCTCACACTTCAGGTATGCACAAGGATTAAAAAGTTCCTGCATAGTCTTGTCTTCAGTATGCTTTGTTCAGGTAAGTGTGGAAATAAGACCTACATGAATATGACCTGTTGAATCAGAGCACAGCAGAACAGCAGAGTCTGTTACTCTTGTGCAGGCTTTCCTCACCAACTAACTTATCCTCTGTGTAGATATCATCTACTGGGACTCCTGTAAGGAGTCTGATACATTCCTTCACAACACTCTTGCCACTAAATCCAAAAGACACAGGTTTACCAGATGGCCTGTTAGATGGATAAGGAATTTGCTGGATGGGCCTGTTCAACGAGGTATGGTGAACAGTCTGATGTCCCAGCGGAAACCAGTAGTGAGTGGTGTCTCTCAAGGGTTCATGCTGGGGACAGTGACATAGACAAAGGGAATGAATGCATTCCTGACACCAAGATGTGTGGTGTGTTTGGCACACTGGAGGGAGGAGATGGCACCCAGAGGGACCTTGACAGGCTTGGGAGTTGAACTTCAAGAAGTTAAACAAGGCCATCTGCAAGGTCCTGCACATGGGTTGGGGCAATTCCCTGTATCAATACAGACTGGAGAATGAATGAAATTACAGCAGCTCTGGGGATTAGGATTGGGAATGCCAATGGATGGAAAACTGGCCATGAGCTGGCAATGTGTGCTGGCAACCCAGAAAGCCAGCTGTATCCTGGGTTGCATCAAAAAAGGCACAGCCCAGCAGGCTGAGGGAGGTGATTCTGCCCCGCTACTCTACTCTTGTGAGACCCCACCCAGAATACTGTCTCCAGTGATGGTGTAAGTAAGACATGTAACTGTAAGAGTGGATCCAGAGGAGGGCCACAAAAATGATACTGGGGATGGAACACTTCTCCTGTGAAAAAAGAAGTATAACCACTACAGATCTGTGTGGAGAACAGTCCAGTGTCCAGTCACGCACATGAGCACATACACATAATGACCATCACAGAGTCGCAGCAGAGCTTGAAAGTATGCACCCAAATATAACCAATGAATGAAAATTTTCATGACTTTATTGAACTGTTTTGAGACATACAGCCAGCCACTTCCCAGGTAAGTAACATTTTAATGCAAATTTCTACTGACCTCTATGGCCTTATCAGTACTAAACTGTGTAAAATACTTGGAGGGTAGCAGCAGGTGGAGAAAAGAGAAGTGGGATAAGAGTTCACAACCTTGATGCTGAAATAAATACAGGAGTTCCTCATACTGTTGCTCTCCCTTTTCAGGAAGAAAAGCAGACCCCTTCTCCACCTCAGTACTTTCAAAGGAAAGTGAAACTGTACCATTATAGCTGGGGTTACACATGGCTTAATACTGTGAACCCTTCTGCTCTGGAAAAGAAGGTCTTTCTATCCTTGTCTAACCTCTGATACTGCCATCTGGGGTTGTGGTATCAGAGAGAAGTGCAATATGATGTATTTCCAGCTCAAAAATCCTGGCCCTAAAATCAGAAATTCTCAATGTTATATTACAAAGTCTTATTTCCAAGAACATACATTCCAAATACGTCCTGTTCTTAGGCCAGTGTATGGCTAAGGAACAAACAGTTCTAGAAATAAACTTTTGTTCAGTAAAATTGAATTAGGCCAGATCAGAAAATCTCTTCTTAACTTGCTTTAAATGTAAATGTTTGCTTCTCTATAACAGGAAAGCAGTATAGCATTTTATATTCTCCACAGACCCGGAACGCTCTAGTTTTCTAATCCTTTTTCAGAGGAACAGCAGAATGAAGAAATGTTGGGCTATTGATACAGAGAATGAAATGTCCTGCCTCTCTAGAGGTCACATGCAGCACAAGCACTGACATAACACATTTCCTTATGTGGATTTACCACTGTCCCACCAGTACTGGAAAGATTACCCTGGGCATGAAAGGTCCTTCGCAACCATGGCACTCAATCTTAGATTCATCAGTTTAGCCCCTTTAACCTATATTAAAACACAAAACCAAACAAGCAATGCCAATGGTAAAGCAAAGTACTCAACACTCTTCAGAACTGGACTCTCCCTCTGTCCTCCTGCTCTTCCCCCAGTGCTTAGATTATTATACTTGAAATTTTCTCTTACAGTTATTCAAATTCTTTGTCCCTCTAATGAAGCTCTCTCAAAACTAAAACCTGTGGCCTGGACACCTGCACAATGGAAACTAGAAAGCGATGATAACCTGCCTCAAGGCTGACCAAGGAGGAAGTGAACCATCACCCTTGAGTTTTTTATTTCCCCATGCCTCCTGGTGCAAGACTGCTGACTAAATGCTGTGGCAAAGTGTAGAGTGGAAAATTGTTCTCAGCCTTTCTTTAGGACTTTTAGTTCACAAAAAGAGTTTGCCACAGCACTGACTTGGGTCCTACTCTGCACCAGGTTGTTCTAAATGCATCTGTTATATATTTGTTTCTCATTAAAAAGGCAGTAGTTGCTTCCTCTTTAAATAGACATGCCCATGGTTTCTACACAAGTCATCTCTGAATACAATACTATTCACAAAAAGATACAAAAATATAGGTGTAGAAATTTTCATAGTGATTCACCCCTCCTTAAAGAAACCTACTGAATGTTCAAGGCATGACCTCAAACAAAAGGCTTTCACAGGGTGTGATGAATGTGATATGCTTCCATTTTGCACTGACAAGCATGTGTTTTTACAAGACTTCTATTCCTAAAACCTTAAGCTAAACTGTAAAACGTTAAAAAAAATTATATTCTGGTAGTGCACAGGGAAGACCATTGCTTAGTTTTGTTTGTTTGGGTTTTTTTAAACTTTCTTTTCCCTTAGGAAAATCTAATTTTGGCAGCATGTGTGGGATGGAGCACTAATCTACTGTTTTAACATGTGCATATCTGGAATTTTCAAACCACTTTTCAACATCTTATGAACATTCTCAAAATAATATGAAAAAGAATGACACAAGGGATAACCCCCAAAAGACGACAGAGACAGAGTCACTGTTGTTGTGGCCTGATTCTACCCTGTTAAAGTACTTACAGTCAAAACAACACTGAGTTAAACAACACTGAGTATGCTGATTAGTTCACATCTACTTGATTATAGTAGTGTCCTATTCCCACTAAATTGCAGGAGGATGATAGCCTGAGGGTATTAGTAGGACAAGAAGCAACAGGAAGAGTACAACTATACTTGCCCTTGTCTTGCTTTAGAACAGCCAATCAGAATCTTTGAGATAAGCTCCTATCAACAGTTAAGTTGAAAACTAGTCTGCCTGGAAGTTGAGCTGGTTTAACTTCAGCTGTTCTCTCAAACTGGGCTAGTGGAGCCAATGCAGATTGCTGCACAAGAAATCTTAATTCCATTTAGACTAAACTCAAATTTGAAAATAACTTTATTTTCTCCCTTTTTTAAAAAAACTTTTGAGTGAATAAATGTGAATGCAAAACCAACATCTACACTGAGACACCAAGGCTGCCCTGTGAGCTGTTTACATGCAATTAGTATGAATTGCCCTTGCCAAAGTACCTCATACACAGAGCACCCTGGAGCCACTAACAGTCAGGCTTACAATGCAGCCCTTCTAGAACGCAATCTCTGCTTCTCTTCTGGGCCAGCTTCTGCCTAGGACTAACAGAGAAAGAAAGAAATGGTGTAAGTGTCTTAATGCTTGGAAGAGGGAGCTGTGGGACTGTTTTCTCAAAGTCCAGCTGTAACCAGTGTATTTCCAACACATTGCAGGAACAGGTAGGGGTGGAATAAAAGCTAGATCTGTCAATTTAGCCCAACTTCCAGGCTAGGAAAGATGAGCAAATGTGCCTGCAGTAAGCATAGGCTCTGTGTTTATACATTTTCCAGAAGGGTTCACAAACTGACTCGAGAGGAAATCAGACTCATGAGTTATTTTGGTGCTAGTTTGCATGCAAATGAACCTCCCAAACAGGCAGACAACAAATTCAGATGTGCTTTTTAGACAAAGTAAATAAGCAGTCACGAAGCCATTTGCAAGGCTTATCTAAACCTGTTTAATCATGCTAGTGTAAGTTTGTTTTGAGCTAAGTTCTGCTCTTAGGAGAAAATGAGAAGAAAAAAAATGCATCCCCTACCTTCACCAGCTCTCAGAGGGATACACGCACCTTCTCACAAGGGATGGCAGCTGCTACATTTAGTTTAGCATTCAGCTGAACTGAAGCTTTCCACATAAACATCCAGGACATGGGCAGTGGTTAATAAACCATAAGCTGCTCCAGAATCCACAATGAGTCTTTGTGGATTTTGTTAAAAGGCATAGTGAGTAAAAACAGTGGAGCAAGGAAATGTAAATGTTTTTCATGAGTCTAGATTCATACTATCAAAATATCCTAAATCAAGTTTATGAAATCTGAAAGGGAGTTTTGAGCTCTTGCAGCCCAAGCTGTATCTGCTTACCCACTCTGAAGAGTGGCTGCACATGACGTCTCAGATGGATGGAAAACATTCCATAAGCAACTGTGGAGGGTGTGGTGGCACAGCAGCTTGCAGAGTAGCACAGAAAACACATTGATTCCTCCTGCCTACTACTGTGTCTCCTTATTAGACCCAGCACACCAGAAATGGCTGCTGTAACTCAACAGCAGTGAGGGTGGGTTTGAAATTAGAAGGAAACTGGTAGAATACCAAGAAACAGTTGTTTTGGTTTTATTTTTTCCAAGAGATGTTTACTGGTCACTGCTAGATCACTCATGGTAGGATTTAGCACTGTGCTTTCTCCTAGATACATTTGACACTGTGTCATACTGCACCCATGGACTTGATCTGTATTTCAGGCTGAAGACAGTTTCAAAGATATAGCATGCAGAAGTATGTTTCTGACTATTTTAAACATTTCTAACACATTCTGTTACTGTAGTAGGAGAATAACAAGAACACAGTATTTAAAGTCTTGGAGGAAAAAATGTCAAGGCCTTTGAAAAATCTATTGTTTTCTTTTTTCTTTTTTAACCTACTCACTGAGGGATTTTCTTTTTTCTTGATGGACTATTTTGAGTGTACAACAATAAGGTATAGATGCAAGCTAGTGTCTTCAGACATGAAAGCCAGAGAGGAATTTATCAGTGACTCTTCTCACTGTGCATTGATACGGTGTAGAAGCACGTACAGAAAGTACAGGTTTATCTCAGACAGATCCCATTCATTAACAAACATGCAAAGCTAACAAGCAGTATGTTCCCAGTCTACTATAAATTACTCAGACAATTCAGAGCAGCACTAAAATAAATAGTATTTCTGGTCACTTGTACTATAAAGAACAACAATTTCTTGAAATTCACAAGCCCACAAATGCTGATCTTGGATCCTCTGAGCATATGTTTAGAGTAAAATAATGCCTGCAAAGCACTGGAGACGAGGATACAGAAAAGCTTCTATAATTGCTTATTGCTTCTTCAAGAGTCAGGCTAAGAAGATACCAGAATGGTATTTTTCTGAAGAAAACTTTGGAAGGGAGAAACTGTAAGACCTTTTACTCTCTGAGACTATGAACCTTATATGTTGTTAATACTGAAAAGAAATACACAAAGACTCTTCAGGGGATGCTGGTAGAACAATGCTCCTTCCAGTGGACAGCTGTACCCAATCCAGTGCTTGACTTGCTGGCCTTTGGAGAGGGCATTTGGAGAAAATGCTGTGGTTGCAAGAGGACTGTGTAGAGCACACCCCACTTCAGTGACCCCAGATTGGCCACCAGGCACTCTATGAGAGCTCAGTGCAGACTTGTGGGACTGTAAACAGCATGGGTGTGCACAGGGCAGGAACAGAGTCAGGAAAGCATAGAAGTAGCTTAAACCAACTGCTCCTACTGCCACCCCAATCCATTCCCATGCCCAGCAGAGTGACTGGTATAGAAGCAGCTATCCTTTATTGACCTGCTTCACTGGCAGGTGCTCAGAAGTTACCAGTTAGTTCATATAGGAAGCACAGACAGGCCAAGTTTTGTAAAAGGTTCTTCTAAATACTTGAGATACTGCTACAGAGACATTATTCAAAGACAGCAATTGACAGCTGATATTTTAAGAAACTTCCAAAAAAAATCGGTTTCTTGTCCTGTGCTAAGCCATGTGACAAGGCACATCGTTTGGTAAGGGAGGTAGGGAGAGTGTTTAGCAGTGTGGGAAAGAGAGAGTAAGGACTATATCATCTATTTGTTTGTTTTCCTGCTTGAACAACAGGGCTGCAGAATGATACAGAACCAAACAGTTATAAACATAATGGAGAGTTGTTCTGCTGAGCACAATACTAATACAAAAATGTAAAAGCATTCTTGGACAATGCCTGAACAGGTCCTGTATGAGATTTGGGAATGAGTTTCTCTGAGGTTTGGCAAAAGGATGGTTAGCTCTACGTGCAGGAAAATTTTGGTTATCCAAAGCATTTTATGAGATCTAGCAGTAAGTTCTCTCCAGTTGTCACAACTTAAGACATCCAGA
>JAWWLZ010000001.1:87718949-87739088 GCA_035041345.1 Poliocrania exsul | reverse complement strand
ACAGAAACTCATAAATTACAATTTCTTTTCCTATTAACTATCCTTTTCCCTCTTCTGGTCTCCTTTGCAACATGAGCGGATAAAGATCATGCCCATAATTCTGCTTTCTGGACATGTAGAAACAATTTGTGTCTACAGAAGGCTGAAGATTTTCAAGTTCTCTACATTCAAAAATTACAAAAAAATTTGTTTTGTTCTTTGCAATGTCTTTTAACTGTTTTGCCACAATAAGAAATTATTAAACATTGCTTAAGGTAATAAAACTACACAACTTGCCTCTTCTGTCCCATTTATTTTTTTAGTTTGGGAAAAATTGTCATCAGCAATACTCGGTAAAGAAATATGAAGGCCATGCAGCTGTAATCTGTTCCACTTGTGCAAGGCCTGCATACTAGAAATTTTATACATTAAATCAGGAGGATGGGGACTACTAGGTAATCATTTCTTGTTGTTAATTTCCTGGACTTTTCCACTGACAAAAATGACAGTTAATGAGTGGGAATGGCTGATGCAGATTTCCTCCACCAATCCAAGTGAGCGACTGGGGCACCTGCGCTTCTATGTAAGCCCTAGCTTAGTCCCAGTACAGTCTCCTACATTCATCTCAGCAGGGCTTGTAGAATACATTTATTAGAAGATTAGAAGTTGTTCTCTTGTACCTTTTGAGGTGTTCAGTCTGTTCTGTCTGGCTTACACAGCATAGCCCTTCCTACATACATTGGTGCTGCAACCCAGAGGTTTTCATGCCTCTCAAAACATCCAAATGAGTATCGTTTCCCAGTACCAGCCCATCCGCTGACCTGCTTTTGAAGTAACAATCATCCTCACTTCAAAAGAAATCTGACTCCTTGCCCTTCCCTGCCAGCTGAGGTTGGCCATAAAACCACTAGGATTTTAAAGAAACACAGCAAGAAATTAAGTCTGTGGAAGAGAAAAAGCGCTCCACAAAGGACAGGTCAAAGAATTATTGTGCATGTACAAGGCAGACTTTGGATCTGTTCCTCCCTTCTCATCTCAGAAGGTAGAAATAGATTGGGGTAACACAAAAAGTGTTTCAGGTACATCTCTGCTTTCACTGACTTAAAATATGTTCAAATCAGTTGGCTGTAAGTGCCATGACAAGTCTTCTGATTAGGACCTAGCTAACTAAAAACACTTGGAGCTAATTAGCAGGGTCCAAGTAGAGCAGCAACTTCTGAAGGAGAACCTCAAACTGTAACACAAACACAGAAGTGTCACATCAGGCCAAACTCTCTTTAGGGAAGCTCCAGCACACAGCTGTCTCTCCACAGGTATTTCATGCTTACACAGTTTTCCCAAATTGTCTGTTCTTTCTCTTGCCTGGGCTGGAGTCTTCACCTTCAATCTCCTACTTCTCTCAAACACTCCTATAGGTGTGGAGAGGCTTCACACTAATTGAGCCCACAGTGCTCTATGAACACTTCAGTGGCAAGCAGAGATTTTGCATGACTCATCACAGTCTACAAAAGCAGAGCTGGTGGACAGCACTGAACTATGTGAAGAAAACTGCTGTGTTATAGGCAGTACCAATTATGATTTGAAAACAACAAGTACAGCAGTTGTCAGAGTTTAAAAACAAGAGTTATCTGTGAGACCAAAGCATACATTGGACAAAGTCTCAACATGTCAAGTATCTATAGAAACATGTTGAGAACCATTTGGGTACAATTACAATGTTGTGGCAAAATGAAGCAAAAACATGTAGCATAAGTTAATGCCAAAGGAGGTTACATAATGCCCAGGATATGTCTCCATTCCACCACAAATGATAACATCTGTTTCTATGAAAATAAATTATGAAGTGACTTTGAATCTGATATTAATCAGACAAAACAAATTATTAATAAAGTGTGTTTTTAAGAAACATTGAAGAGAATTAAATAAATGTCTCCATGACTAAAGTTTCTAAATAGACTCCGTAATCTTCACATTATTTTAAAGGCACTTAAAATATATTTTCATTGACTTCTATTACCATTTTTTTTGGAGGATTAGCATGTGCTAATGTATGTTACAGTTGCTAGAAGCAAATTTTTGTGTATGGAAATGATGAGGCATAAAGGTGCCTTTTATTAAATTTACACTTTCTGAAAACTGTTAATTTTTCTGCTACTAGTCAAACTTGCTATGAAATAAAAAGTACCCAGCAAACTTCAATGCTTCAGGCTTATAATGTGGAAGTAATAATTTAACTTCTCTTGGCAGTGTTACCTCCATTATATCTCATGTTGAAAGAAACCTCACTATTGTTAAGTATAATGAAACATTTGCTACCCGGAATAAATTATTTTTCAGCCAAGAAGCTTGTTGTTGCAATAATAACATAAAACATAAAAGCAGAACATGCAATGAAACTTTTTACAAATTGAAGAAAGAAAAAGCTGCCCTCTAGAACTCAATCTTAAAACTGAGGCTGTTCCAGAGAGATATCTAGTATTTAGGGGTTCTATAAGTGGTATGATTCTCAACATTCTTATGTCTACTGGCAAACATGCTAATGAAAGTCCTATCGCTCTTCCAGTAGAGATACATTTGAAGAGAAGACAATCTTTATATATAGCAGAACAGATAGGTAATGTTTAGTGTTCACGCTTTCTAAATGGATCACACAAGGAGGCAGGAGAAGTGGAAGAACAGCCTGGATGTGATCTGCTTCACAGCCAGGTAAGATTCTCATCCTGATTATCAGGACCATCACAGATATTAACATTGAATGTTTACATTACAGTATTGCTCCAAGTCGCTGCAAAAAGATTCAGCAGAGCTCGGTGCTCTGAAAGCATGGAAGAAGAAACAATACTCTGACAAAGGGAACTCACTCAAATAGTTAGATAAGTGATGTACACAAATGAATAGATGAGTAGATGACACAAACCTCCTGCATCTGTGCCTGCTTCCTAAACAATTAAAGAAAAGCAGGAAGTCTTCCTAGGAAGATCCTAGGTGCCAAATTTTGGTGAGGTATGAGTTCTCTGTAGAAGCCTTCCAGGGTCTTTGTCCTCTAAACCAATAATTAATATCATGAAGACACTTGAAAATACTGTCCAAGTACCTAAAATTCAGATGCTAGCTAAAGGAACAAATCCAGTGGACTAAATCCTCCATTTGGTGCTCTCCCACTGCATTTAAGGCAGTGCAATCAGATGACTGTTCCAAGGGAGCTCTTCAGATCTTAACAGTACATCTTAAAAGGAATATTTAGCATGGCTTTGCACAGTGACTGAGGAAAATCCCATTCTTTAAAAGATTCAGACACTTGAATGGAAATTTTATTCCTTCTCATTTCTCTTGTTCCACACACCTGCCTCATTTGATCTCAGGACAACCTGACACAGGACATAAAAATGCATTCACTACATACACACAAAAAGCCATTTGTATAGAACTTCTAAAGAAATGTACTTCCTAAGAAGTGCAACAGTTTTTATTTGAAAAAAAACATTCCAGTTCTTTTAGAGAAACATGAAACAGCTGACAGAATTTTTATCAGGGAAGGTACTTACTGCTAATTACATGCATGGTCCTAATTGAATTGTTCACTGATACTCAGCTGGGGACACTACTTTTCTGCACATAACTGTGCCATCGAAACACATATTCTTTAAAATTCTAAGGGGCATATGGTACCTAATCACTTCACTAACTTTACAAGTTAACTAGTTTGGCTATTGTTAACAAGACAATTAGTGAAAAGGATATTGGTAATCATCATTTTCTCATTTAACAGTGACACGTGAAAAGGAAGAGGGACAGAAACACAAAGATTTCTTGTCCCACCTGTATTAATAGAAAGTTATTAGCTACAAGTACCCTCAAAATATTGAAGTTGTATAAACCCAATACTGCCTGCCTACCACTGGACAGAACACAGATTGGATGAGGCATCAACACTCTTGTGAGGACCACACTTTAGCCAGGGGGAACTTATTAGCTGTGAGCATCTCCAGAAAATCAGTCTTATGAACTTGACACTGCCTGTCAAACAATTGACAGCACACAGGTTAAAGGGTCTTTGACCACTTGTATGAGACCACACTTAATAGCCAGGGAGAACTTTCTCAGGGAAAACTTTCTAATATGAAGATATTAGCTATAAGCATCCCAGAACATTGAAATCTTATGAACCTAACACTGCCTGTCGAACAATGGACAGCACACAGGTTAGAAGAGTTTTTGACACTCTGCTGTGAGGACCACACTTAATAGTAAGAAAAGAACCTTCTCCACAGCAGCTCCCCAAATAACTTTTATTAATCTAAGTATGTGACAGTTATTGTGGGTTTTGCGTTGCCAGTGATAGTTTAGCTGCATGATTGTATTTAATTGATGACCAAAAACCCCAAAAGAAACCCAGCACAAAACACATTCTACAGAGACAAGCACACCAAACTTAACATCTCAGTGGGTTCCAGGGTGCAATGCTCACATTCAGAACAACTGAGATTATGTTTTGCATGTTGTTGCCTCTGTATTTCTTCTGACTGCAATTCCAGAAATTAGCATTAGCCTTTACACCAGACTTTGTTATTCCAGTGACACAGAAAACTAAACTGCTTAAAGAATTGGTACTGATTTAAAAAAAAAATTAGAAGAAAACAAAATTTGTATGCAGAACAGATTTTTCTACTCTGAAACTAATGAAAGTTATTGGTGCACATTTTTGTAAATCCTTAGCAATGATATTTACCTTTAAAGGTACTAAGGAATTCCTTTTCCCCTGTATGGGATATGCATTCAGTGGAGATAAACACAAACAGGAAACCCTCAAACTCGGCACATTCAGGCATACGTCTGTTGACACCAAGAGGTACAAAGGGAGATTTAAGGTGCTATCCTAGATAAAATTGTGGTCCACCACCACAACTATTCAGTTAGATGCCTGCACCAGACAGCCCCAGGTAGGTACAGTGAAGGGGGCAGTTTAACTTGGTAGCTGTGGATGCCTACTGGCTAGCAGGCAAAGCAAACTAAATAATCTCTGTGCTTTTGCGATGGTGATGGAAAAAAGGATTGGTAGGCAAACACTGGCCTTACCTTGAATGCCAACTTGCAAATGAAAGATGCCTCAGAAGTCAGTTAAAGTGTGTGTCACCACAGCATCTGGCAAACTTTTATTGATCAGATGCTGTATGCTGATTTTAGAGCCCTGTCACTGGTATGACTGGTTGACCTTTGCCCTGAGAATTCCCAGTGGGTTAGAGATAACACTTCCTTGCGAGCAACTGCTCATGCCCCATCATACTTATGTCCTTCTAACTGGCTCATGGCTCAGCAGAAAAGAGGTCAGCAATTTTGGGGTAATTGGGTTCTCAGAAATTTCTTCCTAATCTGGAGGAGCAAAACAGATAGTTAAGGACCTGAAATAGGAACATAAAGACCTTTCCTTTAAAGCCTTTTTTTAGTATTTACTGTTATTATTTCTTCTTTGTTGGTATTTCTGTATGCAGTTTCTTAAAGATGAGCTATGAGACTTCTCAGAAGAGACCCCTCTTATCACACTAATTGAACCTAACATGGAAGAGCTGGATGTTCCTGTAGTGCTCTCACTAGTGCTCAGACTGGTAGCCAGGGAGGAAGAACTACCTGACATTTTAAATTTCAATCTACAAGGTCATTGTGTGAGAAGAAAGACACTGGGGTGCTGGATCATGTCCAGAGGGCAACCAAGCTGGTGAAGGGTCTAGGGCACAAGCCTTCTGAGGAGTGGTTGAGGGAGCTGGGGTTGTTCAGCCTGAAGAAAAGGAGGCTCAGGGGTGACCTTATCATTCTCTACAATCACCTAAAAGGAGGTTGTAGCAAAGTGAGAGTTAGTTTAGTCTCTTCTTCCAAGTAATGAGCGACAGGACAAGAGGAAATGGCTCCCAGCTGTGCCACAGGTCTAGATTATGTATTAGGGAAAATTTCTTCCCCAAGAGGGTGGTTAGGCATTGGAATAGGCTGGCCAGGGAAGTGGTTGACACACCACCCCTGGAGATATTTAAGACGTGTAGATGTGGCACTCAGGGAAATGGTTTAGTGGTGGACTTGGCAGTGCTGGGTTAACAGCTGGACTAGACGATCTTAGAGGTTTTTTTCCAGTCTAAATGATCTTATGATTCTATGATAAATACCTGGATGACTCCCTGAATTCAAGCATAAACATCTATTTCCAGCATCAGTACATTCCCAAGAGGGAAGGAGCAGTAAAATGCATTACAGCTCAGAAGAATCCTAATACTTCCATGTAGCTGGCAAGGAATAGGCCTTAACTTGTACTTCAAGCTGATCTGAAAAGCACAGTTGAAGTTTGAAACACAGTGACTTATCTTAGGCTATATCTAGCCAATTCTTCTATATTTAGCTGCTCTCATAGGTTATAGAGCCTGTCTTTACATTTCTGGACTACTGCTTGCCCCAACAAGACAAGAATACAAATGCAAGGAAAAGCAAACAGCCTCAGGCTGTATCTGAGTACTAAGAGATGTTTAAATTACCATATTGTTTTCAAAACAAAATTTTAAAAGTCTGCATATCTCTAAAATTCTGTTATAAAAAATAAGAAGATTGTTTTCCAAGAACGCTTTCTTAACGAAGATCATTAAAGACCCATCTAAACCAGGACCTGGGAGCAGCTCCCAATGTTCAGGCTGAGTACAGAGAGTGGGTTGGATCCTGCATTAGATTGAAACCAGGGTGCATGCAAGCCCCAATCTGCTATACTCTAGGTCCTAACACAGTTTGAATTCAGCCTTATATAAGGCTGTTTTACAGAAATTCACAGAATATAAAAATATTCCTGTCTTCTATCAGAGAAGAATTAGAAGACCAAACTCCATGCAAATCATATGCAGTGATATGAATCTTTGAAGGTTTGAGTCAAAACAATTATGCCTAGAGATGCAAATTTTATATTAAAAATTCTTAGTGAAGTAAATAATAGAGATCCATATTGAAGAAGTGAGAACCCAGAAATGCAAAATTCTACTATTTAAAGGAAATGTAGGATGCCTTTAGTAACATTTCACAGTTCAGATTCAACAACCTGACTACTGTAGGTACCTACATATAAAAAAATAAGGAATTCATTTAACTCTTTCAATGTCAACTTGACTATGTTTTCACACTACCTGTTGCTTCCCTTAAATTAAAGTGGTTGGGTTTTGTCTCATTAATATTCCAAACTTACTAAAGCCAGTCATCAAATGATGTTGAATATCAAATAGTAAGCTACAGTAATACTTTTCACAATAATGTTTTCACAGAGAAAAATGTACTCCTTTCCTGTCCCACTCATTTACAAACAAAATGACTATGAATTACAGTCAGCCCAATGGAATTATGACATACAATCACCTAACACAGACAGTGTATCTCATCAGTTTAACACAGTTATTCAAAGACTTTGTAATTACAGAGCTCTGCAGGGAAGCACCTTTGCCACTTGTCCACAACTACCGAACTACCATCAATAAAAAGGTTAATTTATAAAGAACAACACAGCATCAGTACAAATTTTGATGGCCTCTTTCCACCAGTTTACCAGACAATACATTTTCACAATGAAGGATATATTTCCTTAATAATTCCCAGAATCATTGTCCACACTTCTAAAAAATCATTGAGGTGGTTATAATCTCAATATTTTCAAGAGCTTGTTAGTTGTCAGAAGTGTACATATTTCTACATATTTTTAAAAAAACCCTTATAAATATAAACTCTTCTCTACTATTGCCCTACTATAAAGAAATAGTGCCATTTGTGAACACTGTTTTATGGAAATTCTTTTTAACTAATTTTGAAGATTTTAAAATCTAAGCAGGCCAACTATAGAGATGGATTTGATTCTTTTTTACATAAAAGGGTTACCTTATCAAGTTCAATCTTTCTTGGAAATTACTAAATAAATTATTTGCAAATAGTGCTCTCACAATTAGGAAAAAAAGGGTTCATGTATGATTTTCACTTATTGTTCACTGGACTCCAAAACCAAGCTACAAATCTTGGCCCAAATTCATCAAAGTGTCTAAACAGATGTCTAAACTCAGGTAGAAAAGCACTTTTTCTGGTCAAACTCCAGAAAGACAACTTCTCTGTAGTCTACATTCATACCTTCCTTGAGGGGAAAATGATAAAACATTGAAACTCAATACCCTAGGAAAAATAAATTTCAAGATCTTGATTGCAGCAGAAAGAAGAAAATGACTGGCTTTTGAAATGCCCAGAAACTGAGCTCAGAGCAAGAACTTTCAAAGAGACTGTTTATTGAAAGGGCTTGAATCACAATGGGGAAACAGCCTAAAAGACCTCATGAGATCTGAAACACTTCAGCAGGTGGCAAGCACTCTGGCCCTCAGCAGAAGCAGCCTGGCACACACAGACCAAAACGTTTATGCCACAACCACTGGGTAGAAGTTGGCTTAGAAAGGAAAGAATACTAGTTTTGAAACAGAACTTCAACCTGATTTCACAATATACTATTCAAATTAAACCAATCTAGTCCTGCAGATAAAAGTTTTGGACCTAATAAAAGAAAGTTTTATCCAGAAACCTTCCTCACAAGTCTGTAAGAAATTAAAAAGAAACTAAAATATTTGAATCTCAGCTTTTTAGAGCTGGTACATCACCATTTTGTTCTCTATTATTCAAAGCAGTTACCGAGGGTTATTTTTCACTACTTCTCTCCTCATCATAAAAAAGGTATCCTACATGTGTGCCTTTCTTTCCCTTCCTAATGCAACCTCTTATTAAGACACTCATTTCCAGTCTTGCCTCCATCCTTTTTCCACAATTGCTTTGCTACAATCACATTCCTTCTTCATCCTCAGCAATTAGTGGCTTTGAACACAGTGGCTCTTGTCTACATCCAGTTCAAAGGTTAATTCTCTACAAAACACCTTCCACCTTCTTATCCAGTCTTTGCTATACCTCTGTAGACATTGATCTTTCTTGTTATGCTTGATTATGTATCTTTTTTTTTAGGAATCCTCTAAGGATAAGACACTTTTCCACACATTAAGTGGATTGCATTTAGTTCCATATCTGTGAGGTTAAGTAAGAAGTCTTTCTAAGGAAGATACCCAGCTTGTAAAACTCCTAAAACTGAAGGTCATGGTTGCAATCCCCCTCTGATGTGGGTCTTACTCATCAAAGGAAAATAATCTTATCTGCAGGCACTAATTTAGACCAAGCTGCTTTGTAAACACACAGTACAAATTCTGAAAATGCTTCCCAATTATCCTCAACACAACCCATTTCTTGTGTAAACATACATCAAGAGTTACTCATGTCACCAGGACAGAGGTTCAGTCCAGACACCTTCCAACATATGCTGGTCACTCCATCAGCACGCTACTGGCTTTGTGCTACCTACAGCTCTGTCTGTCTACGGAGACAAAACCTGAACACCACTAGCACTTTCAGGAACCCTTGACTTACATATATAAGCTGTGATATGAGAGCAAGAGTATGGTGTGAGAAAGATGCATAAATTTTTCAGGGTTAAGCTATTGCAATTCTTTTTTTTTGTAATCTAAACAATTAAGTTTCCTTGACATTTTTAGACTTATATTCATTTATTCTGCATAAAAATAAGAAAAATGTTTTATGGAGCACTAGAAAGCATCTTTAGTCGTTTTTTGTTTAAGATGAGAAAAAATCATTGCTATTGGCCCAAAACCTTGTTTGAGAACTTTACATACAGAGCATCATTTTCCTTCATCTTTTCAAACAACAAGACACAGCAGAAACAGTGACATGATCTTAATCTGGGCAGCAAAGCTGTAGGAAGCTCCAAAGTCTTCCTGAGCTACAGAGCTTGCCTTCAAAAAATTCAGTCTGATAAATTCTAAAAATAAAAGAAAACCACCGAGTTCTGCAAGAGTTAAAATGTTTGTCACATACATATTAATTTCTAAGATACAGTTTATTACAACATATTAATGACAGGAATATTTAGTCTCTGGAGACTGTCAAATTAACCTGTCAAATTCACATAGTGAACATATGTTGAGGGCTGCACTCTTGAAGTGACTTCCAGCAAAGTAGACAACAGACGCTAAAGAGAACCTCAGTGGACTATTTACATTCAGTTTCACACACAGGGCATACCAGTTTTCAGAGGGGCTATAGAAAAAATGTATTTTATTGTCAGTCTTGCAAAGATCCACCTCTGAATAGCAAGACTTGCTCAGTTACTCCCACAAAATGTAGGGAAGGAAAACAAATTTCCCTTTCACAGCCAACCTTAGACCATTTGGTAAAGCATCTTGAGTTCTCTACATTTAATGACATAGAACTAAAGGAAACAGGAATATTTGTGTATATACAATATGTACAATACATCCTACTACACTTGGTTATCAAACACACATCAGTTCATTTGGAAAACATTACAGAAACAGAATAGATACGTTTATCCTGCTTTGATTTAGAATTAATTTGAATTTATTTTTTAATTAATGTGGAAACTGAGGATGGTGACACTGAAAAGTCTTCCTGAAGGACAGAGGTATAATGATATAATCCATATATTGGGATTTTATGATTAATATGGTTTATCAACAGACTATTTCTTATTAAAGTGAATTTTATGTAAAGAAATCCAACAACCAAAAACAAGAGGAGACTGTATCATTCTAGCTGGTGTACCTAGATAAAGTAGTTCTGTGTCCCCTTAAACCCTTAACAGAGGTAATTAAAGCACAGCAGCAGATAGGAAAATGGCAATCCAGCAGAATCCCAATTTTCAGTGGAAATATTTTATCTTTTCATATGTACATACTGATAGCTATCTTTGAGGCAGAAAGTTTCAAATGCTTTTAACCTTGCAGTGGAGTTAATATTCTGTACTCAGTTTAACCACCTTAAACTTCAAGCTGAGCTCGGCAGAGCTCTGTCTGCTGATAGTATTTATCTGGGCTCAGGTGCTTGGAACTCAGGCTGGACTCAGTGTTTCCCCAGCAAAACATTACAAGAAGTTTCAAGGCACACAAGCCCAAGCCGGACTTCAAAACCTGTTTGAAGTCCTGTTTGTTGTAACAGGAGATTATTTATTTGAGTTAGCATGCACAGTAACAGCTTCAAAATGAAAGGTTTTAAATACGGGTGTGGGACTCTGGCAATCCTGTGTTTATCACAGACTGTGAATCTGTCCAGCAAACCACTAAAACTGAGAGACCCTTAGTCAAATTCCTGCATCTACCAGCAACAAAGGTGCCAAACTAGTGACAGACTATGGTTAGAACTGACCGGTCAGCCTAAACCAAAACAAGTTGTGTTTGGCACAAGGCTAAGACCATTATCACCTGACATCCAAAGCAAAGGAACGAAGATGACAGCTTTTTTTCTAAAAACAAGAAAGTATAAAATAGGAGAAAGTGATCAAAGTTACCAGATCATAAAACAGTGGAACAAAGTATTTTAAAATCATGTAATCTCACTTTTAAGAAATGTGCAGAAGCAGGTAGTTGGTTTGCATATTCTTCTCAAGTGGCAGATCTCCCTGTCCTAAAAAACCTGGGACATTTTGATGGCATTGCTGTCATTTTGCTTTCAATGGAAGCTTGTCTTAATTATACCTATTACTCCTGGTCTAACAAAACCTATTGCACATAGATCAGAAAACACAAAAAGGTGTTCCTTTGAGTTCAATCCATTACTTTGAACAAATCTAAGAAATTAGCCAAAGTCAATAATAGTGTCTACAATCTATGGAAGTAAATTCTCTTAATTCCTTTACACTACAAACCTATGACTCCTTTTTATATAAAGACATGCAAACCTTTCTTCAAGCAGAATAGTATGTTTTTATTTTGTTTTTGGGGTTTTTTCCTAAAATAGCTTAGTGGAAAAATGGGAAAAGATATAATTGTCTACAGACTGTGACTATTTTAACTATTAATGTGCCTCATTCAACTCTGTGCCTCAAGTAGATGACTTAGGAAGGTCACCATTTATGTCTTTGTATGGATGAATAACTCCCTGCAAATAAAACTACTGGTTTATTGTTCTGATTATTATTTGATAGTAGTTAGTCAATTTTTAACTAAAAAATATATTCTATTGCAGTCTCTGAGAAATTCTGGAGTTTAAGTGAAGATGTGGACTACTAATTGTGGTTGAAGTGATGTGTATTAACTGAAGTTACATGATGAGCCATGTGAGCCTGGATTTTGTCACCAGTCTAGTAGGGTATACAGATACACTTTAAATCCTCACTTTTCTGATTTTGGGTTTGGTTGAGGTTTTTTTACTTTAAAAGAGATCTGGGTACCTAGGAGTTTCAAAACGTGCAATCATATTTTTAGGGTAACTGTATAACACATGAAGAAGTCATTAAGTGCCAGAATGAGTAACAATGTGAAAAGAAACACAGACCCCCTCAAAATGTCAACATTTTCACTGATGACAACTGCAGATTTTTGGCTAGGTTCTCCAGCAATAAACACCTACAAGGATGTAATTTTAAATGTGATTGCATTTCCAAAAGCTTAAAAGTACAAGAAGAAAAGAAAGCACATAGAAGTCTGACTCTAAGTGCTATCATCTATAAAGTATTTCTCAAAAGCTTTCTGGAAATGTTACTTTTAATAGCACCAGGTGTAAAGAGCAGTGTAATATGGCTTACAAATGACTAGAAGTACTGTTGACACAGGTTAATAATGAACAACAGAATATGCAGTAGAGAGAGCGAGTCACAGAGAAGTGCTTGATAATTCCAGTTTTAGTCACCATCAAAGCTAATGGTCCGTAAGCAGTGGTGTATGTCATGGTAAACGAGACCTATCAAATATACAGAGCACAGGGCCTAGTGAGGTAAGTTATCCTCTATCTGCTTTATTACACAGGCATAGCCATGTTAAATTCAACTGATGGTTTTATTAGCACTAGGGTATATTCAGTCAGGTTTTAAGACAGCTCCTCATTTCGGAGAGAGATTCTTAATTCAGTGCTTGCAGAAAGATGCAAGATACTCAGGTGAAGTATAAGACTTCTGAAGAACCCCTCTCCTGAAAACCCTCTGAAAATTACGTGTATGAAGAAGAAATGAAGCGAGCTACTAAATAAAATGCATAAGCCTGGGTTTGTAGTCCATGGACGGAAGAGGGCTGGTGGTATCTGCTGGTCATGTCACAGGTCTAGATGACACCGAGATTAGGACGTGAGAACACACCAAAGAACACGAGTCCCACTTACAATAGATGAGGGTGTGGATGGCAATGCGATCTTGAAACACAACAGCTGAAGGTCAGCACAATTTGTAGCTAAACACAGAGATTATTCCATCATTTAGCAGGGATTTCTACTCCTCCGACTGCTTTGCAGTTTGAAATATTGCCAGGGACCTCAGCAGTCCCTGGAATGAAAGGGATGAGAATCTGGGCAGAGTTCAGAGAACACAAACATTCAAAGATCTTTATGAGGAAATATAAAAATAACTAAGCATGTTGCACAGTGCATTCAAATAATCTGCAGAGGTGTGATAACCTTACAAATACTGGGAAACTGTTATGAGAAAGAGGCAAAGCATATGAAATGTGATACAAAGGGACACAGACAGTGCAAAAGAATGAAAAAACCACCAGGTGTTTTACATCTGGACAGCAAATACACTAATATAAATTACTAGATTGGGACTACTAGACCAGGACTGCTACTGTGCACAAGCAGCACAACACCCCCACATGCTGACAGCAACTTATTTTATTCACACTTGCCGAAGGGAAAGGCTGGATAGCCTGGTGGCTCATCCCAAACACTAGCACAGAAGAGGCAGTGGAACTTCATGTTTTCCCTGTGCTGTGCTAGGAAGATAGGGTGTTGCCTGCTCTGAATACAGCTGGGCCAAGCTGAACGGTTTCCCTCTGCAGCTCACCGCAGGCTGCTCACCACTGCCTTCCTGTAAGATGTGATCGATCATCACTCCAGTCGCTGGCACAACTGCTGGTGTAGCTGCTTCTTAGGTCAGGTCAGTTAGAAAAATACAGAATCCCTCCATTAGAAGTGCTGGAATTCATCTGGATCATTTTGACTGAACAAAGCTAGGAAGAGACCTTAAGGGCAGCTAAACTGAGCAGCTGAGGGAGTAGAAGGGGGTCCTTGGGGCAACCAGATCTGCCAGGCTCAGCTTCAACTAGAACAGGATGTGTAACCACAATGATGTCCCCTGCTTTATGTCAGAGAGAATGTTTCTGCTGAAGGAAAGCAATTCTTTCTTCGTGCCTGTTCAGGTTCTCTCAGCTGAGAAAGTATCACTGTTTCCAGTAACTGTGGTGGCCTGTCCGCTGCCCACTAAACTAGGATCACGAACTATCCAATACCTCAATTTATACCAGCAAATATGGAACATTCCTTATTGTTACCAGTCTGCACAGGATTAAAAAAAAACAAAACAAACAAACCAAAAAAAACCCACACAAAACCAAAACCAAACAAGTCAACCTCAAATAACTCTACAGTGTTTATGATTCCCTGCCTCATCTAGCATTTTACCTTAATGGAGTATGACACTAAGAAAACAAAAACAACCTCCCTGACCCCTTCATGCTCTCCAATACTTACTTTTCTGGGGGGTTACTTGGCAGGTAGCTTAAAAATAAGGTATTAAACAGAACTGCTGAGTGAGGATGTCTGTCATGGACAAGCATCTCTGCAACTGCTAGTAGAAACCCAAGCCTTCCACTACAGCTGCTGTCTGAGAGCTGTGACCTTTCAGTGATCCAGCTTTGTTCCTAATGCACTGCAACATGCTCAGAATGCTCCGTTCGGAGGACAAATGAGTTTAATGAGCAGTTCCATTCTGGGAGACTGCCTTGCCAGTACATTCTGGGTTCTGTGGTTCATTTCTTAAACTAAAATATTCCCTAGGGAAAAAAAAAAAAAAAAAAGGAGGACAATTCTTGGCTGCAGGGTGGATACAGAAAGGTGGTTTTCCTAAATAATAAATTAGGTCAGTCTTTAAATAAGTCATCTCCTTCTGCCTGGATAAATATTTACCCCTTCCAAACTAATATTAGGTTTATGTGTCTCTCAACAACTTTGTTCTGTTCTGGTTTCTATTAGGATTTCTGGAGTCAGCCATGACAGAAATCAACTAGACAGCTTCAGGGGACTAAAAAAAAGGAACACCAAAATAACAACACAACCGACTTGGCTTCTGGTTTTCAATAAAACCAGCCTCTGTTAATTCAGCAGCTAGGCAGCACACATTTTAAGGTAAGCTATTTCCCCAACAAAAATGACAGCTGCAACAAACTAAACCCAAGAATCTCTAAATGGAACTTTAACACTGGAAGTCGGGAGTTTGCATTTTGAAAAACAGCTGATAATTTATTACTAATTGAATATTAGAGGGGCCTTATCCTTCCAAAACCCAGGGCTCCAAAAGGCGGTTGCGTCAAAGGCAAGGAAACAAGCAATATTTAGAGGGCACAAGGCCCTGCTGTATGGCAGGGTGGCAGTGCCACCTGGGCTAGGGACAGAGCCCAGAGAACAGGTGTGGAACTACTAGAGAAGCACAACTGGGATTATCCTAGAATGAAAAATTAAAGGGAGGGCTATTCCACAGCATGCTGTGAATCTTAAAGATGCCTGATGGCAGACACATTGTCATTTTCAGAAGTTAGATGCTTTTCCATTTGACACTTGACAACAATTTTTATTTCAAATCATTATTGTCTAATGATTTTAGTTCATCATAGTATCACAGAAAGGTTTGGGTTGGAAGTGACCTTAAAGATCATCTAGTTCCAACCCCCTGCCAGGGGCAGGGATGCCAATCACTAGATCAGGTTGCTCAGGGCCCCATCCAACCTGGCCTTGAATGAACCTGGCTGACATCCAGAATGAAGAAGAGCTTCAGGGTTTTCAGTGATTATTTTGAGTTCATGAGACAGCTTTTGGTTTCATTTTGAGCTTTTAAAATTATCTAAATCAAAGAAACATTTCTAACTATGCTTGGCTTTCTTGGTGAACAAAACAAAGTCAAGAGAATGGCTCAATTACTTCCATGAGAGCAAACTTGAGAGGAAGAGAATGGATGTTTATCCATGAGGGGGTAAATCCTTGGACAAAACCAAGTAGGTATAAAACTGTCCATGAAAAAGCAAAGGCTGAAAAGAACAAGATTTCTAAGGAAGCAAAGAAAGGTACAGTAGGGCACCCTTCTCATAGCAGTAGTTTGTGCAAGCTGTGCAGGCACTTGAGGGCAGAGTGTGATGCACACACGAAGGAGGCACAGATAACAAGGACAGGGCATTGGGAGCCACATTTTCTGAAAATTAAGACCCTGACACTATAGTGAACCCTGGGCTTCTAAGGGCAGTTTCTGTCCCCACTGAGCTCAGTGAGGCATTGATGCCTATGTCTTTCCAGTCCCTTATTTTCCAATATGCTGAGCACCAGTAATGTCAAACATTTGACAGAGGAGCTTATCATCAGGTATTGCTGCAATTCACAGCTTCTCCCTCTAAAGGAGAAAGGCTAACAAAAACCTGAGGAATGGAAATTTGAACATTTACCTTTGAATTTTAGGACAAAGAATAGGATTTTCTAATCTCTATATATTCTTCCCCAAAAATGGGACGTGTAAGAGCAAATAAGTCTTCTACCACTAAACCTTACATGCAAGAAAAGCCAAGCAACAGCAGCCTAAGTCAGCTAAGCCCTCAGTGGCTTTTATGATGGGAGTTTTGAATGTAGGGTCTCTTGTTCCGAACCAAGTACAAAGCTGTACTTGTTTATCCTTTCTGCTACAGAGTGTGTACATAGCTGAAGCAGAACAATCAGTCTGAGGAAACATTCCTTTAAAAAAACCCAAAGGTTTAATTTTTTTATTATTTAAAATGGTGGAAAAAAACAAACATGCAATTTCAGTATACGCCCCAGCGCTTTTTTCCAAAAACATTTGTATTTGTTATTAGTTCAGTAAGTATGTTTTGCTGGCCACATCAAAGCTCTTTAATTTATCTGTGATCAATCTGGGGTAAGCTTGTAAGAGAATACCTTTTTTTTTTCCATCAACTAAAAAGAGAAGCAGGAAAAAAAATCCTAGATATCAAACTAATCAAATTATACTTGTTTTTGATCTCTAGCAGCTCCTTAAAAGTAATTTTGGAGAACAAAGTGCTCTGCTTTAAAATTGCTTACAATGAGAAATATTTGCCATTTATTTTCCTTTCAGGAAAGTCCTAGTGCTTTATCCCAAACTCACTGAGGTTTTTTGCAGTGATTTTCATGGGCTTTGGAGCAGATCTCTGCTGCTGTTAAGTAACAGGCTCTCAAACAACCCCTACACTCCTATGCTAGGATGGGTGGGAATGGGTTTGATCTCACTGTGCTCAGAATATCTTGCACAATGTCTGACACTGCAAGTTTCCCCCTATATTAACAGCTGATCCATTAGAAATACCAGGACTTGTGCTGCTATTTAGTACAACTAGGAAAAGTCTCTGGATTCTTTTTGTCTCTTTTCATAACTTGGATTGCCAAAAATAGATTAAAAGTTAAATGAAGAACTTTGCTTTGTAATCTGAATAGATAATGTGCAAGTATGTAGGAGGAAAATCTAACTAAATCATGATCTTGTGAATGATGGGGATAACACTGAGTCTCTATCCCACGGGTCAATTTAACTCATTAAGAAAGGATGGGAAATGACCCGAACAAAATTTAACAGCACAAGGCTTTCTGGGGGAGGTGATGAGGCAAGGAAGGAACAAGATTCACTGGTTAAGACCTAAATATAAACAAAGTTCAGATGGAAAACAATGCACAAGTTTTTCATTGTGCCACATCTGGATGATTTCAAAAGGGATGTGGTAGATTTGCATTCAGATTAAATCTTTAAGACAAGATTTTCCGCATCAAACAGCAAATGATGCAGAAATCTTTTTTAAATGTTGCACTCCATGTCATGAAGAAAACAGTTATCAGACAACAATTATCTTGGTATCACTAACTGTAATCTGTTTTCCATGGTGCATTGCATGTATTTTTTTTAGGCTTTGATCAATTTTTGTACCTGAAGTGCCCATCAATGCGAGCAACATGCTATGCTCCAGCATGCAGGTCTTGAAACTACTTGTAAATGACTTTATTTCTAGTGACAGAGCAGAAATAGGAAGCTGCTAATTTGTAGGAGAATGCTTTCAAAATTCAGCTTCCCCTCTTAATTAGGAAAACAGTAGTGAAATTAGGCATTTGTAGATGGTGATTCTTAGAATTACTGGGATACCTCTGCAATCTGAAAGGTTAAAGCAGCTTTCTTAGAAAACACCTGCCGTGTTAGTACTGGAAATAGTGCATTTCTACAGCAATTTGCACCCTAATCACTTACTATCTGAGGAAAGTCTGACTACCACTGTTACTCCTCAAAAGCTGTAATGAGATTGAAGCACAGTGTGAAGACAAAACTTTTATAGATAGTTGGAACACTTCCATTTTCTGTTTATTTGTTTGACATCTCTCTTTGTTTGGTTGTTTGGGGTTCTTTTCCCCCCCAGGAGAAAGCTACTAAGTACTCTCAGGAGGAAAGAGACTTAACTCATTATCCTTACCTGTTGAGCAAGGATCTCTCTGTCTAAGGCATGCTGCACAGCCCTCCCTACAAGTGCACCTCACAACCCCCTCCTACAAGTCCACTCGGGTTGTATTTCTAGAATAAACTTAGAGCTTCTCACTTCAAGGAAACACCAAAAACCTCTTTTGTTCAACATTGCACTGTCTGGAAATAAACAATGACATGACAGCAGTAAGTGTGATAGCAGAATGATTGAGTACAGGTTTGGAGTTTTTTTCCAGTAGAATGTACTAATTAGATTTTATACAATTGTCATATTTGTAATGTTCCAAAATTGCACAAAAGGGTGTTATGACAACAACTTAGCTGAGATGGACCAAAATAGCAGAAGCGAACGGGTTCAAACAAGCAGACTGTCTCATAGTCTTTGTAGTGCTCAGTCTCAAAACTGGAAGCAGTTGCAGTCCCAAACAAAAGTCAGCAGAAAAATTACCATTTCACTTTGCCTAAGTGATAGCAGAATTTTTTTGCAATTTGTGTTATTTTTTATGTGCAAGCATTTTTGTAGTGAAGTACAGATCCAGCATTTTAAGCCTATTGACAATAAGCTTGTTTTTTCCTTTCATGGAACCTCTGTGTAATGCCTCCCGCATCTCCTGGGATTTGTAGATGCAGGTGGAAAATTACTGCTGGGTGCATTTCAGGAGATGTCCAAGAGCACACAGGCAGATTTTCAGAGCTGGGGAAAGCAATAGACTCTAACACTGCTGAGTTCCAGCTTTCAAGTACTTCTATATCTCAGTTGCTATAACCCTAAGCCCTTCTATAGGCCTAGTAGGAAAGATGTCTTTCAATTTCAAAGTTTTGATCTTGTACGTGTGTTTTTCTGGATGCATATTCTGTTTTGAAAAAAGATAAAACTGTTCCTTCTTTTCCCTTCTTATTTAAAAACTTGTCCTCCTTTCTCCTCTCCTACCAGCACTATGAAGAGAAAAATGGAAGGCTTGGAAAGAGGGAAGAAATATGCCACTATGATCAAAAGAATCTAGAGAAAGTCACACTTGGTGCAAATCTTTCATGTATGTATTTCTTCACAGAACAATAGATCTCTACCAACTCTTCTGCAATCTCTCTTTCCCTTCTGCATAAAGCAGAACATTAGTATTGGTCCAAATGGCCTGATATTTACAAAATTACTACAGAGGTACAAATGACATCAGGGGCAATGGGGAGACTCTTTAAAGTATGTGACATTTTCAGGTATTTTCCCATTTTATGGAGGACACCATTCTGCAGGGATGGCAATGCTGTTGAAAACAAAAATGCATTTTAAATGCCTATGTATCTGATAAGGGAATGCTTCCTCCAGCATCAAAGCTTTTGCCAGAAAGACTTCAGCACTGACTATTTGTAAATTTCAATTTCTTAATTATGGATGACCACTAGCAGCAGTTGAGTATCATATTTCTTGTAAGAAAACCTGAGGCCACACCTTGAGTATTGTGTTCAGTTCTGGGCCCCTCAGTTCAGGAAAGATATTGAGGAGCTGGAGCAGGTCCAGAGAAGAGCAACAAGGCTGGTGAAGGGACTGGAGCATAAGTCCTATGGGGAGAGGCTGAGGG
>JAWWLZ010000001.1:87707739-87718849 GCA_035041345.1 Poliocrania exsul | reverse complement strand
AGGTTTTTAAGGTGAGACTGGACGTGACACTGAGTGCCATGATCTGGTAATCAGTGTGCGGTTGGTTTAAGGGCTGGACTTGATGATCTTGGAAGTCTCTTCCAACCGAACTGATTCTATGATTCTATTTAGGAAATGTAAGAAGATCTCCAAAGTTACTTTTTAAAAGGACACTACAAAGGGTTAACTTAGCATTTTTCCTTTGGCAGTAGATCTGGGTGAACTTAGACACACTCAAAGCTTTTGAAAGCCTGTGTTTTGTGGGTGAATGGTGGCAGAGCTACATAGGCAGAAAGGCTCCATTCACCAGTAACACCAGGCTGACATTGGAAGGCTCCCATGGCACCATGCTGATGCAGGGCTGGGGGCAGCCTGGGTCTGGACTTGCTGCTGGGTTTGCTAGCTTCAATCACACTTGATAGGAAAAGTTAAAGTCTCTCCAGTGAGAAATGAACCATGACAATTGCTAGAAAAACAGCAGGTGCACTAACAAAATTACAGGAGTTTTGACAAAATTGGGCCTATAATGGAGCACGGGATTTGGTGGTAATAAGCAGCTTAGTGATACACATGAGAAGAGCTCCTTCAGAGAGAGATATCCTGGCTTGTATAAGGCAGTAGAATGGCAGTAATTAGGCCTAAAACTCGATAACACTTAGGTTAAAACTGGTAATGATATTTAGAACAAACAGGGGGATGGGTCTGTTAGCATGATTCAATTTTCTTATCATCAGTAAAAAGGAAAAATACTATCCTGTTAAGACCACCTTTATGCACATCCACATCCACCCTCCCGGTGAGACAAGACTTCCCTTTCACCTTATCTGAGCTGTCCAGATATGAAGGATCTCATCTGCTCTACTTGCTTAAGGTGTCTCCGCAGCAGATATCAAGAGGTGAGGACATCTATGGTGGGTGAGTCTTCCTAGCAGAAGATGGATAGGGCCAAGAGCTCTATGCAGATGCCCATCTTTTTGCACAGGTTAGTGTGTAGGAATAAGAGTTTAATGGGATTGAATGCCTAATTTCCAAATAGCTGAAGATATGCAAGAGAAATCTCATGCTGATCTAGATGGTTTCAGAGAACACCAAGCAACTTAGGCAGTTTAAAGAAAGTTTAGCTGGTGGATAACAGAGGCTAATTCATGCCTTCCTCTCACCCTTTCTGAGAATCCCAACGTTTCCTCTGAGCAAATATTCACATGCAAGTCCTTTATTTTGCTGAATAGAATCACAAAATGGTTTAAACTGGAAGGGATCTTCAAAGACTACCTAGTCCAGCCTCTCAGCCATGAGCAGGGACACCTTCAACTCAACCATGCAGCTCGAAGTCCCATCCAATCTGGCTTTGAACACTTCCAGGGATGTGGCAGCCACAGCTTCTCTGGGCAACCTGTTCCAATGCCTCACCACCCTCAAAGTAAAGAATTTTTTTCTTAATGTTCAATCTAAATATTTCAGTTTAAGACTGCTGCGTAGTCCAGTGCCAGCAAGGTAGAAGAAGACTGAATATGTCATGTTTCCCTCACTTAGCAGGACTTCATCTGAACAAGTTTTCCAAAAACATTCTTCCTTCTTTTCAGTCTGATGACATAAGTGATCCTCATGCTCAGGAGTTTGCAGAACTCCTCATTACCTACAGTTAAAACCTGTAAGACTGTTGCATGAGAAATTTTCTCATCTTCTGAAATATTTTCAGAATAAATCTGCTAAAGACAGTTTCAGTATTACTCTTTCTGCTTTGAAGTATTTTTCTATTTGACCTTTGGAACAAATATTTCACAGGATTATTTGTAGCTGAGGAACATGATGGAAAACTTGAAATATTCTCTCTTATTGTGTATGGTTTTGGTCACTGCAATATAAGAAGGACATTATGCTATTAGAGAGCATCCAAAGGAAGGCAATGAAAACAGTGAAGGGTAAAAACTCTGTGAGATAAACCATGATTTTCCCATTTTGAAGACTGACTTTGACAATAGAAAGGGTTATGCAACTTGCTCAAGATCCTTTTGAAGACCCTAGTGGAGACCTGCTGACTCCCGGTAAGTGTCATTAAGATTCAATACTGTCCTCTTTCCCCAAATGATTGACAAGGCCTTGGAGCAATTCAGCAAGACACTAGACCAAACAAGAAAAGAAAAGAGAAGGCAGGAGGAAACATGACTCTAGCAGCAATGGGATACTTAACTGTATTCTGGACGAACAGGAAGGGAACAGTAGGTGCATCTTCATTCACTGATGCCCTTGAAGCCCTGACTTGGGATTACTGATTTTCTCCTACAGATGATCTTCCCATCTTACTGCAGGGAGAGTTTATGTGCTTGTGAAGTGAAATTAGTTGGTCATGATATAGAAAAGTGTCCATCAAAAAAGAAATGAAGGGATGGATGTAAATCAAAACTAGAGCCCTAATTTACTCTCAGGGCTCATTTCAAGACCCAATTACAAAGCACTAAGAGTTCATTTTTTTGACATTAGAGAACAGAACCACATTTGCCTTTCACCTTATTTTTTAATTTATCTTAACATTGGTCTTATCTTAGAAGGCCTTCTAATAACCAAATTTTGCATATTTTTTTCTCCAACTGTCTCTTCCCTAGCTGACCTCTACAGTGTTAACCAAAAAGCCATTGGTTTTTCGATCTTGCAAACACAATGTTTTGTCCACAGAGGCTGGTAAAAAACACTCTGTTTCTGAAAACATGCAATCAGAAAACAAATTCAAGAATGCTGATGTAAAAAATAACTTGTTTTGGCAAGTTCAAGTATTTTGTGTGTGTGTATCTGCAAGGCGTTGGCAGCAAAGCTAATCTCTACTTCATCCTAAATATTGTACAAGAATAAACAAAATACAAAACCACCAAATATCAAGGCTTGCCAAGTGGGGGCAAAAAAACCAAAACACACTGGTAGAAGAAAAATATTTACTTCCTAGCATCTGAAATTGTTATGAGTATTCAAGAGCATTTAGGAAAATGCCTTTTAAAAAAACACTGAAGTATTATTTTAATAACTGGAAACAGGAGACAGAGTCAGTGCTATGGATGTGTCAAGTCTGGCTCTATTCTTCCTTATAGCAGGCTGAATTAGGGACTGCTTGTACCACCCTAGCAGACTGACCTCTTTGTTAGCTATCAGCCCTCTCTGTGCCAAGAGAGTTCAAAGCACAACTTCAGAAGTAAAGCACCTCTCCTAGAAATGTAAAACCAGGACCACAAGTTTGAGCTGGCCAAACCATAATCCCAGGACATAATGAAAATATTGGATTTCCAGTTTCTTGGCTGTTGTGTATTGCCTGTTCCCAGTACCATAAAAACACTGATTATTTCAGTCATCAGTTCCTGGACTCCTTGAAGGCCTGCAGAACAAGACCTACTTCTTCTATTTTATAATGGCTACCCACTCAGTGGCTGTTTGCTGGCTATTGCTCAGAGGTTTCTTGATAAACAGCACAGCTGTGCAAAACAGACAGCTCTCCCAGCATACAAACTGCTAACTTGCTAAGTGTGAAGTCACACTTTGTCTTGACAAGACAGCAAAACTGTCACCCTGGCCATTTTCTCCTGTATCCACTTGGCTGTAAAGCACCGAACTGATGTTTACAAAATGCCTTCTGCATTCTTACAGAGAAACAGCTATGACTCCACTCACATACATCTTAAGACTTATTAAACTCCCAATCATATTTTTAATATTTTCTCAGTCCAAGGATTGATCATTTGATAGTGCTGTCTACATCTGTAAACACTGTAACCTCACTATTTCTTCTTGATTAGAATATGTAAGTCAACTAGGCTCGCTGAGTCTAGGTGGGACTAGGTGAGGAAATAATCTCAAAATTCAAGTTGGAGGCTTTTGAGCCAATTGCTGCATAGCCAGCTTTCCTCTCAAAGCAGTGTGACTATCACAAAATGTTGGGTGCCACATGTAGGGTACCTAACAAGCCTTACTGAGCAGCTCAGAGACATTACCCTGAGTAATTCTGTTCTGGGCTCTGCCCACATCAACACGGCAGCCTGCTGCAATGCCAGTACAGACCTCCTTGCAGGGTAGAATAAATGTGCCTTTGAGTTCCCCACACAAATCAACAGGGACTGCCCTTACAACAGAGACAGACATCAAGTATGAAAGCCAGTGACGTCTAAGGCCATGGGAGGTGATCCTGTAAATCATAAGGAGGGTGTCATATTGACCAAAGGAAGGTCTGACGTGCAAAAAGTGTCTTATTTTTGAAAGCCAGGTGAAAACTCATGACTCAAAGAGTTCTGTAGATTTCTTGCAGGGTAAACATTACTTTGGAGCATTAACTGTCTACGCTGCTGTGGCACAAACAGGCTACATTTTTGAAGCTTCATAAAAGTCCTAAGAATGTTGTGCTCCCTTCCTAAGAATTTAAAAGCAGCTTTCTTACTTAAGTGTTCAGTAAAATGGATTCAGATGGCAGAAATATGGTAGAAGGATAACAAGCTGCAGTAGCACTTGCTTACATCTGCTTTACTTGAATATCTGAAGTCTATATCCAACTTGTTTAATTTGCTTTTCAACTCTGCATCATGAGTCTGCTGATAATTTGACCTCTACCGATGTGGTAGATCACATCTATTATCTACATGTGTCTTTAAAAAACCAAAAGAGTATTTTGACAGGGTTCTACTTCTTACAATTTACTTTTTGATCCAAAGTTATTAAAGAAACAGTGCTTCATGAACTGCCAGTAGTGAGAATAATGGTTTACTATCCATTTGGTCACAGTTAAGCTGAAATAACCCTGCAGAATTACACACAGTCACACAATTTGTATATACTTTTACTGAACATTCTTACTGGCTCTTTTTCAGTCTAAGAACAATAAATTGGAGCAGGGTGCAGGGTCCCAAACTCTGACTAGCTCTGCCCCACCCACACTGAGAAAACACTTAAGTCATGTGAACTTGGCCATGTTTGAGCTGACAAACTGCTATGAGACAGCACAGTATAAATGGCCCATATTGCTTCCAGAGAAACAAGCACCTCTGCAAGGTACTCTGAAGGTGTTTAGACATACCAGCTGGGACAGCCATGCTTCCTGCTGAATGTGTGATGTATAAATACACCTTTTACAGCTGAGACTTTTAAAGACTGGCATCCATGTAATCAACTGCACAGGAAATAATAATAATAAAAATACCCCTTTTTCTGAGCTTTGCCTCTTATTTGACTTAGACTTGGGCAAAAAGATGAGAAGGTTAAGCTTTCTGAGTACCTGACACATATTGCATGTCACCTTAGAGCTCCCACTAAATATCTACAGGTGTGAGGCACCGTAATAGAAGTTACAGCAAACACTGACTGGGAATCCTTCTTTCATAGACGGCATTTTCATATTGTGTATGATCTCCATGGAATGACCTGCTGTGAAATCTAACTGGAACTAATGAGTTACAAAAGCAGATCAGAAAGGAGTTACACATCAATGAGGACACATCCCACAGAAGTCCTAGACATCTGGATGCATTATCAGTAACCGAAAAAGTAAGAACTCTGCTCCCAAATGATCAGCAATCAGGTTTGCATCTAGTCTGAATGCTGCTCAACTAGCAGGGGCAACGCATCATTGGTCTTCACTTCTCCCTATAGATATGGTTGTGTTTCTAAACTTCCTGCCAGCGGTAAAAAGTATGTTTTGTAGTTTTCTTGCTTTAAACTTTTTGGTAGGGTGCAGCCCCATCAACTCAGGCATTCTTTCTGTAAATGCAGACACTGGTTAAAAAAACAAAAGCAAACCAAACAAAACCCAAAATCCAAAAACCTTTCTAAAGGTTGCCAGATAGGACAGCCAAAGGGAACGTTATTATGACTAAGAGGCTGGATTCCATGCACAAACCAGCTATTTGTAGTGATAAAGCATAAAGGTTGAACAACTGAGGACAAGACTTCCAGATGTCAAATGGAAAGTTTCCAATTTAGGAGCAGCAGAGGAAGAATATGAATTAATACGGAAGGACCAAATTAGCATTATAAAAATTCTCCATGCCAAATGAAATGCCATTGCAAATAAACTCAGGAACTCTCCTCCTTCTCTTCTGCTCCCTGCATTCCAAGGAGCATTGAATTTAGAATAGCCACGGGGAATTTTAAAGAAATCTTACAGTTAAATGCAGTGCAAAGGCTTTGGAAGGTAGAGAGACTGTATCTTCTTCAGACACTACTACTGGTAGTAGATTCTTCGGTACTTTTGTTTAAAATCAAAGTAATAGCATGAACTTAAATTTTCTCATTAATTTTATCTTTAGTGAAATTGGTAAAGATCAGATCAATTCTTCAGCAGTTTTGAAGTGGGGGTATTAACTCATGATTTCTACCTTTTTATTAACCAGAAGAGAAAACAAACACACACACAATCTCTCCCTCCCCCCCCCTCCCCAAACCAAACAAAAAACCCCCAAGCAAAATAAAAATACATTAAAAATTAAACACTTTGCAAATACACAAAATTCCCCTAGACTACATTTCAGTGCTACCTTTGCTAGCTCTACACACAGAGACACTGTCAGTCTGGGGATCCTATACTGCAATATTCTTTGCAGATGGGTCTTAGTGGTCTTACATACTTTTTGTGGCATGAGTTGGCAGGTATCAGTCCACTGTGGTTTTCCTCAAGTTGAAGATATATCACGGATCGTTCAGTCCATGACAAGGATTGTTACAGACTTTAAATTGGACTCTCAGAAAACGGGTGCACCCATCAGCACTAATAGACTGACAATTGCCTCAGCTGTGGTACAGTTTTTCTGTTGAACCTGCATTTTAGAAATCTCCCAAATGATCCAACAGAAAGTGGAATTCTCACATGCAGCCATGATTCTGACAAAAAAACCAGACAGGTACAGGAAACTGCTCTGAAAATAAATGAGAAACATATATAAGAAAAAAAACTGATAGGATACACTACACTTAAGACTGAATGATCAGGAAGAGCAGAGTGTTGAATGCTGCAATTAGATTAACAGCATTCGGCACTTTTAAGACCTCAAACAGTAGTTTGACATCTTATCATTCTGCACCTCTTAGACAGCTACATGGTATAACTGCATGAGCCTATGCTCCCATATGGACAGCCACTAAAATTCCAGCACAGAAATTGGTAACCAAAGGTAAATAAGTAATACTCAAAATTAGCAGAATAATTTCACTCTGATTCGATCCCTGATCACCTGGCGGTATCACCTGCAGGTCTGAATGTCTGATCCTACTGGACAGAAAACAGAGGCCAATAGCCCCACATGATATTTGTGAGAAACCTGACAGCAAAGTCCCACTTTTACTCTTGTAACATCCATGATTACGTCAAATACACAACTACCCTCTGCATTTTAGAGACACAGCTTGCAAAGGGGTATTAATTAGTTGACCTAATATTTAGGTACATCCAGACAAACAGAAGAAAGCAGAACTAGGAGCCTCCTACCTTATGTTTAAATATTCATCCTCAAAAGTTGCATCTGAGGTTAAAGAGCAAATAACATCCCAAAATACCAAGACTCCTCCCTTTATGAGAACAGCCTGAAAAACTCCATAGAAATGCAAATGCTATCAGTCATTCAAAGATGAAAACTATTTATTGACAAGAACTCATCTCTTACATTGTTTGCCAGCACTGAGATAAATGATATAAATATATTTCACAAGTATGAATAAAAAGTTAATGGCTATTGCTGAAGGTAGAATGTGGCAGGAGATGAAGCAGTGGATACTGGGTTATCCCCTTCACCTGACAGATGAACATACTTGCATCTGTGATTCTCATAGTTCTTCAATAAATCAGTAAATATATGGAGCAGGACAGGTTACTTACTCTTCTACAGTCAAAAAATTGCATGGACCATTAAAAGGAATTAAAATCTTCTCAGTTGACTAACGGGATTCATCTTATCTGAACTTATTGGACCTCTTGACTCAAACTTACCTAAGGTGAGCATCTCAAATATGCTGGAAGGATTTCCTCCTCCCCCAAACCATTCAGTGCTCTCCACTGGTTTTGGCACAAGCACAGATGACTCGGTCAGACTGGACACATACCTTTTAGCTAACAGACACATGAAACAAATCTCACCTCAAGAATATGATGAATTCCTTTAGGAAATACCCTTGTCAGGTCAGAGAACCTAATTAGCACTTTGGAGGGCTTCCTGCCAGGGAGCAACAATCAGCCGCTTCTTTACAGGGAAGACAACTAATGGCATATGCAGAAGGGTCAAAATCAGTGGCTCTATCAGGAGATAAGTACCAAAGTACAAGCTTCTCTGATAAAACAGAAACCTATGATAGCAAAGGAAGGAAGATCAACATGCTCTCAAACATGCAGATAAAACCAATACAGGTCTTTATTCTGATAAACAGCATAAGATCAAGCTTTAGCTTGCCAGCTCTCCAGGTACACAGCAGAGGGAAGTATAGGAAGGAGAAACTGACAATAAGAACATGGGAATCCTAAAAAGGGAGAAAAAGAAAATACAGAAAGCATCTGAATCTCCAAATGTAAGTGTAGGCCCAGGCAAAAATAATGCACTGCAACTGAAAGATCAGACCTAGGCAAATTATATTTGATTTCTTATAAATCTATTTTTGCCCAAAATATATTACAGTTTACTGAACTTCCTGAAACTCTAAGGGTTTGTCTGTTAAATTTGCCTGCTAAATTTGTTCACTAGCATGTCTTCTGAGGCATCTTACTCCATGTTTAGGTTCTTGAAGATGCTCACAGATGTATTTAGGTGACTGCTGTTTAGCCCTTCCCGTGTTGGACTCAGTATTTTGGGAGATTTCACAACTTTCACAATGACTTGTCAGTGAACACAAAAATTCAGCTAACATAGCCAAAACAGCCATGTTCAGGTTGCTGCTGGAAGGCAGAAAGGTGAACAAACAAGGGGCAAGCACACAGCTATACAGCTGTGTGACCCAGAAAAAGCCCAGGAAGCAGAAGATGATATACGAAGGCAAAAGACCTATGCTTACAAATGCTGTCACTTCACAGTGGATTTTCTATTCAAAAGGCCAAAACTACAGAAATACCAAATATTCTGCAATAGTGTTGACACCCTCAGTGCTAACGTATCAACACAGATATGTAAGAACTGAAGTGAAATTTTCAGTCAAACATATAAACTCTTCCTTGAAGTAGGTTGGTATTTCCAGGCAACCAGAACATAAAAACAAAACAACTGACCTCCATGCCTATTACAACAAATCTCCAGCACAGTCTGGGTTTATGAAATGACAGGGCATGATGCAAATGTTGGCCACTGCACTGAAGAGAGTGGCCTACTTATTACTGTGGAGAAATTGCGATCAGACAAGAATAAAATTATAACAAAATAGCAGAGGAGATGGAAGATGTTTCCCACCCTTGAAAAGACATGCCATTCCAGTTCAAGACTGTCCTTTAACCAACATGGCCTGAAGGGGCTGACCACAGCAGAGATATTCACCTGCAACAGTTCTGGAACAGAGTAAAACAGTGCTCCTGTTGGAGCAAAGAACTAGACAGTAGTTTGCCAGCTCAAAAGGGTTGGATATCCCCAGCAGCCCACAGGACAGAACACTATTACCTGGGTGGCTAGCAGCTTTCTGTGGACAGGCTACATAGCTGTAGCCTAGAAAGAGTGAAAAAGACAAAGATGTCCCCCTCAGCTCACATCTTACAGGCACTGTACGCTTTTAGTTTGAATCCCCCTCATTCCAACTTCCTGGACACATAGCAAAGATTAAATCAACTCATTCAGAAACATACAAGTCATCTTCTTAAAAAGAAGTCTGTGGTTTGCTTTATCGAATCTTTCACAACCACTTCCAAATGTACATTTCCTCAGTTGAGCTCCATATAAGGGCTACTCAAATTTCTCCTTTGCACCTCCTCTCCCCTGCACATCACCACTAGCACCTACCTAGAAAAAGCTGTTAGCTAGCATCTTTAACACTTCTGCGCTGTGCCTGCATTTTGGGGGTGTCAGCCTGCGTGCCTGACGCACATCAGAGAAAGCTGCTGCCAATAACGACACAAAGTTACCCTTAAGAGGTGAGTGTCCTGGCATCAAGGCTCTTCACTTTATACCATTCACTGAAACATACTCTTTCTGTCCCACTGCATGGAGACTCACACTGTCTTGCTTCAAGACAGTGAGGCAGTGCTGCTGGGTAGCAGCAGGGTGCGAGTCATGTTTCTGTTATGGATCTCTTCTGAGTGCAAACATAACTGGCCACTAACACAGCTGCATTAGTGACAACTTCCACGTGAAAACATGAAGGCTGAGGGTAAGCCACGGAAACTGGGTCACATCCCCAACCATGTGAAGTGAAACAAACTGTTCTGCTTTTTACAAACTTAATTGCTTTCAATATATGTGATTGCTAAAAACCAAGCCTACAAAGCATAAATCCTGCAAACTGAGCATAACCCTGAAGCCATGCATCTGGCTTGCTAGCTGCATTGACCTTACTGTGTATATACACAAAAGCTCCACATACACAAAAGGCCTGATATTGCAAGGAAAGCTGCTCTTGGGCAGAGTGACTACCCTGCAAATTGGGAGCATGCTGGATTACATGGCAAGAGGAGATCTGGCACTCAAGCTTCTCCTATTGCTGCATCAAGGTAAGGAACCTGCCCATCCATAAGGACTATACAAACCTGGAAGACGTGTCTGTAAAAGTCCTAACCACTGGCAGGGACACTTCACATTTCTCTAGTAAGTACTTATGGAGGACTAGTCTATACTAGTCTGTCCTGGGTAAGCTATGCCATGCTTGCTAGTAAGCAGTCCCATAAACATTAATTTTTGCATAGTTGTCACAGGTGTCAATTCTGGTTTTCAGTTCTGCTGACTCAATGACACATGAAAGGTAGAATCTGGAATCACAGTATCAGGCAGGGCTGAACAATGCATGCAATTCTTTCCTCTTGCATAGTTTCTTTGGAAATGCACTCTGACACTATCAAGTAGAGCTGTTATTCTTTTGGCCACCTCTAGCAAAAATTATGGTCTCAAGATTTTCCTGCCCGGACTTGTTTGCTGCTCCTTCAGCTGTGATCAGGTGAGTCAGAGGGGAGTTGGAGGTGTGGCCTGGT
>JAWWLZ010000001.1:87691684-87707639 GCA_035041345.1 Poliocrania exsul | reverse complement strand
AAGGGTTGGACTTGATGATCTCGAAGGTCTTTTCCAACCCAATCGATTCTATGATTCTATGATTCTATGATTCTAAGATAATAAAGACACGTGACAGCAAGTAGATCCACACACAAGGTGGCCATCTATAATTCTGGGCTGTGGTCTGTTTAGCATAAGCGATTACGGTGTCTCTCTGAAGCGCGATGTGTAACTGCAAAAATTAATTTGGGGACATCACTAGGTCTTTCAGTGGAGATTAATAGCATCTTCTTTGGCAGTTAGCCAGAGGCATGTGAAACAGCCTACACTGGCTCTCATGACATCCTATACAAATGAAAAGAGTTAGTAAAAAGAGGCGAGCATTTTTCTTTTTCAGTAGAGAAGTTCAGGCACTTAGAAATTTTGCCCTACACTGAATAGCAAATAAACTGGATACATATAGTTGGACAGAGAGATGGGTTCTGTGCATTGCAGCTGGCTACATCTCAGAAGATTAGCACAGACACCTCTTACTACTCGGACAAACTTTACTGCAGGATAAAATTGCTCCCTATCAGTCTAAGAGAGGAGCTTCTACTGCACCTCCCGCTGAGTTTACCACTGCCAGCCCGGCTCAAACTGAAGCAAAAGACAAAAGCACAGTAAGATGAACAGAGCCACATCTCTCTGAAATTCAAGGAGGGAACACTGACTCCGACAGATTCAGACTGCTACTTTCTGCTATCAGCTTTCTGTACACCAAACTCACAGAGGAAACTGAGTAATTCCAGGTAGTTTCCTTCTGAATCACATCTAGTGACATTTGTGTTCTGGAAGGGATGAGACAAGCTTATTTCTCCTGACAAGAAACGTCTTAAACTGCCAGCACGTTTTGGGACTAGAAGTTACTCCAGACTGTTTGGGTGGTACCCCTCAGAGACTGGTGTTGCCAGCAAAATAAGGCACCTAAGAAGTGAAGTGGTTGCAGGGCAAATCATCATCTGCCTATTTTAGAAGCCATGAGTGGGATCTACTGTGCCTTTGTGAGGATTTGGTAACACTGCTGTATCTTTTTCTCCAAGTCTGGACTTGCTTTCACTGGTGGGTTGACAGAAGGGAGGAAGAAGGTAGTGCATTTTGGAAATTATAGGAAACATGTTGACTGCGTCAAACCCTCTTCTCTCCTCCTCTTCAGTTTTGCCGAAAGAAATTAACATTTAATGTAAATAGTCTGCTTTGATAGCTGCCTGAATGCCCCATTAAACATTTTCCACACCTCAAGGGAGACAAATATCCTGTCGTAAACTGCAATTTGTCACGGATTTTCTAAGTCACAGGTTGACACAAGAAGCAGTTATCACTCTGTGATCAGTATGGAGACGCCACTACACTCATTAGAAATACTCTTCGACTGACATAGCAAGTGTTGGAGCGCAGATTTAAAAAGCAAAGCCCTCGGGTTTTGAACACACGGCCCCTAGAAAAATGTTAACAGAGTTTATTTCACCAACACAGCACTGAGTCAGTAATAAAATGTAATTCTCTGAAGGACAAGTGCCATTATTTGTTGTGATTGTAGTTATCAGTATCCGTCTTCTATTTACATACCATGTAAACGTATAGTATACTTTGTAACAGCACACTGAAAACAAAATCCCTGCTTAGAAGAGTTTTAGCACTTCTGCCCCAGTGACAAATTTAGTCCCATAAAATATTTAAGAGCAGCAGCAGTGTGCAACTGGGAATTACTTGGAGCAACCTTTTACAAGAGCAATCCACAACTTCAATCAGAGCCAGTGAGCGCTGAAGGACAGTAACTGCACAGAAAAAATCCCCGCCCCAGCCTCCAAGTCCAAATAACAATGCAGAAAAATAACTAGCCAAACAAGATTTCACTGTTAAAAATCGCAAATTTGTAATCTCTACTCTTCAACCTCCATCCTTGTCTGATGAAAATGAGGAACAAAGAGAGGAGACTAAGATCCTCACAGGTTTGCAAAAACAATTTTCTTCAGGTTGGGCTCTAATACTTTTGTAACTTCCCTCCACTTAAACCAACTATGAGTCATGGCTGTGATCCAGAATTCCCAGCATAAGCACCTGTACAGAACTGAAATTCGAGGTGGCCTGTGAAACTGTCCTCCTAAACTAAGTGCCTCATTTCCTCTGTACTGCCAAAAAAGAGAAGTGCCCTTAAAAGGCTCCACAGTGAGACCCTATAACTCCTTCTGGCAAAGAAATCTTCCCTCTTTGCCTGAAGACCCTTACTGCTCTAACAGGTAGAACTGCAAAGTCCATCACAAAGCAGCAACACAAGCCTACAATTCTTCTGTGTGTTTCATTGCCTGACATATGCTGCCAATTCAAATGCAACAGCTTCTTTCAATTTATTGAAAGAATCAGGTCTTTTCCCTTTCCACCATCTGACCTTATAAAGCAATAATCTTTTATAAGGGACTCTCCACAACATCCAGAGTTTCTAAATGAAAGCTGTCTTCTTTCTGTGAAAATAAACTGCATCTCTCTCCAACTTTTTACTTCAGGTTGCATCATCCTTTGCTGTTCTGTTGTCTCATAGGTGTTGCCAACTATGAGCCATGGAATCATTGATTCAAGAGTGGCTGTATGAGAATGGGTCATCTGAGTCCACACCACTGGGCAGGTAGGAGGAAGAAGGCCTGGTCTGTGCATCAGCTGTCAGGCAGTCAGCATAACAGGAGAACAGCATTTTCCCCCAGACTGGTTACTGACCTGATATGCCTGTGAAGGTTGTGCCAGAGGACCTCACAGTAGACTGTGTGCTGTTGAACCTTCCCCTGATGAGCCGCCCTAGCAACGGTAGGCTCTGCCTACCCTTGCATTCCCTCTGTTCTGTAGGTCTTGCATCATTAAGTGCTGCTTGTATCTAAGAGGGGACAGGTCCTTCAGCAGCAAGGAAAGCATGTATAGATCATACATAAAAAATATAGATGACAGAACACACAGTATCCAACTTGAATTTTACTTGGTCACTAAACAGTATGTAAAACGAGGCAGAGGGCTTTACTACTGTGAAGCCAAAGTCTCTGTCTCTATTTGCTGACTGTTATAATTCAGTGTTATTTTGCTGTAGTCTGTGTTTGAACACTGTAGTCCATGTTTGAGGTGGCTTTCTTGCAGCTGTGTGGGAGTCTGACAGGAAAGGGAGCCCATCACAGCTCAGAGCCCTGGCACTTGGATACATCTCATCTTGCAGAAGGCCTCTTTCCAAGCTATGAAGTACTGACCAGCAAGAGCAGAGTCACTGCTCCCTGACAGCCCCAGGGGAGCGAGCACACGACTGCTGCAGTGTTCATTAACTTGCCCTGCCTACAGCAACATCTCTATCGAGGACACCATTTGCATCAAAGTCTGCCTTTACCGCAAGGAAGTGGCAAAGTAGGGGGAGGGAGACACAGAGTTCGGCTTCCTCAAAAGGTACTAACACTGATAAAGGATCGGCATTAAACGGATGTGAGGAGAAAGCTGTCATTTATTACTTCCTTATGCAATACACTTCAACGTTTTTCCAGAAACAAAGAGACTAAGAAAACAAAGTAAAAGTCACGATCAGTGCCTTGTGTTTCTCCTGGCACACCACCTTTCTGAGAAAACAGCTTCTCTGAACTCACGCCCAGCAACTTCAATGACCTTGATACAAATCTCGCAATCCTGGTACCCTGTCACTCGCGTTAGTGAGAATCTTTGCTTTTATCTGCAAAAGTAGCAATTTTCTAGTCCCATCTTGCTCACTGGGGCTGGAGGGTGTTCAAAAAGGTGACTTGGTGACGTTTAAAAAAAAAAGTTAAAAAAAAAGAAGTGGGCAGATTAAAAACGTGGAAGCAAACTATTTTAACCACAGGTTTTGATTGTATTTTTCAGTTGTGGCAAGGAAGCTTTTCCTAGGGACTGCTGCAAGTTGAAAACAGGTGAGCTGCTATTGAGGCCCAGGCTTTTGCAGTGGGCTGTAAGCATGCATTGTTCAGCTCTGCTTCCAGGCAGAGGGCTGTGCCTGAATAGGTGACAGAGCTCTTACACATGCTGCCCTACAGGGGTTTGGCCCACATGAGCCTTTGATGCAAATGCAAAGGAAAACCACTCCCAAACTAATCTGTGTAAGCGTCGCTCAGCAGCAATCTAAACTCTGCAGTAAAAGGAACAACTCTGACTTTTACTCTGCAACAGCACAAGAATTACAAAGGGCAGTGCACTTAGCTGGGATTCCCAAAAGACCACAAGTGATATTAATATCGAAGGCACACCTTTTCTCAGTCATGGCTACATTATTTTGACAGCAGAGGGGAATACAGAGAATTGCTGGGGGAAAAGCATTCCAGAATTAATATCCCAGTTCTGGTAGTCATTAATATTTTGAACATCTTCTCCAACAGGTACTGTTCTTTTCAACCTAGGAGAAACAAGAGCTTAATCTTAAACTGATTTTGTTTGGAAAAGGCTAGATTAACCATCTTTATTAGCACTATTTTACTTTCCGAGTGAAGTCCTTTACAAGACCTCCTGCCACCCATACTCCTCAACATCTGAAGAGTTCAGAGTTAAGGACAACTACAGGCAAGAAAGGCCCCAGGCAGAGGGATAGGTTAGCAATGCCTACGTGTGTGATTTTACTAGGTTGCTTTCGGTTTAGTTTACAGAAACAAATCCATTTTACTTGTGTTTTCATGCATGTATACCTACTGGTGGAGGAATATCCCTCGGTGAGATTTCTTATGTGATACTAATTTGTGAAATAACAAACTGAGTCTGCTGATGTTAAAAGACGCAGCCTGTTCCGAGTTCTTTTTCAGCATTTTTTTCCCAGAAAACCCAGCCTATTCAGAGTTCTTTTTCGATGTTTTTTTTTCACATGCCTTTCTTGCAATAGGAAAGTTGCTCTCTGTCTCAGTGCTTACGTCAGCAAGGAGAACCCCTCCCAGACAGCCTGTGGAATTAGAGTGTAAGCTTCTTGGCACGTGTTTCATTTCTGTTCAACTCAGAAAGATCAGAATCAAAATCTGCTTTCTCGAAAAACATACTCTTCTCTCACTCCCCAGAAAACCTTAGCCTTAACCTACTAGAGGATGACAGACTGACATTCAGAGAAAAACAAAACAAAAATTCTGTAAAGCTGGATTCTGAGCACGTAACTGTTGGTGCAGAAGTCTTTCCAGTCTCATTTACAAACACCAGGGCACTACTCTAAATGTATTGCCCAAATCATTAAAAAAATAATAATTCTAAAGGACATAAATGACGTAACACTCCATCACAAGCACTGGGAAATAGCAAAGTCACAGGGAATGATGACACTTGTGAACGATACATGAAAGTGAATGTTCAGTGGAAAGACTGTCTCATTCTTTAGAAAGGCAAAAAAAGTTTAGGCTCGCTAACTCAAATGTCATGAAACCTCAAATATCTAACTGAAATTAAGAAGCCTCTGGCCTCTATCCTTTCTTCACTCATTGAAGATTTAATAGCAGTGAGGTCTCATATTACTATAAGGAAATTAATGCCTGAAACTATACACGAGTGTAGTTTACTGCTCACACTGGTGTTTGCATAAAGGCTTGCAAATCAAACACTGCTGTGATGCTTACATTCACTTTGCAATGCGCTGTCCTTCCTTTAAAGTATAAAACTCTAAGAAGTCCAGACCATACGTGTAGACCTATAAAAAATGTTCCTTACTCATAAATCAGTGATTTACTGTGGGACCCCACCAGTCAGGGCGGATTCACTTTCACCTGTAGGTACAGGACTGTATGAACTCCCGCAGTCCAGAGTAAAGAACTGGGAGACACCAGAGTTCCAGGGGCAACTGGAAGTTTCTTTGCACTTGAAGTGGAACCGCAAGCTCTCCACAAGGGACCTGCTCCCTGCCCTGCTTCCACATCTCCGCTCGCCGGAGTCCTAGTGGCCGGCGGGACCCAGCGCCGGCTGCCACCGGGGCGCTGCCGTCCCCGGCACTCCCCCGCCCTGCCTCACCTGCTGTACACCAGGCACTCCATGTGGTTGATCTCCTTGTCGGAGCGGTAGCGGCTGTAATCCTCCCAGAGGTCCTTGATGGCGGTGACCGCCAAGATAAAGAGCACGGGGGCCAAGGCCAGCTCCGGCTGGAAGGCATTGACGGCTGGCACGAAGTTGAGGAGGGCGATGAACACAAAGTAGACATTGGCTAGGCGGTGGAACTGCTCGAAGAGGTTCTTGGGCAGGAAGGACAGTGCCGTGTATTTGGTGGTCTTGAGGCGGTTGCAGGCCAGGACCGTCCTCTTGGACTTCTCCGCTTCGGCCTCGGGTAACAGCAGGCTGGAGCGCACCAGCCGCGTCTTACTCTCCTTCTTCCTCCGCCTCCTCTTCCTCTGCCTCTCCTTCCCCTCCGGCAGCACCTGGGGCGCTCCCTCTCCTCCTGCCGCGCCTTGGGACATCGCTGCCGCCCCGCTGTCCTCGCCCGGGCAGCGCGGGCAGCTCCCACCGCCAGGCACGGCCCTAAGTTATCATTCTCCGCCGCCCGCCACGGCTCTCCTTTCCTCTTCCCCTCCGGGGGCGGGCGGGGGGGAGGAGGGCTCTCTCGAACCCGTTCCTCACCGCTCGGCCGGGACCTCTCGCTTTCTCCTCCTCCTCGTGGGCCGGGGATGGGACGTGGGCAGGCGGCGAGCCCAGCCCTCCTCCCGCGGGCCTCGCCCCGTCCCGGGCGCGGGGGATGCGGGGCCGCCGTGCCCTGGCCCGGGTGCGGCGCTGGCGGGCGCGGGGGCGCGGGCAGGGCCGGGGGGCGCGGAGCGGGGAGCGCGGAGCGGCGGTTCCGCGAACAGCCCTGCCCCGAGCGCCGAGCCGCCCGAGGGGACAGACCGGGCTGTTGCACTTTTTCGGCTGCTTCTGAGTTTTAGCCACGTGTGGAAAGGAGCAGGAGGTTTGAGTAAGGAAATGAAAAATTCCCACTGAAGCGTCGGCGCTCCACACCGGCCTTGATCCACTGTGCCCCAGCAGCAGCTGGTGGGAGTTTTTACCATCTGAGTCATGTCAAAATACTCCACTTTCCAGCTGAAACCGTGTGCCGCCCTTGCAGTCATCTCTGTGCATGGCCTGGGAGACACGGCACGACAACTCCCGGCTCCTCACGTCTGTCTGATACTCCATCTTTTGGTGGTGGAAGTAGTGCATGGGACTACTCCAAAGCTGGCAACAGAAAATGAGGTTTCTGATGAAAAGCTTTAGGCACTGCCAGCCCCACACTCGTCCAGTCAATGGTGTGCTGTAACACGTGTTCACCGCTATGGGGATTTTTCTGTTCCCTTGTGTGAGGGTAGGTCTTTCCAGCAAGGGATGGAAAATGCCAGCCTTTTGCTCTGAGGTTTGTGCTCTGGGCTTTTTGGAGAGAGATGCAGTTGTGGGTGATGACAGAAAGCATGATGGATAGATTAGAAATACAGAAGAGGATAATCCAGACTGAAAAACTTCATCTAAAGTCACAAGTAAATAAACATAGTAAATAAATGCAGAGGTTAAAGAACAAATAATATGAAAATAATGGAATTATTGCTACTGGCCGTGAAACTATTGCTACCGTCTTTCCAGCACCACATTAGGTTGGGATTTAAGTGCAGACCCTTATGATAAGCGATTTCTGAGACAGCATGAAAAGCTGCACCAGGTCACTTCATACTGTGTCTAAACGATAGCACAGAAGCATTTTGTGGTGTGATCCTTGGTCCTGATCCTGTGATAGCCCAAGGTGGAATCATATTGAGTACAATAGGAAACCCCTGATACCTGTCAGCATGTTTCTTGTTATCTCAGAAAATAGGCATCAAGTATGCACATCTAATCTGGATATAAGGTCGTGACAGGACTGGGGCATCTGGTGAAAGTACCTGCGCCCACAGTTCAGATGCTGCCATGACAAATTCCCTGAAAAATGAGAAGTGAAGCTATTGCCTGAGTCTCAGAGCCTGTAGTTATAATGTGGTGCTGTGTCTTCATCCTTCCTTCTGCCATTTGCAATATGTCTTTAGTTGCTTTTTAAAGAGTCCAGATAATTATGACCCCTTTCAGGCCCTGAGGTACTAGGTGAGTGCTAGTTTAGCACATGGCCTGATACTGGTATGTGTGAAGTCACAAACCCTTTACCAGTGCTGCTGGCAACTCTTCTGATGCTACTTCGAACCTAGTAGGGATTTCCTGGGTACCTCAGGTCTTGGAGTATGGAAACTACAAGGTTTTACTTAGTGTAAGAGGAAAAGGGGAAATTTGTCTGGGTTTCTTTGCCAGGTCTGCTCCTTTTTGATAAGGGGAAAAGTATAAAAATGTTAACAGAAAAAAAAGAGGCAAATTTAAAAAATCCTCCTGATTTCAATTTTCTGTCTTTGATTTTTTTGCTCTTTTTTTTTGTTGTTGTGTTTTCTCTTGTTTTTTGTTTGTTTTGCTTTCCCTTGAGGTTAACTTCCAAGGGTAAGCTGGAATGAACAAAAATCCTTTTCCTGTGCTTTGGAAATGCTGAAATAGGATGAGAAGGACACATTATCATTCCACAATATTCCCACAAAATGAGCTTCATCGGTCCAAGGGCTGCTTGCAGGCAGCAGCGAATACTCCAAAAAGTGAGTTGCTGGACTTTTTCCACGTGCCTGCTGGGATTTACGATCCATTGTTATGTGGGGCTCTGGTTCACCCCTGGCCCCTAGGAGCTCAAGCACTGTTTAGGTTTCATCTTTTCTCTAGATGGCCCTCTAGCTTGTTTACACAGTGGTTGGTACTTAGAGGAGATGCAACAGTAATCTTTTCCTTCTGTTGTTCAAAGCACATCAGCTCTCAGAGCGAACTGTTTATATCTTCATCAATGCCAGGTGGTTCACAAGTGGCTTGAGTACAGCATATCTGAGTGAAAAGATGCTGCAGACACCAATGTTGTGGCATAGTGTGAACCTGTGTTGGGAGGAGAAGCAAGCCAGTTAGTGAGAAAGAGGTGAGTCCACCACATGCTGATGCCACTTAACAAATGGTGTGTAGATCAGGTGTAGCACAGCATATTCGGCAAACGGTAACTGAAAGCAAATTAATGTGGTAACATTAAATTTTCAATCCCAGTGCTCAAGGCAAGGTAAGAAAAGATAAATTCTCACATAACTCTTAAGCTGCTTGTTTAAGGAAAACATCTATGTATTGGGAAGTTTGGAGAGCCTAACCTGAAAGTGAGTTGTATTTACACTTCGTGATATTGGCCACATCTGTGACACCAGATATCCCAAAATTGTCAGTTACAACCCCACAATTATAAGAACTAATCTATAAGTAAGTGGGCTATACTTTAAAACCTGTTTTTCTTGCATAGTTTTAGAATGCTCAGAGAGTTCATGTTAACAGGCTTTCTTCTGCAATGGAATAACAGGAGAGAAACTTAGTTTAAAGATATTAATCAGAAGCTGCAAGTTCTTATGTAATCCTTAGCTCACATAGGAGAGTTTTACAAACAGATACAGCAGCAGAAAGATTGCAAACGGTTGGGTGGGAGCCTTTGAAGACTCCTGTATTTGTTTGCTAAATCGTTTATTTCAAAGCAGTTTAAAGCCTTTGCATTTCAATAGACCAGAGTTAAGGGCCACCCTTGCAAAGCTTCACTATAAAAAAAACCCCAACCAAAACAGTAGAAAGTGTGCCACACCCTGCTCGTCAAGAGCTGAAAAGCTCTCCTCACGTTATTGACTGGGATTTTCTCTGTTGCTAGTAAACTACTTTTTACAAGCAAGCTAGAGTATTGCAAGGCAGTGACATGAGGAAAGGATGTCGCACCCCTCTGCTTTCTGTGTAGTCACATGAGGAATCCAAACTTCTAGGTATTTATACTAAAACTTGAGGACATCTAATCCATGATAAATAGAAGAGTTAGCCTTATTTTAAAAAAAGCCTATAAAAATCTAGTGTTTGCCAGACTTTTCTAGCCAAAAAATTTGGCAATGTTGACACTCCCAAGAATTTAGTCTTTCCTTGCCATTTCTAAGTAAAACTGTGCAGTTCAGTTTTGAGAAAACATGAATATTTGTATCTGGACTCATATCTGAGCTCTCCCTGCTCACACAGTCCAAGTATGTGAGATTGCAAATTAGAGGCAGGCAGGCAGCAAATTCAACTTTCAACTGGTACTAAATACACATGCCAAAGTCTAGCTCTAGCTTTTGAATTACAAAATGACAACTGTGTTGCTCTCAAATGCAGAACATTTGCATCTCCTTTTAATGGGGTGTTATGAAGAAAAGGGGGTGAAAGGAGATAGGTTTTAAATCAATCCGGATGCTGCACAGGCCCTACAGAGTATCACCCTCAAGAAATGTGAGCTATCTGGAAAAACCTGAGGAGTCAAGAGCAAAAGACTAGATTTACTGGATAACCAGAATAAAAATGTGAAGCCTTTGCTATTTTTCAGGGTCATTGGAGCAAAGCATTAAAAATGGGCAATGTCTGAGGATTGCTCTGTGCTCGAATTGCTCTCTGCCACCCAATGAGTCTCCTTCCCGTCCAGAGCTCGCTCTTTGTTGTCACATGGCTGTTTATGACTGTCCTTCATCTCCTTGCATTTTGCTGGGTATCTGCTCTCTGATTTCTCCTGCTGTTAACCTGAATCCAGCTTCCCATGCCCAATATCTCTTGGATTTATAGCTGTCCCCTTAGCCCTTCCCAATGATTGACTCTTTTCTTCAACTGTGCTCATCTTCTTCAGATCATGGACTAAAGTTGAAAAGGGGAGAGATTCTAAGCATCACTTAGGATGATAATATGCCCAGTGATCTAATCTTTCATATCCTAGGCCACTAAAAGCCGAGTCTTTAGATATGCACTGCCTTTAAGGCTAGAAGGAACTGTGGGATTGTCTGGCCTGATACTGTGCTAACTTGGCCTTTTAGATGCCACACATCCTACAGCTTGAAATCATTGTTGTTTTGTGAACAGACTGGCTGCTTAGAGATCAGATAGCCATTTTTATTCCTCTTCTCAGAGTCATCAGCTCTGATTATGTTTGAAGCATTTTCTATGGTTTGGGGTTTTATCAGTATGTGAGAATCGTAACATCAACCAAAAAATGCCTTTGGCCTGATGGTTGCATGGAACAGTTTGAAACTGGCATCCACGTGAATGCTAAGGATGAAACTCCCATAGACAAAGAGAAAAGATCACAAATATGCTACTGATATAATAACTCCTGATTTGACTTGTCACGGTTTTTGAATGCTTGGAGTTATCATTCCATTTGAACAACTAACTCCTTCCTATCATAAGAAGGTGAAGCAAATCTAATTTTAACATATTGTCTAATTTACTAGGCCATTTTTGTAATATTTATATGATCCTAAAGTAAACATCTCTTATATTGGATATTGCCAGAACCATCCATCAAATTACTTCTGATTCTCATGAAGAATCACCTTTGTTCCAGAGGACTTATTTTAATAATAACATGCTTAATATTGTGGAAACACCCAGAGGCCTCAGTCAGAATCTGGGACTTTAAGAACTATAAAAACAACTGTAAAGACATGGTACCACGCATCAGACAAAAATCTGTTCTGCCCTCTGCAGATGAGACGTATTCCATCTGGCTTCCTGTAAAGGGGACAGTCATAATGTTTTGAACCAGCAGAAAGAAGGCAAGAGGCTTTCAGTGTGAACAGCCTGCTGAAAATGCCAGAATTTGTTGAGAAGAGACAGCAGCAAAAACGGCATTATTCCTCATTTCCTTCCAGTCTGCAGGAGATGCGGAGATACAGACAGTGCACATGCACACACACACACACACACACACACACACACACACACACATATATACACACATGTGTATATATATGTGTGCGTGTGTGTGCGTGTGTGTGTGTGTGTGTGTGTACCACAAGCAGTCTCCAAATCATAGAATGGCTTGGGTTGGAAGGGACATTAAAGATCATCTAATTCCAATCCCACTATCATGGTCAGGTATGCCACCCACTAGAACAAGTTGGCCAGGACCCCATCAGTTTGGCCTTGAGCATCCTTCCAGCGATGGGGCATCCACAGCTTCTCTGGGTAACCTTTTCCAGTGCCTCTGAGTAAAGAATTTCTTCCTGACATCTAACTTCTTGTCTTGTAGTTTAAAACCATTCCCCTTGTCCTATTCAATATCTGCTCATGTAAGAAGTTCCTGTCTCTGTTTTTTATAAGGCCTCTTTAAGTACTGGAAGGATGCAATGATGTCTCCCCACAGCCTTCTCTTGTCTGGGCTGAACAGTCCCAATGTTCTGGTCCTGACTTTGTAGAAAAGGTGCTCCAGCCCTCTGATCATCTTCATGCCCCTCCTCTGGTCCCGTTCTAGCAGGTCCATGTCTTTCTTGTGTTGAGGACTCATTCCAGAACTCGACACAGTCCTCTAGGTGGGGTCTCATAAAAGCAGAGTACAGGGGAAGAATCACATCCCTCAACATGCTGGCCACACATCTTCCAGGTCACTCAGGATGGCATCCCTTCCTTCAGTTGTGTCAATTAGACTGCTCAGCTTCCTGTCATCTTGCTGAGGGTGCACTCAGTCTCACTATCCATGTAACTGCTGAACATATTCAAGAGCACTGGTCCCAAGACAGAGCCCTGGGGGACACTACTCATCACTGACCTCCACCTGTCTGCATCCAGAGAAATCTCATTCCTTTGTTTCTCAACAGGCAGAGAGGGGAAATTTGGGTCCTAAGGTAAGCAGGAGTCATGTGGGAAAGAGAGAGGTATTCAGTGTTGCAACAGTAAGGGGCTCTTGTGCAGGGCCTGAGCAGCCCTGATAGACCTTTTCAATGGAATGGTAAGACATTATTGAGGAACAGCTTCTGCATTTTGGAAGAGAGAGCAATGCTACGGGGACCTAGCAAGCCTCTCACATTCTGCATGCATTTCATTGAAAGGTTTTTCCATCTACTGTGCCCCAAGGGCATCTGCAACTCTCGTCTTGCCAGCTACATGTTACAGAATCTCCTGCTCCGCCACACCATGAGCCCAACCCAGCTGTTTGGCCTGGTGAGAGGTTCATAGCAGCTGTCTCTGGCAGATAAGGGACTGGAGTGGGAAGAAGGCTACAGCACTATGGAATACATACCTTTGATCAGTGTCTTGAGTGGGAAGAAGTCTGTCCAGAGAGCAGAGAGGTGCCACGTCCTTTCCTCAACCACCTGAACAGCCATATCTGCTCTATAAGCCTGTTTTTTTGCACACCCCTGGCAAATGAGCCAAATGGACCCCTGTTGAACTGGAGGGACTGCAGATTTGGAAATCTGTACTACTGTATAATAAACTAGATAAGAAACCAGTCAAGGTGTAGGATAGCTGGAAAATAAAGAAATAAAGTATTTTTAAAGTAGCTTATAGGCATGATACTGGTGGAAAATATCACTTTGCAAATGCCTAATAAATATTTCAGTTGTATACATACATACATACATACATTCTGTAGCCATACAGAGCCACTGATCAGCATTTAGAGCTTTCAAATCTGGAAATTTCCTCTAATGATCTCAAATAACTGAAAAAGTGCCACGATAGTTGGTGGAGAGAGCCTGGCACTTCTAGAACCCTGAGAACATCTTACAGTGGGTCAGTAGGTAAATGGGTCAGGTGATGCCTATGTTCAGAAATACATCACTTTCCACTGAATGTAGAAATCATAAGTGATTAGGGCAGAGGAACATATTTCCCTGGTGGCATCCAAAGCTGGGTGAAGGAAGTTTTCCCCTAATGTCCTCCCCAAGCCAGTCCAGAGCACAGAACAACGAGCACTCTGCTGTCAAAGACAGGATTAAACTGCATGGGGCACATACACTACAAGATGCAAACAGGAGAAGCCCTAGCCCTGTCAGGATCCTGTGGCCACTCAGCTGTGTCTGGGACACCTGCCAGAAATTAAAATACACAGTGACAAGTTGCCCTCTGTATGCAGTGGGGCATCAAGAGGCAGCTACTTACCTGCTTAACATCCCCACTTGCAGAAATAAATTGGTTTTAACGTCAGAGGCATTTACTGGGGAGCATTCATAAACATTGATTTAACTCGCCATCTAACATACTGATTCCCAGGGACACTGCAGAAGAGGAAATGCAGGAAAATCTATGTAATTAACTGCAGGAGTAAAAGCAGACAGATGCTATTTATAGAAACTGCAGTTTGGGAGGACACGGAAGTTAATATCCTTACTGTGGCGCTGCCAACTCTTGCTCTTTCAGGGCAAGTCTTACAGTATTTGTTGCTGTTCTTAAAACTGCATATCCTTGTATAATGGGAACTTGCAACAATTTCAGCTTGCTAAGGCAAGAAAATGTGGTTGAAAAAATCTTGAAAGTGAGAACGCCAGAAGCAAAAAATAAAGAGAAGAATATAAAAAGACGTAAGTTAATGTTTTTGGAAACACTGTGATTCTTAATGCAATTCTGTGAGTTTTTTAAATCCTTAGTAATTTTTAACAGCCAGCACTTGGAAATTATTCTATTCGTATAGCAGCTGCTGTAGGAGTTCCTGTATACATGGGTGTCAAAACCTCTTTCACATATCACTAAAAAGAAAATACTGTCTCAGGACATTCCTGAATGCCAATTTGGGTATCTCTTCAAATTAAGAGATTTTTAATGACCTATCATGCTTATATTTTGCTTTATCTATGTTTCTTAAAAACTCACAAAAAAAGCTGATTAGAGATGCTTGAATGAGTTTTTATAGAGATTTGTCAGAGGGGAGCTGTGTCTTCACTGGAGAATTAACAAAGGGAAGCTGGAGCTCTTCTGCTATTTATTTGGTTGTTAGTCAGGATTGCTTGAAGAGAAGTTGTACATGCTGATGTTTCCTTGCTGGCTAGTCAGTGCAGTCAAATTTGCCTTTGGATTTTGTGATTCTGCAGGGCAAAAACAAGACTTCCATTCAGCTCAGATGCCGGGCATGCGGAGAAAAGAGGCTGTGGGCTCTTACTCCTTCTGGGAAGGCAACTGCTGCTTTCAGTCTGCTCGGGCAGCACTGATTGATTGTCTCCTGCCTAGAGCTGACTCAGAATGACCAGGCTTAGTACAAAATGGTGTAAATGGGCTGTAAACAACGAGATTTGAAAAGAAAAGGAGGGAAAAACCTTAACAGCAGGAGAGTGAAAGGGTGACTTTCCCGCCTATGGGGAAATCATCTGTAAGTAGAACTGATGGGAAAAAAATCTGGTTCATTCAGCCTGACTGCTTTGTTGGAAATCTAGTAGCCTGAAGAGCTTTTGCTGAAATTAAGGCAGCATTTTCAGTGGTACCTGCTGGGTTTGTCAGGAGACTTGTGATACTATTTATGGGGAGGTTTGCCCAGTCTGCTTTTCCTCTTGCCCCGGTGGTAAGGGATGCCCTAAGGTCTGGAATCCCTGACTCTGCAACACTCATCCCTGGTAACTGGGGCCTTCTAGCTGTTCAGGCAGCTTGCAGGCTTCCTAATATGTCCACTAATATCAGCAGAGAAAATGTCAAATGCAGTATTTTAGTAACTCACATCCTGAAAAATATTTAAAATAAAGCAGTGCTTTGGGACCAATTCAGACTATCTACAACATAATATAATGAAAAGTATAAAATTCCTTGTAATAAAGCAACACAAGCTCCTGACTACTTCTGTTTTCAATACCCATGCCCATATTCAGTGCTGAATGCCAAGATCCAAACACACAGTTGGTTGTTTCTGCCTTAAAAATTCCAAGCACAGGCTGTTAAAACACCACATACTTTACCATCGTCATCATGGCTAGGCTTCACGAATGAAGATTTGGGAAGGGCACTACCCACGCTTGCTGCAAGCGTGCTGGTGGCTAAAAGGCCAATACAGGATAGGCAGGTCCGGTCACAGAAGGCACAGTGGAACGTCTCTTTGGGTGATATTGGCAAGGAATGGTTCTTTCTGCGTTGTCTTTTTTCCTCGAGACTGACTCTGCGTGCGTTCTCAAAGGAAGCAGCAGCGTCGTGAATG
>JAWWLZ010000001.1:87661730-87687484 GCA_035041345.1 Poliocrania exsul | reverse complement strand
CTTACAGAAAACACTAGGTGGGATTTGTTGATTGCCCTGCAAATTAAGGATTCCAAAAGATCCTGAGAGAAGTTCAAAATAAAGCATTAAGCTGGTATTTAATTAGCATTTATCAACAAACAGTTTTTAAAGCAAATATTAGTACAGGCTTACTAATAAAGGAAAGTGTTTGTGTAATGTCACTCCCACTTATTTTCACCTTGAGGTATTTTAGGGATTGATGACCTGGAAAAGAGAACAAGCAGTGAGTACTGTACAGACTGTGGGCAGTAGGAAAAACTGTTTGTCTAAATTCAGTGTTGTGACAACTTTGTGATAGAGACATCAGGCCCTGGTGTCCTTGGAGTGTAGGTGGGCAGGTGAGTCACTTATTGCTGTCCTGACATGCGATAAGGAGGTGGCTTTTCTCCATTGTCAGAATATGGACCTTCAATTTTTATTCAGTGAGAGACATCACAATTTAAAAATGGATTTATTTTGGCTCACACTTGAGTACCTGGTGTCATTTTTCATTCTGAGCAATGAGCTGCTTAAAACCTATATACTTTAGACCTGTCTACTGCCATTTACCAGTTCCACAGTCTCGAACCACTTTGTCTGCTTCAAAACAGCGCAAGGTATCTGAATGCAGATGATAATGGCTGGAAGAAAAACTGCAGCAAAAAACTACCTTGGAAAAATGCTGTGCTAGAAATCTCTCTTATCTCTGGTCATGCTACCTATGACAGAAGCCATGCATAGGAAAAGGCGTAGGAAAAATTACTAAGTAGCACAATGGTTAATGCATTTATCTTATTCCAGACATTTCCTCAGAAGACTAGAAAAATGTGCAGATGGAAGAAATCTGGTATTACTGCCAACTGAATGGGAGTTTGACAATGGGTTCCCTGAAATGGTTTTGGTTAATTGTGAAAATTGGTCAGAATTATTGGCACATAATATTAAAGAGAAATATCAGAGTATACAGTTGCCTCCAGTGAACTGCTGCAGAGCCTGTGGTCTTTTTGCTAAGGAACAAATTACTAGATGATCTCCAGAGGTCCCTTCCAACCCCAAAGACTCTATGATTCTGTGAAGTACTGCCCACTAACAAACATGTGGCTGAGGGGGGCATTACAGAGCTGTTCAGAAAGTCTTCTATTACTTTATTAAAAATGAAACATTCATCCACACTAACATATTTTTGCTACATACCCAAATTCTTAATTTTGTGACAGGCTGGACAAAGCTGCACATAATTTAGGAGAAAGTCCTAGAAATGTCTGAATCATTAACATTCAAACCAGCCAGCCACAGTATGACAGTTTGAAGGACCTGTAGTCAAACTGAAAGAGACTTGTTCAAAACTGTCATTCCTCTTTCTGAGAGTCCTCCCTCCTCACTTTCCTCTGCTCTTAGGAAACTAGGTGCAGACCCCAAAAGCAGCACCAATTCTGCAGCCCTAGCAAGTTTCAGATTTGGTAACTAGTTATCTGATTTGGGGTTGATTTTTCTTCCTCTTCTTGGGAAAGAAGAACTTATATTAAATTTACTTTTCCCTCCCTATTGTGTTCAATAGAGAAATTTCCTTGGATGTGCCCAGTTGCAGACTCATTTCTGTATTTCCTGGTTTTGGTCCAAAGTGGAAGACCTTTCCCTGTTCCCTACATATCCATCTCTGCTGCACTGGTATCCTGGACCCCAAGGGTTCAGACATGGCCACTGTCTCTTAAGACAGTCATTTTAAATCTTTCATTTCTTCCTTCCAGCTCCCTTGTTTTACTTGTCATCTACCCCAGTCACTTCCCTCACCCTCATCAATTCAACCCTAGCCATGAGGCAATTTGCTTCTCTCTGAAGGCTGCAACCATTTCTCTTTCTTTTATCTGTCATGGTTCCTGATTTTCTTGCACTCAGTCCACTTTGTTCCTCATTTTCTGAAGAAAAAGACACTGACAGTTCATACCTATATACCTATTCTACCTAGGGTATCTAGCTCAGCCTACATCCTTAAAACTCACAGTTACATGGTTCTATCTTTGAAAGATGTGAGCAAATTTGAGTTTGGCACAAGTTGTCACAACACCATTAATTCTATTAATTTATACCAGGGAAAAAGTAGTCTAGATTGTCTATTTTCCATTAAAAATAACTGTCCAGAAAAGATGTGTCCTCTGTCCAGCCACACAGTTCATTCATCCTCATTGCCTGTGTCACTCATAGCAGACTGTTCGTTTTAAAGATTTCAGTAATAAAAAAATATTTCAATTTCCACTAATACTTCATTGTTTGCAAGTTTGGACAATTTAGCATACTTTTGATAGTTTTTTTAAGAATTAGCTCTTGCATACTGCATACTTACTTTCGAAAGGCTGCTTACACATTTTTGTTAAGTTATAGTCGAATTTGTTGCTAGAAATAAATTCCTACAAAACCACATTATTTTGAAACCAATAATGTAGAGAATAATAATGTATAGTGCCTATTTAAAGTGTTGCTCCAGTTTTCTGTCAAAGAACAGTAATGGCATTTGGAATAGAATTAGCAAGTGATATTAGACTAAGAATTGAAAGTGCAGATTCCTTTTTTTTCCTAGGATTCAGTGTGGCAGAGCTGATAATAAAATTGCCTCATTTTCTAAAATTGCCTTTAAAATGTTTTCTTCATTTGAAAAAATGTAGGTGATTTTTAAATATCAGTTTAGTGATTGGATGAGTTATATGCATGCAGAATTTAAAAAAAAAAATCCTTGCTCAATTTATAGGCTGCCTCAGTTTCAAGATCAAACTTTGCAAGCTACCTAGCTGTCTCAAGGACAGGCCTTCACCAAGAAAGGCAGTACACTGGATCATGGTTGAATAATTCTGGTCAAGGAAGTTTCCAAGGAATCTGCTTTTAACCTGCACCTGTCCTGTAGGTCAAAGGAAGATTCTACATTTCATGCTCTGAACCTAATCCCACCCACCCACTACAGTAAACAAGGTTTTGTAGAACAATGTATAAGCGTTTTGTTCCTTGTTTCCATCATGGTTCACTCTGAAGATGTATGTCCTTGCTCTGTCACTAGCAACAAAGTCTACCAGGGCTGGGTCATCTTCCTGTTCCACCCAGTTCCCAACTTACCTGGTTTCCTGATTAGCTCCTTAGAAGTTGTATGGGATAGGCACCACCTCTCACTGTGGATGAGTGTAACAGTGTGTTGCACAAAGAGCTTCTGATGTATGCAAACCAGTGGTTTGTCACTTGTAAATGTAAGGAAGAAGGAGACAGGAGAGTACAAAAGCCAGCTGAGAACCCAGCAGAAGTCCAGAGAGAATCACAACTCACACAGTGGTCAAGAGAAACCATAACATATTTCACGCAAAAACGTTCTGCTTTTTTCCCTATTTTACACCTCTTGGGTACACATGGACCACTGACTTCAAGCAGTACTAGTAGTACTACCAGTAGTACATTACTAGTAGTAATGGACATGGTGATTTAGTGAACAGCAGTGTGAGAACAGAGAAATGTACAGCAGTGGTGGTCCCAAGATAGGGAAATACATAATTCAGAAAACTACTTTTATAGATAAATACTATCAAAAGGCATATATCTTTGAATCTAATGCATTGATAAGAGTGGACAAAGCTAACAATTTCCCCCCCACATCACCAGGAACTTCTTTGATAATGAGGGAATATAGCTGCTTTTGTGTAAGATGTTGGCTGCAATGTGTAAGCATGCAAAGGAGAATAAAACATTTAAAATTCAAAGCTGTCCATGTAAGAAGCAGTGTAGCATGAATGGCCTCATTTGGAGCAAATTCCCATTAATGAGGTTTGAGAGGAAAAGCTGTCAGACAGCTAATAACTACTTATAACCTTGTGTTGATTTGAATTCCTTTACATTGGTATTAACAACTGAATATTGACCACATTGGTTTTAAATAGGTTTGGCAGGACATTATGAGAATTCCCCCTCCCTTCAAATATTTTATGTCCACACTTAAAACCCTAGAAGGAAAAAGTGCCATTTGAGGAACAAACCATTGCACTTGGGAAGTCTTCAAGCTCTCATAGACTCACAGGGGATGACTAGAGCAAAGAAATCAGTGTTCATCTTTCCTTCTTCCATGCCTGTAATTCCTCGTGCCCACACCTCTACCTCTGTTAGACACCTCTACCAAAGTCAGTGGATGCTGACACAAGCTATTTTGTTATCATTAAAGTCCATATTGCTTTGCCAGCTTGGCAATAGTCTGCAATTTAGAACAATAAGTTGGGCAGAGTGCCTTGATGTTTACAGCACAGTAACTATTTTCCTTTCATTACAAAATTGCTATGGCTGCATTAAATGCCAGATGCTTCTTGTTACCTTCCAGTTCACTTCAGTTAATATCTTGACTAGCACATCTTGACTGAAGCACCCTTTTCCCTGTGCCCTTTCTTTTTCCAGATTAAGTATTTCCTTGCAGTGGTTGTCTATTCACAGTCCAGGCCAATAGAATATTAATAAACCAGAATGGAGGCACTCTGAGCTTCGCTATTAGGGGGCTTTAGTTATATCCAAGGGGCTTTCTGAATAGAAAAATTCACTACACTTCTCTTCATAGCTGGGAGGCAAGCACTCAAGTCAGTTCCTTCACAGTCTTATCAAACTGAGTTGTAGTTTTTTAAACTTTGGGGTGTGGTTTTTTTAACTACTGTGAGTGTGTTTACAGAGGCTGAAAGCAGGAACAGGGGTCAGCTGCTGTGTTCTTGCTCTTCTATGCTTCTTGGTGGATGTTAAGGATTGTAAACATAGACTACATGGATAATTTCTGGAAAAGAAACAAACAAACACAAAAAAACATCCCCAGAGCAACCAACCAAAACAAAAAAAAAAAAAGGAAAAAAGCCACAACAGAAAGTATCTAGTCCAAGTCAGTGCCAGCTAATTATAGCCACTGTGTGCCAAGCTGTCATAAGCCCCAGAGTGAGCATGCATGGCTTTGGGCAGGAGGACCTGTGGTGGGCGTTTCTGTCTTGCAGCTCTCTTCCTGGCTCACAGTCCATAACTGTATGCTGTTGAGATTGAAAGTAGGAATAAAAGTCTCTTTCCTCTCTAGTTTTCACATTATATGAATCTCAGTGGCAACCCAGAACTCACCTCACAGGCCCCTGGGGAGGTCAGACTGATGAGGTGAGATAATGATGATAATTCATGCTTGCTATAATTGTGATTATTTCTCCTGTAAAATTCACTCATCTCAATAAAGATGCATGGGCTATTGTTGAGTCTACACGAACTGTTTCATACTCATCAATAAAATGGTTTGGGGGGCATGTGATCCATGGATCTTCTCTATAACTAGTTCAGTATTTAATTCCTGCTAATATAGACCAGGAGATTGTGTCTAATTCAATTTGCCAAAACATAAAGTGCCATTTAAGAGTGACTCATATATGGTTAGATGAATGTGTAGGTCAGATGCCTTTGTAATTCCTTTCAATATCATTAATTTGATATACTGAATTGCTATTTACAGACTCCAGTTCCATGTAATAGAGAATAAACCTCAGAGAAGTAGCCACAGTAAGTGCTTTTAGAGGTTTGTTGGGGTTTTTTTCTGTGCTGTAGCACTGAGGAATGCTGATGTCTCTTCATATCTTGTCTTCAGCCTTGTAACATCATTAATATCATTACACAGAAATATCACAGCACTGACAAATCAAAAACAAAACAAAACCAAGAATACCCAGAGAAATTTCTGAGTTTGGTTTTATTCACTTAGTTATCACTGTAGTTCAGTGAGTGTCAGAATGAGTAATAGTGAAGAAAATTTAGGTCTCAATATCACAAGCTTAATGGTAAAGTAGTGTACTGGTATCATAGCTTGGTCTTTTGACTGTCCTTTTTAGATTATTTTGTGTAATTTGATGCATGTGGGATCATCCAAGTTGCTGCAAGATCAAGGGTGCCATTTTTACATTCCCAAACTGCAGACCTAACCTCAATTTTGAAAACTTTCTTTGGTATTTTGCTTTCTGTATTTTATTTCCCTGAAGGCAATATAGCTTTAACCCTCCCAGCCTGACTGCATCCTGTTCAGCTGGATTAATCTTAAATCTGATTGTTATTAATGAACTTTAACTTGCAGAGTGGTTTGGTCACAAAACAGGCTCAGGCAGCAGTAAACTCACCCTCATGTATAGCTAACAAGTCAAATGAAAAGGGAAAATATGCTAAGGATGCACTTGGGTTAAACACTGATGCACTGAAATTATAGAAACACTCCTTGAAATTTTGGGGCTGTTTTTCCTCTTGCATTCAATGGTATGTTACTATAAAAGGTTGGGTTAAAATGCATTTGTAGAGCAAAACAGTTGGTCCTGAGAAAATGACATCCACAAAAGACACATTGCAAGGAATTATTCTTTGGACTAGTTTTAGCTCTGTCTCATGGTCTGCATGCCCATCAAAGGCTGTATGACAAAAAAAGCACGAGTGATGGGCATGGGCTGGGAGAACAGCTCCAAAAACACACTTTCGATCTGAACTGCCAGTGTGAGTGCATCCCCCGAGGCCCAGTGAGCAAGGTACCGCCCAGAAATTAAATTTTTGCATGGGAAGCTCTGCTGTTACACTGGAGTTTCCCAGGAACTGAGTGAGACAGATTCATAGGTTTGAAGTCAAGAGGTAAATAATAGGCATGAAAAGCAGCCAAAGAATGTGCAAGAGAATAGAAGATGGTAACAAAATAAGTCTTAGCTGAAAAGGAAGTAGGATACTCAGAAATTATGAATAAATGTATGGGGAAAAGCTAAAGGTAAAGGAAATCTTTTCCTGAACATCTAATTATGTTATTTTCCTCGGAAAAGGGTTCTTATTTAGAAAAATCCTGGGGAGGGGAAAAAAAAAGACATTTAGCACCTTTTTTTTACATAGAACATCTGAGGGCAGAATTTGTGAACACAGATTATGTCGAACATTTTTGGCTGGTTTGCCCCTTATTAAGTGATAAGCCCTAGGGAAAGAAATGAGCCTTATCTGGTTTGCTACCCACCTAGCCATTATCAGCTGACATCAGGTAAAGAAATGAGCCTGAAAGAGAGAAGGATAGATGTAAATGCTGGAATTCAGCGAGGTCAAAGAAGTCACACAGATGGATGAAAGGAGTGAGAAGTCTTCCTAACACTTGTTTTCAAATGAGCAACTCTAGCAGCAGAAGCATCATCAAAGCAAGCCTCACCAAGGGACTTTTGTCTCATAGCTGGATTCTCAGGAGTCTAATAAAGTAGAAGCAGTGCTCTGAGTTTTTTTTCTCTCAGATGGGCTATTCATAATATCTATTATGTGCAATTTCCTGTGATTGATGGGTTGAGCTAAAGACAGCGGCCTCTCCTCAATTAGTGTGTTTTTAAGAATCTCTCTCTTTACTTGTTAGGCTACTCCCATAAAAATCAGTTGGGTCTTAGTATCACCAAACTTTTGATCTTCATATCAAATTTGATTGAAGTAACTACATGGTTCAAGAATTAGTGTGGGAGGGTGGTGTAGTGATGGAGGTAAGGAACAAAGGGATAACAAGACCAAACACTGATACAACAAGATTGCAAAAGTTTTTTGTCTTTTAGAAGGCAGGTTCAAAAAAATAGATAGGAACAAGCATTGAATGAACATTATTTCTAGATTCTTGACATTTTTCTCATTCATTTTAATTAAGTTACTATAGATTGAATGGAAAATTAAGAGTACCACCTAAAAAATGTGCAGCTGCTGCAAGACATCAAATCTGAGTGTTTTGCATTAAGTTGTTTGTTCTGGAGTTTGATAAAGAAGCTGAGTTTAACTGCCTCCCTCTTTGGGTTCCTCACAGAAATCTGAAAGTGCATGTTTTAAACAATATATTTTGAATAAAAGAAGAAGGAGGCTGCTGTCATGGTACTGGGAACTGAGGAAGAAAATACCTGCTTGACTGAGCTGCCCTTTTCATCCAGAGTATTGTGAGACAAATGCACTGAATCAAAGCCTGAGCTCCAGATGCCATGTACAGTTGGAGATGGCTTCCTGCCAACCAGTTTCCAAAGCAAACAAGGAAGAGCAAATTTGCGTAACATAAAGTACAGCCACACAGGGAGGCAGTGAACTGGGTGGTTCCCTTCAGTGTGGAAGGGAATGTTAAATGCTTCAATAGAATGTTGCTTTAGCCAGAACAGAGCCTGAAAGAAAGAATACAATTTTCAACTCTGATCTTAAGCTCTCTGAGCTTAACCAAGTCAGTCAATGATGTTTTGGCTGGGAGTGGTGTAGTACTGTGATTATGCCTTGCTTTAAGGCATGTCTCCATGACTTAGAGTGGTTTCTGATATCAGAATAGTTTGGGTGGGAAGGGACCTTAAAGACCACCTAGTTCCAACCTCCTTGCTAAGGGACACCTTTCACTAGACTGGGATATTAAGAGACCCATCCAACCTGGCCTTGAACACTTCCAGGGAAGGGGCATTCACAGCTTCTATAGGCAGCCTGTGCCAGTGCGTCATCAGCCTCAATGTAAAGAATTTCTTCCTAATATCTAATCTAAACTGACTTTATCTTGGTTAAAAAACATTCCCCCTTGCCCTGTGAATATATGCCCTTGTAAACAGTCTATCTCCATCTTTCTTTTTGGCTCTCATAAATAACCAAGCCAGCACTGAGGTAGATTGGAAGTAAACTCTAGGTCAAACTAGCTGGTGCCAAAGAGACTCCAATGCATTTGGCAATAAACTTTCAATGGCAAGATCTGCAGATCCCTGTAGTTGGCCATATCGCGTCATAAGATAACTTTTAATCTCTTGATAAGTGTATGGAGATTGCATGTAGAAAAACCCTGGAAATATCCATTGTTGTAAGGTGCTTTCCCTGTCAAGTACAGTGAAGGAATAATAGTGTTGAAAATAAAGACCATCTAAGAGAAGATAATTCTGTTGTTCAGCCTGCTTGCCATGTGTGCTTCTTGTATGAATGCTGAAACAGTTCCTGCCTTGTCACCTTCTTCAATGATACAGTTGGACTCCGAGATCTTAAAGGTCTTTTCCAACCTAAACAATTCTCTGATTCTATGATATGAGAGCTGACTGCCCCTCTTATTCTGTCTGCCATGGAAGCACCTGGCTCTGGTTCACAGTTTAGAAACCTGTCTTTGTTTGTAGATTTACTCCCTAGGGGTCTGGTTACATAGAAAAAGAAGTGAATATGTTGGGTCTACAGCAATTCATCTGGGAAATTTATAAATGGGATTGCTTCTTCACAGGCATAACTATGGAGGATTGCAGAATGAAAACAATGGCTTCAATTTGTTACAACAGAGGTCTGGGTAGCAGAAGACTTAGTACAGTATAACAATTTGATATCTGAGACTGTGATTCATTCAGAGACCATGGCTCCCTTCTGTACCCTCCTCCACTTGGTTATCCATTGAGCTGAGAAAAATAAACCACAGAAACTTAATGAGAAACAAATACTTCTGCTGAGTTGGACTGCAGTGGGAAGCCAAACTGGAGAAACTACTGCGTTACTGATTTGGTCACCTTTTTTTTTTTTTTTTTTAATTCTGAGTTCTCCTTTAGTCCTGAAGTTCAGGAACATCATTGAAGGACTGACCTGTGTCTCACATGCAGACATGCTCAAGAAAACATGGAACTGAAGGCAACAGCATAGTCTCTGGAATCAGGGCGAGATACTACAGTGGCAGATATAAACATACTTGAACAAATAAGGATGCTTGTTACTTATGGCATGTAGCAGCACTGCTCCTACAAACTAGGTACGTGTGGGTCTCCAAAAATTGTTTACTGTGACTGCATGAGAAGAGGGGAATCCAGAAAAGTGCCATAGCGATGTGTTCTGTTTCTCTGTGTAGGGTAAGTGTGCTCCCTACAGAAGTGTGCTGGAATCTTGGACATTGAAATGACTACCATATGAAATGAGTTATCTCTAAAGTCAGGCAATAAGGGGCATGTTCTCTGGGGTTTTTTTCCAGTTCTCTTGAATCCCTACAAGGATTCAAGTGGCAGCTGCTGGGTAAAAGACCAAGTGCCATTTCACAGCGGGCTAGAGGGAGATTACTGAGCTGTCCTGTGGGGCTCTAAAAAAAAAAAGTCAAAATAGTTTAAACTGTGTTGAGCCCGAGCTTTCAATTCATGCTCTTTTCCTTATCTTAAAAAATACCAAAACAGCAAACCCACTCCAAATTACTGTGTGTGGGGTTTTTTTTTCCTTTGGTTTTATCAAGAATTGCCATAGAGGTTGTAATCATGCATGTGGCAAAAACGATGCATACTAGTAGATGTATATATGTATTACCAGAAGTCATATGTCTAAGTCTTCAGTGCTATTTGAGAAAACAATTATTTCTGAAAAAAAAAGTTAGTGCATCAATTTGCATTTCCCTCAAAGTGGGCATTGATTCTTTACTTTGCTAAAAATCAAAGAATATGCCATTATCTTTAAACTACAGATGCCACTCATATTTTTATTCCCACTCTTTTCCTAGTGCTACATAGTATGTAAAGTTTTAAACTTGTGTGCATTGGTGCCCCTGATTCCAAAGTGTCTGGGTTTTTTTCCATAGCTCTGTCTACTTTTCTATAGTGCAGATTTTAGATTTGGTTGGGTTACAATTCAGGATAAACCAATTTTACACAGTGTGTATATATATATACACACACACACATACTATGGGTAAGTGTGTGTGCGCATGTGCACACAAATGTATTTAAAATGGAGCCATTAGTTTCCAAGAGTGGAAATATGTAGCAATGCATTCTCAATACATGACTTGGAAAGAGTCGTGCCAGAAATGGATGGATGAAGAAAATACACCAGCCACTGAGAATGCTTTAAACACTGATGTTTTTAATGCGGTTTAAATGTATTAAATGTAAAAACTGCATTGTCATTGCTTTCTTCTTCCCATAAACCTCTGCCAGGCCAGGGGGCTGGGAGAAGGACAGTGACCTCACATTTGCTGTAACCCTCTCCTATTGAATGTAAATTCTCTTGCCCCTATTGGCACAAAGCCAGACCTCCCCTTGTCCCTTTTTGGTGAATTTGTATCCCTCCAAGTCCATATAATCCTTATCCTCCATTAAACTTTCTCTTTGTCCCTGCCCTCGCCGGTGATCCCTGTGTGTTCCTTCCAGGGAGCCCCCAAAGGCCACATGGTTTGGGTAAGCATTGAGAACTCACTTCTCCTAGGGTAATGGACTGATAGTCTAGGCCCAGGAGAAACCATATCGTTGCAGAGTCCTTCAGATCAACGAGGCTACACAAGAAACACACCACCACAATAGAAATAAAACCTGAACACTGCAAGTATGGATTCAGGGTATTTCTTCCAACACAATTGTGTGAAGATGCAGGGACCTGTTATAGTAAAAAAACTAGTCACATCACATTCTAGGAACGTAGTAGGTTAAAGTACATTTCTGACTAATTCATTACTTAAACAGCCCTTTCAGTTCAGTGTGAACTGGGGATTTAATAGCAGCTCCCAGCTGAAATGAATGGTGCTTGCTTGACTGAGCATCTTAGTCAGCTTTGAAAATTTTAAATCTGGTTGTATCCCTCATGGCCTTTTGAGTTCTCTGAGGAACAAACCCAACTATCCTTGCAAGGCATCCCTGCTCAGGGGAAGGCAGACAGGTGATGGCACCTGGTGATCAAAGATACCAAAGTCATCAGGGAGCTCTACAGATACCACTTTGGGAGCTCGTTCACAGATATAGCCTGGAGCAGATTGCAAGCCAGAGCCATCTGTGTAATCTCAGGGATGTAAGCAAAGCTGAAGCCAACTAAATGAGAACATCTAGCTTTTCTGATACATCACAGCCTTAACCACAATATGGAAGTTTGTGCAAGTCTGGCTTTGCCAGATTGTCAACCTCAAGTGACAGCTGTCCAAGTAAAGACTTGCAGCACTGTCTGATGTTCTACAAAAAATCCCATACTTTTTCATCCGCCTTCATCAGCCAACAAAGAGGCAGAAGTCCAAAAACCGGATTTCTTTAAAAAATAAAATAAAATCCCAGCAGATCCAGAACCTCAATGTCCAGGTACAGAGTAATGGCAGGCAGAATAAGGGGAGAAGAGGGGGAAAATGGGGATTGATTCTATCATTCTCCCCACCTCCATGTTCAGCTACTTCAGGTAGCTGTCCTCGCTTGTCTGTCACTTGCCGTTCAGCAGCAGCAGACTGTGTTGGACTGAAGGCTTCTCTCCCAACACTGTTCAGTGCTGCAGTGGCATTGCCTCTAGGAGGAAGTGGTCCTGGTTGAGCTATCTCAGAAGCACTGACACCCTTGTGCTGCTCTTCTCTGTATACAGCCTTACACAGGGCACACAAAACCTAAATTGAGCAGTCTTTCCCCAAATCCAGTAAGACACTTTGTAGAGAGAGCACCAGAATGATCTCTCTCCCAAAACAGACCTAGCACATTAATATCTTGGTCTTGGAGAAGGCTGTTCACAAATGGAGTTTTCCTAAAATCCATGAGCATCCATGTTTCACTAACAGAAGGTACTGAATCAGAGAGAAGCTAGCACTTGACCAATGTATTGCACACTGGCTGATAAAGCCAAGGACAGAACCCAGATCGATCCCTTCAAGATCAAAACCAGTGCTTTACACCCTGAAGACCCCACTGTTTCCATGAAGCATGTCCACTCTGGGCACTGAGGAACTGGTAGTACAGGGAAGCATATGCATTTTTCAAATTTTTCTGCTCCTAAAAAAGTAATGGCACATGTTCTCCACAATGGCCTCCTGAAACAGTTCCATAGAGTAAGTACTGTAAGCTGATACTGTATGAATTTTTACTTTATGACCCTCTGTGATTCTTCAGTCTCTTTGGATTCTAGGTGGTAAAGGAGCTGAGAAAAGGAACTTTATACAGCCCAGAAATGTATAAAAAAATCTGTTCAAGCCTGTAGTGTGAGCATCTGGGGTAGGCAGAAATGTGAAGGCATGCCTGACAGCAAGTGTATACACTGTATAGTGCCACATGGAGAAGAGCAGCCAAGATTACCCCAAGTGATGTCTCTGTGACATAGTGCAGCACCATGCAAAAATCTTACTCACTTCACGCTGGCTGTGTTGTGCCTAAGGATCTCTGTGCTGAACTGCACCATGCAACATAAGCATGCTCACAGCTACCAGCTGTCCCTGGTATGCCCGCAGTGCCATTCCCACACACGCTTACCTGCAGCTAAGTATCATCCTTTATTTTAGCCAAACTATGGCTTGTTCTGGGAGTGCAGGCCTAAGTCCAAGCACTGTTTATGTTTGGATGGCTTGCTCTGTGGCGAGGACAAAGGCAGCCCTTGAAGCATGTCTAGTCTTTATAAGGAAGAGAGGAAATTTACACTGCAATTCAATGGGAAAAAGCATCTCTGCTGGCGCAGGAAAGTAGGATGCAACTCTTAGTAATTCTCTGGGAAATGAAGCACCAGTGATTATGCCACAGACAGTGCAGGAAAGCTGTAGTTTTACACTCACCCTCACTTCCAATCATTGGTGTCCCTGGAGCTCTGGGATTCCTTAACATTTACAGCAATTTGGTTGTAAAGCACCAAATCCCTTCTTCCTTCAAATGTTTGTGAGCTGCAGTCTCATATAAATAAATAGCTCCTTCACAGAATGGTTTCAATTTAGAAGATGTTTTACACTTGTTTTGGTCAGCACATGGCCCATCAGGATGACTGATTAAAAGCCTTGATGTTTCTTCAGGTTGTTTTCTGAGGAAACTCGATGCTGAGAAAATCTTCTTTGTTTACAGTGATGACACTGACTTTTCATGGAGAAGCAGTGAGTTAATTTAAGGAGAACTTTGCTTTCATGGGACAATAGGTCAGGATGTCGCACAACACTCTTCCTTTGCAGCCCCATGACAACAACTGGATAGGAGGAGATATCTCTGCCTGCCAGCCTTCCAGCTCCCAAATGGTTGGATGGCAAAGGGTGACTCCTTTCCAGCCTTTGAGCATTCTGAAGGGAAATGTCAGGCTTTCTTTTCTGCCCATACTGGGTGTAAAGAGCTGCACAACATGTGGTGTCCATCTGGAGAAGGAGCTGCAAAAGCAATTGGGCACCATGGTTAGGATGGCTCAGGATGACTTTAAATTTCCTGTACATTCAATCTATGTGTTCTGCTGGCAGTTAACAGAACACTGAAACAAGGGTTTTCTGTTCCACCAGGGAAGTGCCCAAAACACTTGCTGGCATGTGCAGCCAGGGGGTGATGCCAAGGTTGCTGGTCTGTTCAAGGTGCTCCAGCAGAAACGTTGGCAGAAGCCACAGCCTTCCCTCCTGGATGCTTAGCATGGCCTGTGTTCGTTTATATGTGAGTTGGGCTGGTGGCATTTCTCAAGGACAGGGAAGTCCCTGCTGGGTGTGCCAGTGCACTACTGAGGCTATCAGGGTCTAACCAGTGAGGTTAAGTAGGGGCAGCTTTGATGGGCGCTTTGGAACCAGTTACCCAGCAAGAAGAGAGAGTATGTTCCTTGCTAAGGGAAAGTTTTAGGGCTGATCTGCACATGGGCAGAAAATGTAGAGTTGACAGAATGTTTCCAGGTGCATGCCCCAGCGAGTGGGGTGGAGATTACCACCTTTGACAGATGACCTCTATCTGTATCGCAGGGAATGGGGTGCATGAGACGACCACAACAGTATGGCTACATGCTCATTGGCTTCATTGAAGTAGATCTTGAAGTAGGCTACAGGCAATGTAGGCAGTTTGGTGATCTGCATGGGTAGGAAGTGCAGTGCTGTGGCATGCTGTTTTAATGTCCACCCTTCCTGCTCCCTCCATTCTTTTACTACCCTCTGAGAGGGATGGTGTGACCTGTCCCACAGCCCCATACATCAGAGAGACTGGAAGGGAGCCTAGCAGAGCATGATGATAGAAATGACCTTTGTGTCCACAGTCATACCCCAGGCTTCCAAAAACAAGGCTTTTTCTAAATCAGTGGGGAGAGATAAACACACTTGGGAGTGGGGAATCTTCCCACCAGGCTTAGACATTGATTGCAGAGGAATCCTTCTCCAGCTATGCCTTGTCTCTCCCTGTTGGCTGCAGACGGATGCCAGCTGCCTGTTTGGAGAAGGCAGCAACTTCTGAAAGGATAAATTTAGATGAAGCCAATCCCCTCCTGAGAGAATAAGCATGCATAGCTCTTGTCTGGTCCTTATGTTTTAGTAATGTCCTGTTCCCCTCTCTGAAGGCTAAAGAACATATACTCCTACTCTTTTTCACTGATTGCTCAAAGACTTTTCTTGCTCTCCGTGACTGCTTGAAAAATCATCCAGCCTAGGGCAAGAAGAAGTGCAAGGCTGACTGAAAGGAGAAGGAAGGACCTGGCACCTGGCAGAGTGGCACAGGAAAATAGAACAAAAGTCATTCTCAACAGAAATATTTATTTATCTCAAGTTAGTGTGCAAACACAAGGCACAGCTGTTGGCTTTAATTAAGGAGACTGTGACTTGGTAGCAGTCTCCATCCATTACCTGTAAATGGATCATTTTACAACCTTTTTACTGTGTTACAGTCTTGTTAAGGATTTTAAAACTTTATTCCTGAACAACTGTTCAGAAAGCAGGCTCTTTAATCACAAACACTTTTTAAATTTTAAGCTGAACAATATCTGTGCAAATATCCTACTAAGAAAAATTTCAAGTGATTTCCAAACATATTGATATACAAGTGCAAATGTAAACAGTAATAAGTATCAGGTTGACTTTATCAGTGTCTGAAGACTGCATTTGCCGTAAATAACAGATTGGATAAAGTTATTTACAGTTCAAAGAACATTTGCAGTAGAAATGAAATAAACTCTCAATAAAATAATCAGAGCATAGAATCATTCAGTATAAACTGCTTAATTGTCAAGTGGTTTAGTTGGGATTTTAGGGCCTGAGCATTTGCAATAATCAGCTCCATCAGAGCTTCTGTTTTTAATACTCTTTTAAAAAGCAACAAAGAAGTTGTTTTGGCCTACCAGGCACCTGATATGAATTGCTGATACACAGCCATAGATGTTTTATTTAAAAGCACATGTGAAAAGCCTCTCTGTATTAAAATAAAAGTTTGGGAGGAACAAGAAGGTGACTGCATAAGGAAGGGCTTGGCCAAGCAGGGATTTGCATTTTGGGGAAGCCAGATCTAGGAGCATTGCTCATGGATGCTCTTATTTTTTACAGAGAGTGGGTGCAGCCTCAATGCTAGGTGGTGCCTTCAGCTCTCTTGGCAACACAGATTCCTACTGACAACAGTCTTCTGCTGAATTTTGCATTTTGACCCAGAGTTTCTGCCCAGAAGAATGCTTCTCCCAGTCCCAGTCACTCATGGAAGTGAAGAAGTCTTATTCCGAATGGCAAAAGTGGATGAAGCAACAGATCTTTTAAGCAGCACCCCCCCAGTCCTCCCTGCACCTCACTGCTGCACCTCTGCAGGAGTGAGGAACTGCCCTGCCTTCCTGCCTCACCACTTTCCCCACTTCACTGATTTTATTGAAATTTCCAGATCAAGCTTCTCCTTTCCTTATAATTCCTCTTTGCTTAATTTAAGGACAGTGCTGCATGAAAAAGGCAAGACGTAAAGAATCATATATAGAAACTGGGACCAAAGGCAGAGCACAGAAGACAAGCAAGTATTCTGCTAAGTGTTTCTTGGTACTGTCTAAGTTCTTGCAAACCCTGACAGAAGAAGTTTATGCCAGCCAGCTTATGGTTTGGTTTGTGAACAGGAGTAGGGCTCTGATTCTGCACATGTTCATGTATATGAGCATCTTCTTGCATCTGTGGAGGGGTGGTGAAAGTACCTACAATTGTAAGTGGCTTTTAGTGTGTAGGAAATGGACTTTTTAATGGCCAGATTGCCTTTATTATCTGCTGGGGAAATCTTCCTGCATTAGTTTCTCCTTGTTATTTCAGGAAAGGCTGCATAGCTGCTCAAGCAATGTCTGCTGGCTTTCTGGCAGCTCTTCTTTCTTCTTTAATGGGCTAATGTGCTATGGGGGATCCTGACAGTGGCCATGGGGTAAAGTTACTCTTCATCATGTTTCATGTTTGAATTAAAATAAGCATGCAGATCCTCATATGACACAGGTACCAGCCCTCTGTGACAGGGAAAGGGTGGAGAGCTCTCACCTTTGTCTGGACAGGCAGCTATATGCCTCTTTTCTCACTGGATGCCCTCAAGACCAAAGTCTGTTTCTCACCCTCACTGAACCTCTCTGTCTTTGCCATGCTCAGCAATCCCTATGTCATGGATTCACTTGCCTTATCAAGAGGTCTGTTGGCATGCAAATACATCTCGGTGGCTGACTTGCAGGTGCCCACAGCATGACAAGGGTGATGAGGATGGGGAGAAAGGTACTCAGTGCATTATTGGCAAGATTTTATTTGTGAGACTGGTGTCACTTACATGTAAAACACAAAGTCTATAACCAGGGAAGAGTTGAGTTCCACTATGTTTTTTACATGAGTGAATACAGACTTTGTAAGTACTGCAAGGCCCATGGTGACAGAAAATGCCTTTGAGGTGTGCCTTTGGCAGCCCATGGAGTCAGATGACCCATAACCTCAAGTGCTTGTTGCCTGTAGAATGTGCCTGTGATGACTGGGCACAAGGGACACTGCTCAGACCCTGCTTCCAACCTTGGGTCTGGGATGGTTTCTGCCTGGCCACGGGCATCCACCAAAGCAGTGAGTTAGGTGAGACCCAACCCAGCCTGGGGAGGGACTACAGGGGGATCTTGCCTTCCTCAAGAGACACTGGTGTGCCTCAGGGTGCGATGTTGCTGCTCTCTCCTCTTTCACACCTCTTGCTTCTTACTTTGCAACTGGATTTTTTTATTTTTACTTTCCAAAATGACTCTGGCATTCTCCCCGTTGCAGGCAACTGGAAGCTGTGCCTTTTGTTGCTATGGGCAGAGCTGGGCTCTCCTATGGTGCTAACCAGACTATTTCAGTCTCTATGGAAGTCAACCTCTACAGCTGGGTCCACCCCACATGTTCAGAACAAACTGTAGCGTTCACTCTGGGCAGTTGGATTAGATTAGTGGATAATATAATAGGAGTACTAAATCCTTACGATAACAAGTAATGTGCAGCTTTATCTTGTAATACTTTTAAAGCAAGTTTAGAGCTCCTAAAATTACTTTGGTTATTTCCATGTCACTGTAATAAAATTCCTGTTCCCCAAGCCTCTTACAAGGCAGAATGTTCAGGATTTTTTTCTAGGTTTATCTTTGTGTTTGTATATTTCAACAAGTTATTATAAAATGTAGATTTACCAGAAAACTTCTTGGCTGTGTAGTAGTATGACCTGAACATCTGGGGATGAAGAAGCAAGCTATGGTGAAGGATAAAACATTTGGAAGTGGACCTTTGTTTTTCTCTGGGGTGAAAGAAAAAATACCCCCTACTTTGAAACACACTTCTAGTATGAGGATGACAGAGAGAAATTCTGATACAACCTCCTTTTCCTTCTCTGCCAGAAGTTTCATTTAGATGGCTGCTTCTGTGATATCTGTCTGTTCTAATGATCAGGCTCTTACAGGCTAAGTAGTGCAAATTTTTACATTTCAAACTTCTAATGCATCCAGAAATGTTATAGAAAATTGCTCTTTTTAATGCCCTATCTCACATAGAAGTGGAGAAAACCTGAAATTAATTCTTAAACTCAAATTTTATGTCTTAGCTTAGCCCAGATGAACCATCCATCTCTGACCATATTATCACAGAATTTGCTGAGTTAGAAGGGACCCACGAGGATCATTGAGTCCAACCCTTAATCCTGTACAGAACCATCCCCAAGAGTCACATCATGTGCCTGAGAGCATCATGCAGACACTTCTTGAACTCTGTCAGGCTTTGTGCTGTGACCACTTCCCTTGGGAGCCTGTTGCAGCACAGAGCCATCCTCTGGGTGAAGAACCTTTTTCTAATACCCAATCTAAACCTCCCCTGAGGCATAAATTCATGCTGTAGGTCTCCCAGGACAACTCAAATCCACACAGCCTGTCAGTTCTCATGTGCTTAAAAAATACCTTAAACTGAGTGTTTCACTGATACTGGTGGCAGATCTACATGTTGATCTTTGTGTGTGTGGCTGATGCCACACACTGATTCATAAAGATCAGCTAAAGTAACTGTTCTCCAGTTATCAGTCTTAACCCCTGCTAATCTTCAGCTGCTCCTCTCTTGTTGTGCAGACTCAGTGAAGTTCATTTTCTTTTCTGTACTTTTTTCATGGCCATAACTGTGGAAGCTTACTTTTATATATGAATTTGTTTCTTACATCCATAGGAGACGGTAATGAAACTGTGTGAGATGAACTACATATTTACTTGCTAAAACCCCTTAATTTGAAGAGAACTATGTAGTCCTAGATATTAACCTTTGCACTAGGTCACATGCTAATCTTTTACCCAAGCAATGTTCTTAAGGAAACACTGCCCTTGTGGTGGTGATATAAGCAGCTTGATCCATTTGTTCTACAAATCAAAGATATTTTGTGCAGGGAGATATAGTGTGCAAAGCACTCTTTTTTTTTTTTCTAGAGATGATGGTTATTCTCTCATTGTCAATCAATACATGAACAACGTAGTCAGAACAGAAACAATATGGATAGATGCTTTCTCTAAAATGATAGAGGAGCCACTAGCAACAATGTGGGTGTTTTATAATGCTCTCCTATTTATTTCCAGCATTAGGTGTGGTCACTGTGTGAAAATCTGCATCTCTTTATGCTTTACTATAACATGATGCCAAAGCACCAACATTTCCATGAATTTAGGGAAACAGCTGAATTCTGGGGCGGGGCTTACTTCATGTGTGCTTCCTTTGCTTAGAGAATGAGATGGATTATTTCCTTATGCAGTGAGGACCAAATCTCCACTCTGCAACTGTCTGCTTCAGTGGGAGTCTTGCCTGGGGAAGGACTTCTGAGTTTTTCTGGTCAGAAGGAAGTTACTCCTTTTATAGGATTAGAAAAGTATGCAGTTCTGTGTGCACCAATTAAATAACCCTCTCACTGTGCAAGAGAAAAAACATCACTTTAGATTAGTTCTCTTTTAGATGTGTTTCGTTTTGCTTTTAGACTAATTTAACCTTATCCCTTCCTATGAATCCTGATTTGCTCTGTGCCAGGGGGGTGGATATGTGTGTACTTACAGAATATGTGTCATATGCTATCCTGCCACAGAGCATTAGTGAGCAATCCTTTTATACATAGACTGCAGGCCCCATTTTGCTACCAAAAAGGCAAAACGTGTGTATGTAGGAGGAGGGAAAAGATACATGATTTACGAAACATTTGTATCTCTGAAATGTGGCTTTACGGCTGTCAGAGTGCATGTAATGTTTGCAGCCTATTATTGCCATATACAAAGTGGTTCCATAGCCTGAGGAAGAACAGACTTGAGCTGCAGAAAAGACACACACATTTGTATTCATAACCTTTCTGCACCAGCACTGCATTTCAGAGAGCTGAGAAATTTCATAAGATGGATAGAAGAGGATGAACACAGCTTCCCAAAAAAGGTGAGTGGTGCCAATCAAATTAACCAGGCCACAATTGACTTAAGACTCAGAAAAATCGTCCAGATGTATCACTCTGTATTTTGAAGGCCTTCTAAAGGAGTTGAGACACTGGTCCATTGGTCTTGTGCATCTTGACAATCACAGTCTAGTTTTCTCTTGTCTGACATGCATGAGGGTGAGCTTGGAAAGAAGAGTACCAGTTTCAAAACAAATAAATTTTTTGTCCAGGCGCTCTTCTGTCTAAATAAAGTGGCCATTACCAGATGCCTTGAAAAATTTTGGGATATCAGCTGTTCAGCTCCAGACACTCTTACATGTAAGGTTTCAGTGAATTCATGTTTCCTGCTTTCTATTTTAATTCACCACACATGAATATTGAATTCTAGCTTTCAGACTCACAGTTCCCATTGTGAATATTTGTTAAGAACTGAAGGTCATTTTAACAGTGACCTAGACTGGAAAATAATCTTTCTGTTTTGAAAACACTTCTGGTTTCACTGGTGTTCCCATTTTGAGGCATAATGATCTTGTTACAGCTGGAATTGGTGTTAAACTGGAGGAAGTTTCTCAAAGCAGTGTACACCTGCACAGGATTAAAAAGAAGTCCTCTGGAAGCTTAACTGCTGTAATTCAGTGTGTGATAGTTTTGATCCAGGACCCCCTTAGTAACAAGTTGTAACTAAGGAAGTGGCCATTACCCAGGTATTCCACACTTGTTTTTTCCACGTAACCAGAGAAGATAACTAAGAGAGAGGTAGGAATTTGCCACTCTTCTTTTTCCAGGGACGCTGGGGAGCCGACAGTCTAGGCATCCGTCTCCAGGCCCTGTTGCAGTGGTTGTCATTATCTACCTCACAGGAGATCAGGGAGAAGCTGGTTTCCTCTTGAGGGAAGTTTTGGTGAGATTGTATTTTGCCAGTTTTTTAGGGGTTTTGATTGTATTTGTCTGTTTTGTTTCTGTTTTGTCCCTCCTTTGTCCCTGTTTCCTCTTCCCTTCCCCTCCCCTCCCCCTCCCAGGAGCTCCTGATTGTGTATACAAATTGTATATGTAGTTGTAAATGTTAGAAAATATATATATTCTGATTTAATTCAGTTTCTTTCAAGTTCTTGGTTTCTTTTCAGGTTTTTTTTTCCCTCTCTTTTTTCCCCTTTGCTTGGAAGAGTGGGGGGGGAGGAAAAAGAAGGCGGTTTGGGCTTGGAAGGGGGACAGGGTCAAACCAAGACACAGTGCTAACCTCACATTGCGTATGCTGACAGTTCCTGACCACCACTTGAGGATCAAGGAATAAATTGCTACAGAAAATTGTTGACAATTTAAGATAATGAATAAATTTAAGGTCGTGATCCCTTCAACTGAACATTGTGGGGAATGACTTTTTCTGAATGCATAATTTTCTCAGCTTCACTGAAAAAGCAATATAAAATTGGATTGCCATCCATCACCAGAAGAGAAGAGAAACACAGTGATCATGAAACCATGATCACTGGTGTCAAAGAGAGATAGAAAAGTTCACCCCAATCTCTCAGTAAGTTTCTGGTAAAAGAAAATGTGAAACAGAAGGTAGGCAATGACAGTATTTTTATAGGCAATGACAGTATTAACCTTAAAATACAGTTCCTTCCAAGCAACAAGATTTCATTTTAATGGTGAATCTGGCCCAAGTTCCATCCTATCTACACATAAAAGATCCTCCCCTGTGTCAAATTATGCTTCAACCTATGCAGCATGCACATCTGTCAGGAAGAGACAGTGACACAACTTTCAGTCTTGCAGCTAACCCAGCTGCTTTGCAATTAGGCATCTGGCAACTTGAACTGGACTTAGCACTGTGCATGTTCCCATCTGTCCTAGGTTGTCCCACTTAGACATAATGAAACCATATTGTAAAGCAGAAGCTTTCCATTTGTGGTCAAGGTATGTCTGTGAACCTGCTAACTGCTTCTTAGAGGATCTGCTAAAGCAGACTAAGCCAGTCTACTGTCAGTACACTTGCATTCAATATACAAGACTCAGCAACCTTCCATTTGATAACATTCAAGTGTCCACAAATCAAACTTGAAAACTTGCATTATAAAGCAATTGCCATATTTATGCCCTTGTATTTCCTCAGTCATCTTTGACAGCCCCCTCAGCCACTCCACCTGCTCCTTATTTTCTTTACCCTAGAACGGCATGATCTCAGACTCAGACTTTAGCACACACATTACACATCAGGATCCCAGCAAGAGACAGAAATGCACACAAAAATGTTTGTCAGTGGAAAAACAAATGGCACAGTTACATGGAGGCAGAGAATCCTGGTAGATCAAATAAATCTTTTCCCCAACAGTATTGAAATCTGTCAAAATGGGATGCATACAATAACAGTAAAATCAAATGCTTTATTTCTTCCTGTTGTGGCTGCCTGTGTTTCTGCAGTTCAAAGTTAGCATATAAACTACACAAAGTTGCTTTTACTTCTCCAGAGGCATAATTGCTAGTGCTCTCCACATTCCCTCTTAGTAAGTAGTTAAAAAACATATATCTGGGGCCTTCTAATGAAGCCTCTAGGTATTTCATTGGCAGCTACAATGCTTTTATTACAAAAAATCCTTTGAAACTGATTTCCAGAGTGGTGGTTTGTGTTTTTTTTTCATCTTGCAGGGTGAAGGTTTGCTTGTTTTTTTCAGAGAGAGGATATTTCCATCTGCTGATGATAATTGCCAGGCATTACTAGACAGCTGCAGTATTTGCCTCCAGAGGCCACTGACTTTTGGAGTGGGGATGCCTCCTATTCTAGTATATGTGTACATACATATATGTATATATATATATGCATATTTCATATCCTTCAGTGTGGAGATGTAGTTTGATGATGCATTAAAGCTCAAACATGCCTAGTACTCATTGAAAAATGCCTAGATCCTACAATAGGAAATGTCAGGTGAGTATAAACTCCTTCTGCCTATTTCAAATGTGTTCAAAGCAGTTTGATGGATTAACTTTCAGTAGACTTTACACTAGATCAGTATTATCTGTCCAGATCCAACCATCCACAGCTATTGCAACAGTTTTTGCTATTCTTTCTATCTCTTGCTCATTGCCACCCAGGATCATGCCCTCCAGTTGTTGCAGGTTTTGGGTCCTATGTTTCTGCTTTCTTTTTGCTGTTTGCCTCCACTAGGTTTTTCATTAGCTGTGGCTGTCTGCCCTGCCTGAACCTTGTTTGGCAGCTGATGTCTGTGACCTGCCTTTCCTTGGTTACTTTTCTTTGAATGAGACCTTCTGTCTTGTATTAGAATTCTGCACCACTGAAAGAGTTTGGATTTTCCAAAATGCCTAGTGCAGCAGCACCTTATTGCCAATTCAAACCATCCCACACTAGATACAACATTCTTATCTTCCCCATCCAGCCTTTCCCAGTGGAGTACAGACTGGATAGAGGTAGAGGTTTTAGTCTTTAGTAGTCTGGCTAGGAAGGCTGTTTTGCAGATAGATGCCACTTTCTGAACCCTAGTTGCAGAGATGCTTCAGCAGGGGCAGTTAGGGAATGGCATAGAGGCAAAGCCAGCTGTCCTTACAGGACCTCCAAGAGTGCTGAGGATGTCAGTGGCCAGTCTGGTGTCAGGGCAGGGCAACCTTGCCTGTACTACCACAAGCCTGACTGCAGCCTGGAAGGTGAGGAGCAGCTGTTTCCTGAGTTCAGGAGTAGAGCTAGTCCCCCTGATCCCTGCAAAAGGGGAAATCCAAAGATAAGGAGTAGAGTCCCAAGACAGAGAAGAAAAATGGTTGGATATCTCCTTTGTGCACATGTGTCCACAGAAAGGTCCAAAACCAGGAAAGAGCCACCAACCCATGTAAGAGGCTGATTTCTTATGTTTTCTTCCCCCTTTTTTGAACATTTTTTTTTCAAGAACAGCATAGCGCTGATACCTCTGCTCCAACCTCTTCAACTTCTCGTTGTCTACACAGCTTTTGGATCTCTGACCACAGCCAGGAGTTCACAATAATGCTTTTCTGACCCCAAACATGTACACCTGTACCTCCTTACTGGTCTGAAGAGTTTCCCCAGGTCGATTACAGCAGCTGGTTCCCGACATCTCCTGGGAAAGTGTGCTGACCCTCTAGCCTCAGGTTTCTGGCAAAACCACCTGCTCTCTGGCCCCCAAGATGTTTCTTTGGCTGGTGTTGTAAAAGGCAGTTGTTGTAGCAGCAATTAGAAAACTTGAATGCATGTGTGTACATAGGTACATGTGTAGATACAATGTACAGTAATGACAATGGTTTGACCAGAAAAAGGTTTTGATGAAGTGTAACTAGCCTAGACCTCTACCTAACTCTTCCAGATCCTCACCAATGATTCATCCAGCTTCAGCTTGTGTATCACAGCTTACACTGTTGCACTGCAACTCAGCACAGTGCTGTATTGCTCCCTGTACTGGCCCTAGGATAGAATGGTTTCCCTGCTAAGGTCTCCTCCTGGCCATATGTCCAGCGACTTGGGCCCAGGAGAGCTGATCTGGAGACTAGCTCTGCCTGAGCTGGGAATACGACTGCCCCAAAGCAGAGCTAGCTGGTGTGTGTTGTCCCTGCCTGTCTCCCTGGTGAATCAGAAGCACAGTGCAGAAAGACCTTTGCAGAAGGACAGCTGCCCTCTGAGTTAGCCCAGGCAGCAGAGAGATGCTAGTGGCAATTGTTCTAAAATAGTGCAGCTGGGGTATGGATGTTGACTGCTTTAATTTTCTTGCTCAAGGAGAATAGAAACCTGTGGTTGAAACCAGACAGCAAGGCCTAGGTGTGCCTCTCATCCTAGAGCCTGGCTGTTCACTGGGGGAGGCAGGAGCTGCCTGGTTGTTCATGGGCAGCATGTTCTGTGTGAATGCTATTCACAGTTCAGAGCAGAGGTTTCTGCTCTTGCAGTTGTAATCACAGGGATGAGACATCAGCGGGTGGAGGCATGAGTGTGCTTAGGAAAGTCAACCACTGTCACTCAGCACCTGGCATCCCTTGTACCTTTAATCATCCTCCCCAGCCACATATTCTAGGGCCAAGTAAGTGATGCAGCACTAAGTCTGCCACTAGCCCTGTCTTGGAGTCGTGGAGAGGAGATAACCCAAGAAGCACTGTAAGGTAATCATAAGGATTTCTAGTCCTAGCTGCTAAACTGCTTCCATCCCTTCTCTGCCACTGTTCTCTGTTCTCCATGTCTAGAAGTGCAGTTTTTTTTCTTCCCGCCCTGGGCCGCGC
>JAWWLZ010000001.1:87626578-87661630 GCA_035041345.1 Poliocrania exsul | reverse complement strand
GGGCCCTACCCCCCCCCCCCCCCCCATCCCCCCTTGGTTTGCACTTTCTTTTCATTAAATCCTTGTAATCTCTGCTTGTTTTTAAACAGTGTTGAGATTATTATTTCTGAGGATGGGATATCAAGGATTTCAGAAAGCCTGGAACAAAAGAAGGTCCATCTGAACATAGAAAGAAAAGCAGGATACACAGAAAGACTGTTATTGCTTCCTTCTGGTTTCTACACAGTTCAGAGTTATAACCAGCACTCCCAACAAGTGTCTGATATAGTAGTAATTAGTCAGGACTTCCCCAAATCTCAGTGGTGCATGCTGGTACAGAGACAGATGGTCCCATCTATCAAAGTCACACCAATTGTCTTCTTTTCCTAGCGTCAAAGATAATGTTCAGAACTATTGGTTAGGTGAAGGGGAACCAGGTGGGACAGTGGGAATTAACTTCCTGTCTGACCCTCCATTGTGTTTGATGACCAAGCGCACTCCAAACTACACAGACACTGTGAAAGTCATTGTAACAGAAGAGCTCTGGCAGCATATGAGGTTGAGAGGAGCAGGCTAGATGCAGTGTGGAAGAGCAAGTGGCACAGTTCTGCTTTACACTGGTATAAAATGACAAGGTTGCCTCTCTTGATAATTTGTCAATGACCTTTTCAAAACCAGCCACACCACTGCAGCATAAACCAGTTCTGCTGAGGGGTCCAGTAATACACAGCTCTGGCACTAGGGCTGCTGTAACCTGAGACATAGGACCTACAGAACAGACTTGCAGTTTATTGGAGGTTTGTGTGTGTGCAATGCATGAATGGTAATATGAACATTGGTTTTTTCCTTTCAAAAATGGAAGGACTTTTCTACAGTTGCAGCCCTTACCATTCTATTGTCTCACTAGTTTTAAATGTGTTTCTTATTTATTATTGCATATAGCAGTGTTGCTGTAATTCATCTCTAATCCACACAAGTTTTCCGGAGTACACACACACACACCTATCCCATGTATTTATTACCTAATTGCACAGAGAATTACGAGCAACTGTGTAGCTGAATATGGCACAGCTCACACATTTCCTCAGCTTCAGAGGCATTCACTATCATCCTAAACTCTTCCCTGATCCTGAGTTTTAACTTTCAGCCAAAATCAAAGAAAATATAATACAAAATCCTGTTTTTATTCACCATTGTGTGTGACAGCATCAGGTCACTACAACATAAACGTCTGTTGTTTCTCTGTTTTTTGAGGTGGAGATGAATCATCACCTAGACATCTCTGTCAGCTAAAGAGGCTGTGGGACCCTGACTCTGCTCTTCCAAAGAGGGCACTGCTGAGTTAAAGGCACAGTAACCACCTGTGGCCATTACAGTCCAACAGAAAGAATGGGCTGTTAGTTTCTTACTATTCATTTCCATTTTCCCTTTCCATGCTCTTTGCCAGCTGATTTCTCTACCTTTATTTTTTTTTCTTGCCACTTTAACCTAAATTTAAAATAAATTTATCTCCTTTTCCTGTTGAGTGTAGATTAAGTATAATTTGGAGAAGATATATTTGAAATTGTACTGGTGATCTATCATTTATTCAACATCAGTCAACAATCTGTTGAACAGGGCACAAGGGTTTATTTTTCCTGTAAATTACAAATATTGGAATTAATAGGCAGATGGACTTCTGGGATATGTTACAATCCGTGTGCTATTCTTACTTCATTAATGCCCCCTCCATCTTCCTCAGGTCCTATTTATGCAACTATAAGAATGAAAGGGAGAAGATTTCTAAAACCCATTATTCCCCTTAGAGGGAGAGGAGGAAGCAGGTCTATTGCAAACCATTTTCATCTTTCCATCGAAAAGATACAAATAAACTGGAGGTTTGGTTTCCCATCACTTCCTTTCTCTGGATGACATTGCTCATTTCTTGAGATTTGCTTGTTCTCTGCAGCAGTTTTTCCTTCAGATGGGATTATAATAGTAAATGGGTCAATGACATACAGATGGATCATAAGACAAGGATGTTTAATGGGTCATGCCCAGTATTCCAGGTAGAAGGCAAATATAAAACCCAATTGAAAATGAGGTCACCTAGAAACCAAGTATGGTCATACTGGCATAGTTTGTTCATTAGGTTAAGATCCTGATCTGTAATTTACCAAACAGTCCAGAGAAGTGTCATGAACATGAAAATAATAGTAGTATACAGGAAGTCTTCAAAACACACAAAATGTGATAAAGGGGATTTTTCTGCACAGAAGTTAAACTAATGAGTTTGAATTTAGACAATTTATATTTCAGAAAGGCATCTATTTCTGCATCAGAATCCCATTGCTCATCTTGTGATGTCAACATCACAGAAACCTATTTTGTGAACCTGTAACTCTCTGGGTCTGTCTGAAGGCTTCATTTGGTCATATCAGAACTGTCTTTCATTGTCTGGAGGGTTTGTGCCACAGTATGATACATTTCAAATACACCTCTGTTGAATCCTGTTGGTTCAAAGATATTCTCAGTAATATTTCTACTAAGAGGAAACAACAACATGAAGCTTAAGCTCTGGTACCTGTAGCTCAATTTCTTACCCTTCAATTCTGAGTCAAGAAGGGACAGTTAACCAGGTGAATTTTGTGAGGGTGGAGGAAGGAGGAGCTACCCAGACTATTCAAAACTGCTCTGATGAGAATGTCAGTATTAGGGCAATAGAGACAGAGAAATAACAGATTGTGAGGGTGAGGATGGTTCAATAGGCATATAATCAGCTTTCCTGCAACAACATGATATTTTATGAAAAACAACCAACCAACCAACCAGCTAAAAAGCCCCCTTATGGCTCCCTTACCGCTACCCTGACAGCAATAACTAGACCTCACAGATTAAGTGCTTTTAGTGTTCGTCTCCTCCTTCTATATGTAGTCCAAAGCCATAAATGGATGTGTCTATTTATGGAAATCTTATATTACACACACACACAAAGAATAAGTAGAAAAGAAGAAAAAAGAAGAACAGAGGACAAGAGTTCAGATTATTCAGTAGAATGATCCAAGTTTCCAAGACAAAATAGATATTTGTTGACATTTTGCCCTCACAAATTGTCCTTTCTAGTCATTCTTATCCTGGCTACAATTAATAGTTGCCTAGAGATCTCTTGGGATGTAGTCACATTATTATTTTGCTGTAAAATACCCTTGGGATATAGAATGGATATGGAGGAATTGCTTAGTTTGTAGGAAGATTTCTTCTAACAGTTCTTTGGAAATTGAGGAACATCCCACATAACTGAAGGTATAATGGACTTTTAACCATGATAGCAAGGTTGTAGCTACCCATGCAAGAAATCAACTAGTTTAAGGAAACTCTCAGAAACACAAGGCATTGGTAGTGATGATGTTGCTTTTTTAATCTCTCTTCCCGCTGTCACTCCTTACATGGGGAGACTGGGGACTAACTGTCCTTATTTCCATTCCTAAAATTATCTGGAGTAAACTCCCTTTGGATCCTGTGTGGTTGATTCAATGGTAAATCAGTTTTTCTGGACTTAGCTTGTTTTCCTTCATCAGGACCAAGCCCACTGTTATTGCCTGTGCCCCTTCCCTGCTCTGTGTAGCCTGCATGGGTATTGGTGTGCATGTTTTATTCATATCCTGGGGTTATCTTTCTGCCAGTACCATTCCTCCCTTTTGTTTTTTGCCTCCTGCCCTCGAGTCATTGTACAATATCAAATGCATCTGTTGTTTATTGATTTATGCAGTGCTCTGAGACTGTGCTCCTGAAGCCTTTTACAAGCAGAGAACACTTCATTTATAACTAAAATACTGGGACCTCTCGGCTGGAACGCAACAGCCGTATAACAGTGCCAGTAACACAACGCAACAGCTCTCAGAGAGAAACTGAAGAATACCATATCTAATTGAAGCAGCAAGGGATTGTTAACTACTATGGGAAGAATGTCATTGCTTATGCTGGAAACTGGCCAAGACACTAGGGTTAACATTTCTTCTCTCACAAAACACACACTGGGACCTTGAAATGGCTACTGCTAATTATAATTACTGCAAATAACATTGCTTAAACCACCTTTTACTATCACATCAGAGTATAGACTTTATTATTATTATTATTATTATTATTATTATTATTATTATTATTATTATTATTATTATTATTATTATTATTATTATTCCTTCAGACTGGTCTTTTTGCAGTCTGCCACACAACAAAGTAATTCACAGAATGCTAATAAAGCTGTACTCAAACTGCTCTAAATCAATGGATTGAGCATGAAAAAAGTCCAAAATGAATACAACTCTCAGATTCAGATGACTTCTATCTGTAGCAAAAATTAAAAGTGTCAGAAAATATAACTTGAATGGAAATATAGTGCAAATAGGTAGGTGGATTTGGCTTGTGAATTTAGCTCTACTGTCCTGAGTCTGTAAAGAAAGCAAACAGATAAAAATCTCTCCTCTACTGTGTTGTATAGTGGCTGAAAAAACTCCAAGAAACTTTGGGGGATAAGGTAGCAAAGTTTGTGTCCACCAGAATTTTATCCATCAATTCCATCCTACTCACATATGAAGAGACATATCCATGTTTGCCCCAGGAAGATTCATAGCCAGAGAAGACTTTGCACCTTAATGTTTGAGCTTCAAGAATACATTTAAACTTACATGATCAAAATGGCTGCAGTTTCATTAACTATCAGTCAAGTTCAACTGGGAACCACAATAGATGTCCATAGTCAGTGACACTGCTCTGGGTCTGATCTCTTAAATATGGATTTGATATCTAGGCTGGTTTGGGGCTCCGACAAAATAGATCTCAAAAATGAAGCATGCAAGTATGCGTATTGGCTGTAATGGGACCACTCCTGTGCCTGAAGTTTAGTGACTGTTAAGGTTTCATTTTACAAAGATGTCAGTAAAGACTTCCACTGAGCCAGCAGGCAGGCAAGAGGTCTGGATGTGGATAGCCTTTCTATACCTCAGTGCAGTATCTTTAGTAGGTCACTTTCCACCCAGCCCAGTCCCTGTCTGTGGAAGCATAATAGAGATTCACGCCCTCATACTTGGAAGCAATGTGCAGAAGGAGTTACCAGCTTGTTTTCCTGAGGACACTGTCACAGCAAATCAGGTGATCTAATAGCAAGAGTTCTAATGAAGTAGGTTATCTTTCCCTATCAACGTTGCCTCTCTCATGTCCTTAACTGAAAATGCCTATTACAGTACTAGAAATACTGAAAATAGACAATCCTGAGATCTGGAGAAAATTTAGCCCCCATCCCACCTTCTTGCTCTGTTCTTGGTATCAGAAATCAATGTGTGCAAGTAGCATCTTTGCCTTGAACAGGTCTAAGTCTGTGATATTATCTCATGTACTCACAGATTTCCTAAAACATAGGTTGGCATGCACTATGTGTGTGGTTTTATAAATTATTTCTTCCATTTCTGCCGAGCTAAGAGTGCTCTGTGATGAATAATAGTCCTGCATTTGCAGAATTTATATTACTAGTAGTTAGAAGGATGGATGTTCCAGTCTCCTGAATACTTTAAAATCTGATTTGTTTCTGAAGAGGGATAAACTTGAATGTTTTAAGGCTTTACAAAGAAAGACTTTGAAAAAAATTATTTAGACAAATACAGAGTTCAACAGAGTGCAATGTTTTATGTCAGTGCTTACTTATTTTTCTATATTGAAATATGTAATAAAAGGTGAATATAATTGGAGAGGAAATTCATTTATGGAGTTAATGAGGCATTTTTATTTATGAATACAATAAACAAATAAAATACAGTGTTGCATAATCTGAGAATATATGGCCCCATCAAAGTTTCTTTATCCAGTTCTCTTGGTGAAGGTGCTTAAGCCAATAGAGCAGTGCTTGACTTAGAATTTCCTGAGGTACCACAAACATGCAAACTCTATCTTTTCAGCCTGCATTTCAGGCCATGCAGAAAGCTGGTGGCTCTTCTATCACTGGCACACAGGCCCCAGGGGAATGTTGCAGGCTGGTGAGGAGTGGGGGCAGCAGTAGTGCCTAGCTGACTGTGACAGTGGCAGGATGCTCTTGGTGTCCACGGACGTTGCTGTCATGCTTACTGCAAAACGCCCAAGTTCTGTGGCACTGTGTCCATGTGAAAGATGTGTTGGAGAAGCCATGTGGCTGACACTTGGCAATGCATGTAATGTATCCCAAAAAAGGGGACATTTTTGAGAAATACAGATGTTTGGCCACCAACTTGTCCTGCTGCATGCAAGTAAATCACTTTTGAAAGGAACTGTGAAGTCTGGTGCTCTGCACTGATGTGGAGCTCCCCAGGGAAGAACTGAAGTTCCTCTGGTGCTGACTCACACTGCCCTGGCTGATGGAGCTTGTTCCTCGACTGACACCCTGGTAATTTAATATTGTTTTTTAGTATTGTTGAGTATTAGGAACTTATGCTAAAAATGTCTTTTAAAACATGCTGAAAAGCTACTTCTACTGTACCACTTGGGATTAGAGTACTTTAATGGCTGCTTACTAAGAAGAGTACATTAGGAAAGCTTATAGGTGCATGAAGTCCCCAGGAAAACAGGTTGTAGATCTAGTAAACATTAGCCCTTTCATGCTAAGAGGTTAATACCTTATTGCTTGATATATGTTTTATGTTATCTAAATAACTATCTAGAAAATATCAGAAATAATTTTCCCATAATACAGCATTAGAAGGAAATTGGCAATCCTGAGATACCCACTGCAACTAAAACAGGAATGAGAAACAAAATTAGAACAGCTTATATCGTATGTCACACAATGTAGAGAACAATATCTGTGTGTATAAACTAAGATTTAATTACTGCCTGAGTAGATTACACTCAACTACAAAAATTATAAATACTTGTGGAAATAAATCCTGGATTAATTCTGGGCAATAACAGCTACAGAAATAAGGGAATGAAAATTTGTCACCTGAGGTAGCTTTTAGTCATTCTAAATGAATCATTAACCTGACACCTTCTACCAATAGAAAATATAAACTTTCAGTGGAATCTTGGTTTTACAAAGCTGTTTTCAGCATTGAGGTCCTTCCAGTTTTCCGGAGAAGTGGGGTGGGACTGGAGGAATGTTATCATTGTGAAGTGCTGATCAGAAAGTACATACTCAAGAAGTGTGCAGAGCCAGGATGAAGCATCACAAATACCTTTCCTTCCAGAGGGATGTTGCTTCAAGCTGAGGAAACCCAATAACATAATTAGTATAACCTAACCATTTGAAACGTGCAAGATTTGCAGGGATTTCTCCCTCTTCTGCACCCCGTTTTTATTTTTCAAGTTTTGCAGAAAGAATCTTTATATATCCAGCTAATTTCTGGAGTGGAGGTATTGTGGGTAGTGGGATAAATGATTTGTCTGTGTAAAGAGAAGTGTCTCTTGCAATAACGTATCTTCTCAGCAAAGGCTCACATACAGGCAATTTCTTTACTGTAAAGGAAAGTACTGTAAAGGAAACCACTTGGAAAACTTCTTTTTTGCTAACCTCTTTTCAGCTGTTTCTCATTCACATTTCCATTTTGCTGCTCCAAATAACTTCAAAGATTGATACCTATTTTGTAACATGACTTCAATATCTGCTATTAAGGAATTGGAAACCAAAGATGACAGACATCTTCGAAACAAGTAGGTCTATGGAGCATTCAGCCAATGTCTCAGCATCACAAAATCAGCTGCAAATGCCTTTTTCTTGCAACTCCATTTTTTTCAAATGATGCTGGCACTTCGTGCTAGCTGGCAGCCCAGTTTCCCATGAGAGCCCAAAGATCTCCTGTCCCACAGTCAAAGCTCAAGATGTTGTGTGGGGAGCTAGCAAGAAAGATTATGCATTGCAAATAACCTGGATTGAACACTGGCACAAACTTTGTTTTGATGGAGTCCTTGATGGGAAGCAGAAGTGACCTGGGCAGTGCAGAAAATACATCACACTGCCTGACCTGAAACCCAGGAGGGCCGAGGGTCTGGCCTTTCCCCTTTGCCATCATGGCTTATCTCATGGGTCAGGGTGAGGATCTGGGAAATTACAACACTGCGTGCCTGCAGCTTTATTCCCTCATCTGCTGAAGAAAATGGGAGGTGGTCATTGGGCCAAAAGACTCTCTACTTATTTCCCTTCATGTTAAGGAGAAGACAGTCACTAATGAAAAAGGATTGAATGAGGAGCCCTGCTCCACCAACTTCCTCCAGTGAATTCTCCTCTGTATCTTTGCCTCATGAATAAGTTGATATTTTAAAGAAACCCACATGTCTGGATCATTGGTTTCTTATCCAAGCAGAAAACTTATTCCAAACTGGGCTATTGTTTGTTTATATAGTAATAATATGGATCATGATTATATTTTTATAACTGAGGATAAGGTAGAGCATGCCACTTAGCTCATGCTTTGTTTGGGTTTGTTTGGGATCTGCAAGCATCTCTTGGACAAAAATTCTGCTAAGTTCCTTGCCATGGAAAGTCCAGCACTCTCAGCGAAACACAGGGGCCAGCTAGAGTGGGTATTGCTTTCTTTGGACAGTTAGAAAGGACAAATGTAACTCACTGAGATTTCTAAGACCATGTAGTTTCTGCACAGCTATGTCAAGAATGACTTTCCCAGCAGTTTTATTCTACAGCAGCTTTATTCCAGCTAGTGTCTGGCTCCAGTAAGGGACAGTAATTTTTGCCTAAATTGCTATGTTGCTAGTTGCTAAATTGGTTACATAGCTTGGATTACAACTACATATGTAATGGTTTTGGGTTGTTTTTCCATAACTCTAGCAGGAAGTCTGCCCACTTACACTTTAGAGATACTGACAGTGTCTTTTGCATCAAATCATAAAAGCAAGATCAGAAGGTACCAATACAATAATCTACACTGGCTTTTTTTATAACAAAGTCAAAGAAACTCATATACTCTTTTCTTATGAGCTCCCAAGTGTTTATTGTATCCACAAATTATATTTTAGAAAAAAAAATTAAGGATCACACATGATTAAGAATCCATCAGACCACTTCTTAATTTGCTCCACAGTTAATTGTCCTAATGCTTAAAAAGGTCCTTATTTACAGCTTGATTTTGTCTAGCTCCTAGATATCAGCATGTTTTTAACTCCTGGAATATGGAGTAGTAGCCTGCTGGAAGTGTTTTTTTCTACATAGGTTCTTGTAGATCACAATCAACACCTTTTGATCCCTTAAATAAAATTAATGAATACAGCTCTTTGAGCCTCACACTAAGTTTTATAGGCAACAAATTGCTTTCCTGCCCCTCTTCTGAGCTTTATTCCATTTTTCATCATCGTCCTCCTGATGTGTCTATCAAGCCTAGACACACCAGCTACATCTAGAACAGTAAATTAAATGGGAAACTGGGCACTTGAACTTGATTACCCCTGGTGTTAAATTGCTAGCACAGGCCCTTGTGTGATTTTGCCCTGGATCAATGAGACAGATCTGGTGTTATTACAAGCCAGCAGCCATTCCCAGCTCATCTGCAGTAGCTGTGGTTTAGAAATTAAGATAGTTTACAGGCATGCCAGTCTTCATCGGTGCTAGTGGGGTAGCACAGGGTGCTTGTAATTTACTGCCAGAGACACAGACAGTTAGTAATGTGGGGTGGCTTTACAATGCTGTATTTTGAGAGGGGAACACTACCTTCTTGTTCCGTTTTGTTATCTATTGTTCACGCCTCCAGATCTACACTCCTTGCCACTCTGATGCCCTTGGAACTTGTAGTGATTTTATTATCTACTGCTTTCCCAAAAATATTGCCACTGTCCAAGGATCCCAGGATATTGGATTTTTTTTTTCAATAGGAGGATAACAGGGATAAAATTTGTATTTCTAAAGGCATATTTTTGAATGTGACTATGTATGTTATTTATCTGAGCACCCTTTATGAATGTGGGTGAACTTTCACATTCTACTCTAATCATGATGTATCACTTCCCCATTTTTACCAGAAATTACTTTACAATTTCTTCCAGAAAGTAGTACTGTGCCAAGAATATCTGGGAACTCCTAGGAATTCTGAAAGTTCAGGAGGGTAATGTTCTGCCCTTTGCCATTAATATTTGGGATATCATACACCTTACTGCTGACCCATTCCTTTGGCTACACTGCTGTTTTACACTGGCATGCTGTTTATTTCCTCCACAAAGGCCTCAAAAAAGTCTTTTTGGTCAATCTGGCAGTGGAAAGGAGAGAAAATCAAACCTTTCCCAGAGGGCAGTAAGTAAGGGTAATGGAGATAAGCAGAATCCAGTCAGCTCTGGATTTCAGCCGTTTGGAGACTTTCTCCATTTCTGGGAGAAAAGTATGTGAATTGAAAGTCTTCCTACATAAAATAGGCATTTTTAGTGATAATACAAACATGTTTGACTCTTTCCCAGCTGCAGAAAAATGGAATTCCTAACCTGAAGTGGAACTACTTTTTCTCTGGTAACTTCAAGATCTAAGCTACATTTTCATCATTCATCATCACATGGAAGGTGCTTGTATGTCAAGCTTCACACTGTCACATAACTGATTAAGTCAATGCATATTTTCCATCATCTCCTGATAGTTTTCAAGTGAGGAGTTAGGGTCTTCTGAGGTTCTTAATGGTTGCAAAATTTATTCACCTCACTGATGAATTAACTCAGCAAAGGGTTTCTGCAACCCTGCTAGTGGCAGACCACAGGATGATCTGTGGCATCAAGATCAAGAGGGATATGTTTGGTGGCTTAAATTTCACTGTTTTTACTTTACAGTTGGATTAGTATAAGCTAATTCTTTTGATTACCTGACAAGTGACAAGTTTTTAAGATGCACTAATTTGATTGATTATAAACTTATCATGATACCATAAAGTATCAGTGCAATGTCTTGGTCCATGTCTAATCTGGATTGTTGCCTACTTCAGAAGATAGTCATGTCTTAATAAAGATTTTGGTGAGGTTTAAAATAAACATTTTTGCAATAGCATTAATGTTATGGTTGTGCTCCTGAGTTGTTTTTCAGATGTTGAGTCATGACCATTTTGGGTGCATATAGAGGAGAAGGGTTCAAAAGGCAAGACAGCAAAGTATTAAAAAGAGGATGGTTAAACAACAGTGTAGGAGATGATAGATCCTTATATTTCTTTTGCTGATAGCGAAAGCCCTGTTTCTTCAGGTTAGGGAGGCATTACACCTCATTCATTGAGGAGGGATGTTCTGATGATCTGCAGCACATATAGGGACATTATAGGAAAGACCAAAGTGGAGAGATTGTGATGTTAGACTGAGAGATCCTGAGCTCAGCTGGGTTTGAGAAGTCTTGCCAGAGATACCAAATGTGTTTTTCTGCTTTTCAGATTATTTCTGTTGGGGGTCCTGAAAAGAAAGAATGAAATAATGTCTGCAGATAAGGTTACAAAGGCCAGAAAACAGCTGAAATTTTGGCACTCCTTCATCAGAACCTCCTTAATCACCATGTGGGTCTGGAGTATCCTTATCCACCTTATCCAGGTCTCTATATCTCACTGTGCAAGACTTTTGCACTCTTTTGTAATTTTACTCTTTCACTTCTTTCCCTGCCTTCCCACCCTCTCTCCAGCTTGGCAGACTGCTGATACCAAAAGTTGCTGGGGTTTTTATGCTTTCTTCTCCCCTCCCTACCTTCCTGCCTGCTCTCTCCTCTTTTCCCCTTCTTCCTAAAAGGCTGCAGAAAAGCACTGTAGTGGAGGCAGTGTGATTTAAAGGTGCAGAACCCCCCAAAAAGAGACTTGAAATTTATGAGAATCATTCGCACATCCTGCCCTTTGCCCCTCTGGTAAGCGGTGGGTGTTTTGTACGGCTGCACAGCTTGGCTCTGTCCCAAGGACAGAACAAGGAAGCAAGTTAGAGTTCTTCAAGAGATAATTTTCAGGCTGGTGGAGTGTTCCCACTGAAGGAATTTAACCAGGCCAGGTTTTAAAGTTACTTTTGGGTGTCTAGGGAGTCAGGCAGACTCTGGAAAATTTGCAGAAGAAACTGGCACTGCTAGGTGTGCTGAGCTTTTACAATGTGGAAGTTTTATCTAAACTAATTAATCATAGAATCATAGAAGGGTTTGGTTTGGGCTGGAAGGGACCTTAAAGATCATTTAGTTACAGCCCCTCTGCCATGACCAGGGACAATTTCCACTAGACTGGGTTGGTCGTCTGCTTTTGTGGCAGTATGTGTGTGTGCTCTCCTGGTACTGCTTATCAATAGTGGAATACCTCAGGATTTAGTATGCATGTCTGCCAGCACCCAGGGGGACACCCAGAACCTGTCTGAGAGCTTCTAAAACATGACTGCGTCTTCACTGTCTGCAAAGATGCAACCCCCTCCCACTGAGCCAGGGAAAGCTGTGCTCACACCACGTCAGCAGCTGTTGGCTTTTTCGTGATATTACTGGGTTTTTTCCTTTTCAGAGGAAGCTGGATTGTCAGGGTGTTTTACGGCTCCTGCTGCCCCAGGAGCGACCCGCCCCAGCGGGTGACTTGGATTGTACGGTTTGGCTGCAGCTCCGCGGTTCCAGCGCTGCTCCCGCCGAGGGAAAACCTGCGGATACTGTGGTGGGAGGGGGAGTCATTTCCACAATTAAACAGCACCACCTGCAGGCCCCGCGGGTGCCGCGATCCCTCACGCCCGTGGACTCTGAGTGTGGCCGGTGCTGTTCCACTGGCTCTCCCGGTGGTGCTCCGGGGGATGTGCCGGTGTGGTTACAGCTGCTTAGGGGCAAACATCAGCAAGGGCTCTTTCGGCTTCCCTTACCCACTAGTGCAGGCACAACCGGAGTACCTCGTTATGCAATCGCAGTGTGAAGGAAATCTGGCTTGCCCCTTTCAGGGAAACCACCACCAGAAAAGATGAGGGAGAGTTGAGATTGTTCACCCTGGAGAAGAAAAGTCTCGGGGAGACCTTATTGCAGCCTTTCAGTACTTCAAGGGACCTTATAAAAAAGAGAAGATATGGATGCTGTGTATGGGCAGTTAGTGACAGGACAAGAGGGAACAGTTTAAAACTAAAAGAGGATTTAGATTAGGTATTAGGAAGACATTCTTTACTGTAAGGGTGGTGAGACACTGTAACAGGCTGCCCCAGAGAAGTTGTGGATATCCCATTCCTGTAAATATGCAAGGCCGGGTTGGGTGGAGCTCTGAGCAATCTGATTTAGTGGAAGGTGTCCCTGCCTATGACTGGGGGTTTGGAACTGGGTGGTCTTTAATGTCCCTTCCAAACCAAACTGTTCAGCAAACTATGATTCTCTGTGTCTAGCGGGAAACAGAATTCAACTCTGATTGTGAACATGCTTGTTCTTAGACTCAGTTTTCCATTAAAAGAAAAAAAATACTCTGCTCCTGGACTTCCAAGATGAGAGACAGACTCAACACAAAAGAGAGAAGATGAGCGAGACACAAACTAATGTTTTAGCATTGATCACTTCTCCTTTATCACAAATTTTTTTTTAGTTTTAAGCCTTCTGCTGCTGGCACATTAAAATGTCTTCTGAATCCCTGACTACTCTTAAATCATCAGCACTAGGTTTTGAACAGTTTTCTGCTGATACTTTTCTTTTACTAATAATATCTCTGCTGTGTTACAGGAATCGTGCTAAAAGAACCATGACTGATTTTTTTTCTCTCATTTTTTTAATGCTGAAGGTCTATGTCTTTATTGTCAAGAAAACATTCTCCTGAAATCCACCTTGGGCATTTTTTTGTGCTGCCTAGCTGAGTCTTTTCAACAGACATGCAGAATTAAGGCAAGTTTAGTGCATCCTCCAGGTATAATATCAGTAGTTTCTCAAAAAATAAACTCCACAAACCCAAACATTTTAAAGACGTTGAGTACTTTAGGAAGAGCTGGATGAAATGAGACTCTGTGGAAGAAGACAAACACCTATAGCCCAAGGTGAAAGATGCTTTTTCCTTGGCCACTGCTGTGGTATGTACCTTGGCTGGTACCCAGAGCAGCTACCAACTTCTCTGTGTTTGGGGTGGCATTTTGTCTAGATCACAGCTGGAGTTTGCTGCTGTTGCTGTGAGCCTTCTCCAGATGTTCACAGCAGGCTTGCAGCAGAGGTGGTAGTGTGATCTTTGTCCCTTGTAGGCTGGTCCAGGGGTAACCCTCATTCAGCCTGCCTTCCTGCCCACTCCAGGCACCCAGGACTCCCACAGAGGACCGAGCCATATGACATTGTGCTGCCCATAGTGAGAGCAGCTCTAACGTTCTGTGCCCATCTCTACACTGTTATTATTCCTGTGACACTGTCCTGTGATCAAAGTCACAACAGTCTGGATCTTTCCTACAAGGACCTTAACAATGCCTTCTTCAAGGGATGTACAGCTGGTGTTATGTATAGTGGTTGTCTTGCTGCCAGGAGAGACAACAGAACATTAGATGCTGTCCTGGGAGTGCCCTGTAGCTTCAGGCACTCCCAGGATTTCCCAGATCAGCTACATGTGACTGCAAACCTTTTTACCTAAGCCACAAAATCATTCTTCTCTAGTATGCTGAGAGTTGTATTCTTTGAGGATGCGTTACCATCCAAGTCTGTGACTTTGTACAGTCAAGAAAAACAGAATTATTATGTATGTAATGAAAACATCTCAGAACAAGCTCTGTCTCTGATGACCTTCTTGCATGAAAACTAAATGAAGGATTTGTAGCAAAAGCTGAAAAATTATTTGAACACAATATTGGCATCCCAGTTTTGCTGAAGAGTCAAGGAAATATTAATGCATTGTGCAGGGCACTGGTATGACCTTATGTGGGATAGAGAATTCAGGTACGGCCACCAAGATTCAAGAAAGAGGAACTCCAAGAAAAACAGGGATGCCATGCTAGTGCTGGAAACACTGTTATGCTGGTAAGGGGAGCCTTGAAAGAACAGACAAGATTCTTCTGGTCTGTATCATGTACCTTCACAATACAAAAAAGGAAGAGAGAGGACCAAAACCCCTAATCACACCTAAAATCACTCCTGAAAGGAGTTGCATGACAGGTACATGACAGAGCATGAGTCAGATTTGATACTTGGCCTTTTTCAGCTATGTTCAGTCGCTGCACTGGCCAAGGTGTAGTGAAGCCAGTGCTTTGCAATTAGGGTTGAACTAAACGCTGCATAACTGAAGAACTGGTGCCCAGCTGTAAATGCCACTGATCCTTCTTGCCAGGGGAATGTTTGTCACAAATGTGTGAATGCCAAAGAGTGGCAAAGCTTGCCCACAACACAGCGGCCATGTCCTCATCCAGGGATGGCTGTTTGCTTCACTGCCTGCTGGAAGCACAGCACTGTTTCTGAGAGCCCTGTGGAGCTGCAAGCAGCCCCTCACACTCAGCTTGCTGCAATTTCTAATCCTGAGTGTGATGGCAGGTGCAGATCAGCATGCTGTGTACAGTCACCCAGCAGCAATCTACTCCACAGATTTTTACAGCTTAAATATACTAGGCAAGAGGGAATAACCTCGATTTTACTCTGCTGGGTGTTGTGTGATTACACTGGGGATTCAAATGCCTCTTAGTTACTTCTCAGGAGTTCCCACAGAAATTGCAGTGCTCCCCTGGGCAACTGTCTACTCTTAATGACAGGTAGAGACTCTGCCAGTCTGGTATTACCCATCACATCAAGCTCTCCAGTCTTTGTTGTTTGAAATCTAGGTGGATTCATTAGAAGCTATCTCCTATTGGAGACCATCACCAGCCCAGTGGGGCTGGAGGGGAACACTATAGCAAGCTCTGAGCTGGCAATGCTCTTTCCCTGGGGAAACAGTTGCATCTCCTGCTTGGATCCTGCAACTCAGGGCAACTATGACATTACCTGCTGGTACCCTGTCCCTTGCATGTTTGCTGGAAAAGGGAAGATGTAGCTGGAGCATGGTGACCTGTTCCCTCCTTCCCCTACCTGGGATTCTCTGTGCTGGGCTAAAAATGTCCAACTCATTTCCCAGAGCAGCACATGCCTGCAAGGGCTGCACTGGGATTGAAGACCTGTTCTCACGGAGCTGTCTGGATATGCAAACAAGCTATCTCTGTTTCCTTATTTATTTGTCAGAAATGAAGATTTGCTCTCTGCTTACAGTACTGAACATCACTTGAACTCTGCAGCAGATTCTTTCAGCTGTAATGAATTATCGGGGTTTTTGAGGGAGGGAGACATCTAAGACTTGGTCACTTCCACTTGTACACCAGACTAAGCAGACACAAACAAACTCAGGTCCAGAATATGACAGCAGTGCTAGAGTAAAGCTCCCAGCAGGTTTTATTGGCTTGGATGTAGTTCCACTTTAACCTGACTTTCCATCTTTTAGAGCGCAGCTGGCTCAGGCCCAGGCAGTTCTCAGACCACACAAACAATCTTGGTCCCTCTGCATCCTATGTGTCTATATATAGCCACAGAACAGAAACCTGTGTAAATGGAGAGTCTAGCTCTTGAGTCTCCACCCTCCCTTTAATGAATGTTTGTTATGGAAAGGTCTCACACTGGAAAGAAACCTCCATAATGAATCTAATTTCTAATCCAATTCAACAAAGTATGCTCTGGTTACCAAAAATTTGCATTACACTCATCGTGTTTTCCAGTTAGGATCCTCCATGGCATGCTCTAAATATCTGAAGAAGAAAAGTTTTACTCATAAAAAATGAGTGCTTGCACCTTCATTAAATGCTGTTGGAAAAGATTGTTGCCCATGTTGAAGTAAAAAATATCATGCATGGAATGTGGTAGAAGTGAAAAGAGTACTGGGTTGCAGGAGAGTTAAACCAAGAGGAGATGATAGTGCAATATGCTGTTGTTAAAAAACAGCAAAATTTACTTTTAGTTCCAGCTAGCCAAATTATTAGAAGTGCAATGGAGCAGAGATTTTTGTAAAATGGACATCAATTTATGCTGAATATTCAAAAGGCAGAGCTGTGAAATTTAAGTACCTCCAAAATATGTGGTTGGGTTTTGCCTTCAGAAGTGCATAATCTCAAATTCTTTTTCTTTTGTAGTTTATGGGCTGTGATGGTGCTTTAGACCCTGCCAAATATAATATTGCAGGAGTGTAGAATTACATGTTCTATGACTTGAAAGACCAAGAAGGCTGAAAATATTGGCATTTATTTCCTCTTGCACCTGAAGGAATACAAGCCTCTGCATTCATGAAGCTGGAACAGGAACAGGGAGGGACTAAAACCCCTAAACCAAGTTTAAGTTCTAGGAAAAAAAAATTAAGTTGAGGCACCATTTCTGTGCTGTGCTTGTTTTTGCTGCTCTTTGGAGTTTCTTATTAACTCTAAGTTGCTATTTCTTATTAACTATAACAGAAAAAAAGAGGATTAAAATACCTAAAACTGGGTAAATTTGCTTTATGTCAGTCTCCCTTAACAGCTGCCCAGCTGTGGAAAGGTCTAAATCTATTTCTAGCTTTAGGTCTGCACATGTAGTGGACTTTTTGAGTTCCTGGCTAGCAGTGCCTACTAGTCCAGTCAACAGCTGCTTCTGGGTGTCACTCCCTAGGGATGAAGTGCCAAGAAGTTAGAAACAGCAGCACTTGCTAAGTGGAATGCAGAAGTCTTTACTTGGTCTGGCCTTCAGCTCTTGTTCTGGGCTGTGAAAAGCCAGAACAAACAAAATGACAAGAAAACAAGTTATACTTACAGAGGAATTTAGCAGGTGTGCAGGCAGGTAGTGAAAAATTCAGGCATGTGAGGTGAATGGTCTGTGAATAACTGTTGTCCACATTCTTTGCTGTATTTGTTATATTTATATGGTGTCAGAATATCAGGTAGTCTTTTTATTACAGAATTAGGACAAATAGACCTGAATATCTACTGAGGATTAACTAAAGCTAGTCATGTTGCTTAATGGACAACAGGAAAGTTCAGTAGGATTTTAATGACAGGGTAATAGAAAAACCCATATGGAAAAAGGAAAGGGACTGAGTTACAGACAAAAAGCAAAGTCAGACAGCAGCAGCAGAAGGCAGGATGCCTGGATAAACTTCAGTGGCAGACATCAAGGCATCAAAGACAGATAAAAGGTATCAAAGGTGCAAAAGGTAATAGTGGTAAATCCATTGTTGTAAGGCATGGATGTGTTGGAGAAGGGAACATATACATTGGGTCTCCTGCCACCTGTTTCTTTGCGAGTCACAAAAGAAGTGCAGTAATTAAAACCTAGATTCACAGAGGGTTTTGAATTTGTAACTACTGTTTGCCAATGTTCACTTTAATGCAGAACTTTCACTTGCAGAAGGCTGAAACCCATCTACTTCTGAGGACACAGCCATAAGCCAGGCTATATAACCCACATCCAATGAGCAAGCACAAAAGCTGGGCACCATGTGTAAGTGTGAAGGAAGAAGTGACACTTGTCTGTCTGTGTTTGAAAGCCCAGTGAAAACAGGCAGTTTTAAGCACTCGATGAGAGAGATAAAATTCAGGTGTTACTGTCTGAGGAGCAGTTTGTAAAGAGGTCACAGAACCCTCAGTCCTTGTTTGACTACTTTGCTCACAGATACATCCCTGGCACCCACATTGCTATATGCTGTCCCCTAGGCCTGTAGAACCAAGACTGAAGGATCAGAAGAGGAGATGTCTTGCTGTCAATAGGAGTACTAAGTTGGCTCTGGTGTGATGAAGGACAGCTTTTCCTTGCCTGCAAGGACTCAGGTGCAAATTTTCACACTTTCATTAGACATGCAAAATGGACTCTAAAGATTCCTGTGTGGGGAGGTTTGAGATATGAGCATAGCATGTACAGAGACATCCACCATTTTGGGGAAGGATAATAGAACTGATGGACAGATGCTGCTACACGTTTCTAGTGGCTGCTCCCTCAAGAAACACCAAGTGGGTAAGGATACCAGAATCTGAGACACTATGTGAAAGCTGCCAAAACAGCAGTCACTTTTGAGAGGTGACTCCAAATTGGGCAAAACTGGCTGCCTGACAAAAACAAACAAACAAACAAACAAACAAACAAAGGCAAAACAAAAAACCATGGCTGTCATGATGGACAGTTTGAGTCCCACATAGGAAAGGCTGCTTTTCATTAACTGCCATTGGTGAAACAAATAGCAGCCTCACAGGATAAGTAATACTGGATGAGATTGCTGTAGCTGACTTTCTTACAAGTCCTGTGAATACTGAATGCAAACGAACAAGCAGAATTTTAAAAACAAACTTTTGGCAGAAGAAATGTTAGATTCGTGTGATGTGAGGCTTCTCTGAAAGAGGAGTTGGTGTGGACTGGAGACACTTCGATTTATCCAGAAAGGGAATAACTTTCTGCTAGCAGGATTAGAGGGAAAGACTTTAAAGTGAAGAAAGGGGAGGAGGCAAATGAGAGGAGGACAATAGAATATCAGAGCTAGTGTTACATGCAGAGAGAAAAGTTGGTCTCGAAAACAGAATCTGTTTAGGGTTTCAGGTCTCCTCCTTACAGAGATGCCCAAGGGGATGCAGAGTCAAATAAGCAGATTAAATTGCACAGAGCCAAGCCTTTTAGATCCAACCAATTGTTCAGATGTCTCCTAGGTTGGTACTGATATAAGGTTTTTCATCCAGAGAGCATAGTTCAGAAATAATTCCTATAAACATCTCATAACACATTATAACACATATTAATTGGCTTACTTGCTTCCTGTACCCAGCTAAGAAGTCAGTTATGGATGGACATTTTATGCCACGTGTAAGACACTCCCTAGTCAGACCTCTGGCACACTGTTAGGTTCATCTTGACAGCATGGACTTTTGCAGCATGGACCTTAGACAGGAGACCTCAGCCTTTTGAAATTTTTTTCTGAAAATTTCCCGAAAATCTATATCTCTCAAGCAAAGTGTTCTTTTCTACCAACATTCTCTTAAGGTCTAGATGTCTGCTTCACACAAGGAAAGCTGCAAAATGTCTCACAAAGAGCAGAAAGATAATAATTCAAATCAGATTGAAGTAAGTCCCAGCTAGATCTTCAGCTTCCCCTAATTTCTCAATTCCTCCTGCTTTGCTGCACCTGCTGCTTGTGGATGATCCTTGGAAAAGAAGCTCTTACCCACTCAATGTGATGCATTTCCTATCCTGTATTATGAACCAAGAGACAATCCTGATATCCTCCAAGACTGCAAGTAGGCTTGAGATGTTTAAACCACAGATCAATCTCATTTACTCCATCAGATGAAGTCCATTTATTCGATGTGGGGTCTTTCATGGCTAGCTCTGTTTCATAATGAGGAACTGTGTGGAATGACAGATTCTGGGGCAGATATACCATACTGGGCTTGTGCTGGGAATGCTGTTGAAGTTGGCAAGCAGAGGGGAAAGCATTAAAATATTTGGGCAGTGCAGGCGTGCTGCTCTGAGACTGTTTCTGTAGGGCTTGCGGTACATTTAGCACAATTTGGAAAGCAACACACTAAAGGAATGTGAAACAAAATTCTCTGCACACCAAAGTCATGAATAGTTAATGCAGCTGGATGGCAATGGTAATTCTGTTTCATGAAGGAGTTTGATATTTGATTTCTTTCACATTTGAAATTAAAACATCCTGCAATTCTCCACACAGTGTTAAAAGGAGACTGAGTTATGGATGGACAGCATAGCAAGCCACTGGGTAAACATCAACGCTAATGATCCTGCTGCCAGGAGTCCAAGACTTCATATTCTGAGGACTGTCATCTTTCTTTTTGCCTGTCTACACATAGAAGAATAGTCCATCTAGCCCAATATTCTGCCTTTTTTTTTTCGTGGTCTGCAGCAGATGCCTAGGAAAATAAGAACAAGGCAAATGTATCCTCAGTACTCTCCCAGGTTCCAATAATCTAAGAACTAGGAATTCTGATCCAGAAGTGGCATTTTTGCTCCAAGTAGTCTTCAGTGCCTTTGTCCTGATGCATTTAGCATCTATGACATCCTGTGGCATGGATTTCTGTAGTTGAACTGCAGCACGTGTGAGTAACCATTGCCTCTGCTTCTCTTGAACCTGGTATTGCTGGCACTTTGTGAAGTGTAACTGTACTGAAGAGACAGGGAAAATCTTCTGGTATCTTACATGCATGCTGCATAGGCCATGTTTCTGGGTGTGAAAATGAAGAGTATTTTCAGTTGATTTAAGAAGCCATTGTTTGAAGAAAATTCAGAACATGTATTGTTTCTAGTGCTTTTACAGTCCTTGTTCAAGCAAGAAAAGTAAAACCATACTAAGGTGAAAGAGAAGGAAAGAAGAGAAAAAGAGAGTAAATAAAGGAAAAGAGAAAGAAAAAGGGAAGGAAGGGGAAAAAACAGCCCAAACCAATCTAAATCAAAAGTATTGAAACGATTTACATAAACATATGCTGTTGACAGTACACATAGAGCATTGAAGAGTTACTTGAATCTTTCAGTTGATTTTTTTTTTAAATCAGGTCACTAATCAGTTTTTGTGTCACCAGAAGCTACACCAAAGATTTCTTTTCCCTAAATATAAACTTGTGCCTTTTGGTTCATTTGCAGACAAGACTCCACAGGGAAACACAGGCTCCACTGGAAACATGGAGAATGTTCCAGGCTGTGCTAATGCAGAGGTGAGAGGTCAAGAGACCATCTCTTCCCTGCTGTGATTAACAGAAGGTCAATGTTCTCTTGAGACATTCCAAATGGGAGTGGCTCAGTAAGGTTTTAAAAATGATTTTTGGTATGTTGGGGTTTTTTTCATGAGCAAGTGCTTTCTGGACTGCTGGGCTTTGCTTGCTTCACATTTTTGAGCTTTAATCTGCAGTTCCAAAGCCTAAAATAGCACCCAAGAGCCTCCACTTCCCTCTGGCAGATCACACCTTAAGATAAGCAGAGAGTATCATAATGTTTATGGTAAAGATGAATGTCACCTGTGTACTCTGTGTGCTCCAAAGGAGCCCATATGCATTCCTTTGAGCACACAGGGTACACAAGTGATGATACTTAACCTCTGGCTTACTGAACCCAGTGTCCTGCAACCAGGACTGAGCTGTGGGCAGTGGGAAGGGGACACTGCTCACACAAGGGGATCAGACATATGGATGCCTCTTCAATGCAACATACAGAATCTGGCTCTAGGGCAGAGGGCATGCATGACTTCAGAACAATCACACTTCACCAGCAGGTCTCCAAAAATAAGATGTTGCAGCAATTTCTAATCTCCATTGTGCTCTTTTGAGAAATATCAGGAAGCAATTTTAACCACATGGAAAATGAGCCAGCATCTTACTGCAAAGTCCAATTACAAATCAGTAATCTGCATAGAAACTGCAGGAATGTGTGCCAAAATCTTTCCTAAGAACACAAACCAAAAATTAGAACTGATGCTCCATCAGATTTTATCTCAGCTCTTCCTAACTGGTCCATTTCCCTGCAATGGCTGGGTGTAGAAAAATAAAAAGTTTGATTTCAGGAACTGCTTTGTGGAATGCAGAGAGAGGTTATTGAACTGCTTGTTAGTTGTTATTTTTTTGGCTGAAGTGGACATAGAAGTTAATCTGTGGCAAAAGGTCTCACAGCAGGAGCATATTTGTGAGAATCATTCGTACCAATTAATTACTGAAATTCTTGTTGCGGCATGTTTTTTTTTCTGCTCTAAGTGAAGGATGAAAAGCAGTTCCTACATGCATCACAGACTCATATATATTTGGGAGTGTGCTAGGTTTTGTTGTATTTGTAATTAAAACTATAATCAGCTCACTGCTGCAAAATAAATTAATTAAAAAGATAGTAATATAGGAAAGTGTGTTCTGGTCAGTCAAAGTAGGGGCATGCTAATAACTACTACAAGGAGAAGCACACCAATAAATTAGTTCATTACTTTACCTCGGAGTTGACAGGGAAATCTTGATTAAATGATATTTTTCTGTTTAAGGAATGAATCAACTCAATTGACTAAAATACACTTCCTTTAACAGAAAAAAAAATGCTGTAAGGTGTTATCTCTCTGCACACAATGTCCATGCAGCCAGAGCAATAACTACAGCTGTAAAAAGAGACATCTCTTTTGCAATGAGTTATTTTTCTGGGTGCCGATTGCTGTCTCCTTGAAGAAGGTAGATGGTTGCACACACTGATTTAGGAGAGTTCATTAATGTACTGCCCTCATCTTTTTTTCTTGTCAGGTTCTCCCCCATCACTGTTCTCTTTAAATTGAGTGATACTCAAATGAACATATCCTCTGCATGCTTTAGTATGTGTCTATAATTTGAGTACAGAGCCAAGGGGAATATCCTGGTGGGCTGAAAAGCCCTGCCATACTGTTCTTTGGATGATGTTTTTCAGTATTGTTGGCTTAGGATATAGATATGAAAACATAACTCATTCCTGCTTGTGAAGCTGGGGAAACCATATTTTCAAGGACAGTTTTAGAGCTCCAATATGTAGGGTTTGCTTTTGCTTCTGATGATGCAATTTCTTTTGTGTGAAACAGAAGAAAAAAGGATGGACAATATGGCTTAGCTACAACAGCTCTGCCATGTAGGCTGATGGGGAGCTGGAAACCAGGAAGGCCCCAACAGGTAAATGCCCAGGCAGGTCAGCCAGGTGGGAATCTCTGGTTCCTTGTTCTGGCAAGATGGGCAGGAGACAGAGAGACAAGCAATCAGCTTTCTGGACGCAGCACTGTGCTTTTCTGCTTGGCAAGAAATGTGCCAACAGTGTTCTTGCTGGACTTTTATGGATTTCAACCATCTTCTTGAAATGCTTTGGGTGTTTAGGATCCTTGGTTATCCCCTGTTCACATGAGGGAGTCTAGATTTCTTTCAGCTAAGTGAGATCAGCTCTGAGCTGCTTTTTAGATGGAGCAGGAGTAATGCAGGTGAGGAGGAATATATTAGATACTCATTAATGATATATAAAATAAATTAGAGGTGGAAAGGATGGTTTACTGAATGTATTAGAAAAATTATGGGGAGTGCATCTGAGATTTCTAAATAAAGTAATCTGAAAAGAAAACAATCAATATATGATTTAATGGTGGCCTCTCACCTAAGAAACTATAAATAAAAATACTGAAAGGGCATTGGCAACAGGAGCTGGTGCAACTAGAAGAAGTTCAAAAATCAGCAGTGCTGTGGAAGGGCAAAGACTCTTCAGCAGAGCTCCCAGGTAATACCTGTGGGCTCCATGAAAGACAATAGGATTTAGAAAATGTCAACGAGATTAAAAGAAAATTCTCAGCCACTTTCCTAAAGAGAAGAGGGTGCTCAAGGTTAAGCATACACCTGCAAGGTTTTGCTCATCTGAGGCTTTAAATCTCTACCCTATGTTGTTCCTTCTTGAAAGCTTATAAGCATTAGAGATCAAGAGAGTGGTCACCAGGTCCTTTAGATGGATTAACTCAGGCTAAACTTCAAGGCTGATTCTTCATGATGACACAAGTCTAAAGACCCTGTAATGCTTATACTGTGGCAAACCAGCAATAACTATATTGTTTTCTTTTTGTTATCCCCTTTTAATTTATCAAAACAAAGTCCTACCTCTTCTACTCATCTCTTCCCCACCAGGAGGATCCTCAAAGTGGCAGTTAATTTTTGGGGGTTATTTAACCTCCTGTTGGACCCTTAGCTTATCTATAGTTGTCTATAATTCAATACTTTAATGAAATAATCAAAATTAATGACTACTAACACCAGTAACAGCAAACCACTGCACAGAAATCTTCATTAGTACTGTGTCTCTGATAATCTCAGAGCAGAGATAGTTTAGGTAGACAAAGATCCTGCTTCCATGGAAATCAGGGGCAAACCCGCAGGCAGTTGCTGGTCTGGTTTGTGGAAACAAGATCCTACTTCTTTTAGCAATAAGTGGAGCACTGTAATCAGGGTACCACCTGTAGGCAAGAAAGCCTGTTTAACTGCATGTATCGTCTGCTGTTAAATCTCAACCAAGGAAGCAGGTGAATTTCCATATTTCAGTGATTTTTTTATATGTCTGTTTACAGAAGGAGTGAATGGGGAAATATTTGTCCCAGCTCTTTGTTTTATGCATCCATAGTGGTTTTACTGCTTAGCTGCTATGTGGGCAAAACCAGCCTGCTGCATCTCACTCATCTGGTGAGATGAGGCTGTGGAAAGTTCCTGTTTTCAGTAAGAGAAACTGCCTAAAGCAGGAATGAGCCCCTGAGATTCGCACACAGGGCAGCACTACAAATCTGCCCTTGTTTGGAAACTTGTGTTAATTCATGGTCCGTCCTCCTCTTCTGCTGTGTGGTGCTTCTGTTGAAAGTACTTTCAGGAGGGAGCAGGATGGTGAGAAGTATTAGCTGGTATTTTGTATTGAATTTATGTAAATTGAATGAGCAAGGATGAGAAGAACTAAGATCACAAAAAAACTGCACTCCGTGTGGTTGCTTGGTTTGGAAATGCATTTTTCCTATGTTTAATTGAAAGAAATGTTCTATTTATTTTTGTTATTAGATAGAGAGGCTTGCATTAGCCCAGGATTACCAGGGGAAAAGACAGCTATATCAGCTCAGAAAGGTAAGCATCATATTCATCAGAAATGTGGATTACAGAACTAATTAATCTCTTGGTTCTCCTTGCATTATGATTTGTATTTTTATTCCTTGTCAGTACAAAATTTTTAGCTGGAAAACTGTGTCTTTGTGGGAAAATATGTCTACATTTCTAGGAAAAACAATCTCTCTTGTTGAGGTAAAAAACCATCAATTTTCTACTCTTTAAAAATAATATTGAGAAAAGAAACCACTCTGAAAGCTTCACGTTGTATCAAGCTACAAGTTTACTTAAAGGCTTATTTTTGTTTAAAAAGCAAGTAAGTTACAAAGTAAAGTTGACAGAGCCCCTTTTTCCAAAAGTCTTAGTTTTTCAGCTGATCAGCCCCTTCATCTCTGTAAACAAAATGAGGTCTCTTGGAAGCCTTTTTAAGCTTTTGAGATTCATTAGGCAGTTACCTAATAGCAGTACTGACATGCTATGAGCCAGTGCTGATGCACATAATTTGAAAGGCATGAAAAGAGAAAAAAATAAAAGCAAGGGTAAATTACATTAAAATTTATGAAGTGAAGTTCTAGGGAGGAGGTAGTAGCTTCACACTGACTGGAGCTCCAGGGTACAGCCCGTACGAATTCTTCCCTGTGTCAGGGTTACAGGCCACAGGGAAGGGAGATGGTGACAAACTATCTGACTGGACTCTGTTGGGGTTCTCGGTGCTCCCTTGAGTCTCTCATGCTCAGTGGCAGAGCCTACGGGATGGATCATCTATCCTGGCCTGTAGCCTGGGTCTATCAACATAAATTGGAAGCTGTGTGATCTGCTGTGACATGTGCTCCTGATGTCCACATCTCCAAAAGTCCTTGGAGATGTGCCTCTCTGAACAGACACAGAATGAGGACACATACACCTCGTGGGTTTATGTCAGGTGCTGTGGTGGTAAGGGACCTGTAGTTATGGCTCCTGAAGGCAGAAAAGTATGACTGTATGCCACAGGCATGCCATCTAAGCGGAGCTTTCAGCCCTTCACTTGGCCTCCTTCAAAATCAAAGGAGAGCAGCACGTAAGCCAAGAAGGATTCACAGGTCTGGAGAAAAGTTCTGGAAACAGGCCAGGTAAAATCCTCTCTCAAAACAACTTTTTTGCTGAGACCATCTGATGTGACTGTCTGGGTTTTAGACATTTAGGAACAAATACCCAGCACCTGGGACAAGGTCTGCCTTGAAGCTGATTTGCTTGAATATTTTCCATCATGTTCTAAAGATGTAAGAACAAGATGAAAGCTGGTAAATGCCATCCCTTTGCAGAGTGGCATGGGGGAGGGAAAGTGGGATAGCAAAAAGTTGGGACCATACCTCAGAGTGCTCATGGTGAACTGAGCAATGCAACAAACTGATGTGAAATACTCAGTGCTACTCAGCCAGGAAAGGTGAAAAGTTCTGCACCTCCATAGGCAAAATCAACTCACTGCCAAAACAGAAGACTAGAGAAGTTGTGGATGCCCTATCCATGGAGGTGTTCAAGACCAGACTGGATGAAGCTCTTAGCAACCTGGTCAAGTGGAAGGTGTTCCTTGCCAGGCAGGGTGTTGGAACAAGATGATCTTTAAGGTCTCTTCCAACCCAAATTGTTCTGTAATTCTATGACAAAGCACAACTGGCAACAGCAAAGAAAATGAGCAAAGGAGACAGGGGTTTTTTAAAGTATTATAACAATCATGCTAAAATGGATGATTTTGGGTGAAATACAGATTGTCCATCAAAGGATGCCTTAAAACTCAAATTAAATGAAACTCTGACAGGAGTGATACGAGATCTCAGCATGAGACTGGGACAATGTTAGTATTAACATATTAGATATAAGTAACTAGGTCATCAACTTCCATGGCTTTTTTGTATGGTCTGCAGAAAGATACAGGTTAGTCAGGACATCTAATTTGTATCTTTAGTCCTCTATTGACTAATTTGTACCTTTAGTCCTCAGGCTGTGCTCCTTTCTCAGTCACTTATATTGTAGTGTAAATTTAGGCACCAGACTGCCCCCAACAATAGGCAATAGACAAAATTTTGAGACGGTATTTTGCACTCCAAGATGGACACTGCTTCTGCTCTGGAGCGGGTGCATCAGGAAATCCTGCAGCATCATCCTATTTCTTTAACCTTATGTAATAAGCAGAAGAAACATAAACTAGTGATGTGCAGGAAAGGCAATGCAAGACAGATTCCCAGAGTTGGAAAGGGCTCTGGTGCTGGGAAGCAATGTGCACATGGAGCCAGGCTGACCTGCTGCATCCCTCAAAAAAGAAATCCAAGATACTCCCTGAATTTGTAGAAGAATCATGTTAAATTTAACTGGGCCCACCAGAAAATACTTCCAGTGCAGCATGTCTGTAGCCTCAGAGAACCGAATCACTGTAAACCCCAATGCTTAATTGCTTTCTCACAGATGAAATAAATTCAGTTTAGCTATATTTTCTACAAAAAGGAGAAATGATGATTTTCTCCTAGAAAAGACTTTTACATGTATTTAGTCATCAAAGCATTTTCTACCAAGGGAATCACCCACAGCTCCGTCAGCCTTAGGCCACCATTGAGTGGAGCATAATGAGCACAAACACAGTGGTGGATGAAGAAATCAGCAGTTTGCCTTGGTGGGCTCCTTCTTCCTTGCGTGGTAGGACGAAAAATGCAACAGTGTAAAACAGGTTATCCCAACCTCTTCCCTGATGAAATCCTAGTGAGAACAGAGCATGATTCCTGGTTCAAAGACCACATTTTTTTTTCATGAACCTTGCTCACGACCAAGTCAGGACACAGCCAAGGTAGGACACAGTAGGAATGTGTTTTAAATATAACCAGAATGGAGTGTGGACTGAGCCTCAGGTGTGTTCAGCTCAGCTCGTCCCTGTGCACAACTGTCTCTCATCTGCGTCAGCATCTCCTCTCCACTGTGTTCACTGGCTGCTAACGTCAATGGTTTCCACCTCAGTCCTGTTAGCACTCACCACAGGAAGAAGTATTTTATTAAAAATTTCCTTCCTGGATAGTCTTTCTTCAGGTACTTTTGCTATTGATCCAGACAAATAGGTGAGATAAAAAAAGAGTGAAAGGACATCCAGCACTTCATTTTTAAAGAAAATTTAACTTCATTTTTGTAACTTCAAAAATTAATTTTATGAATCATCTACTGAATTTCATGTGAAAGCTCATTCTCCTTTCTTTGACCTTTACTTGCCATAAAGTCAGTTTAAAATGGAAAAGGAGGGGAAAATGTCCTAATTTTTCCTTGGACGCTCTATAAAATCCTTTGGAAAAACTGCCTGCCACAGGGGATTGGCTGTGGTGACAGAGTGAAGTAGGTGCAGCAGTATGGTTTACATCAGTGATTTGGGACGGCCACCAGGTTTGCCTTTGGTTGAAGATGATCCCAACTTGTTATCTGACCCAACATGGTACCCAACCCACCCAAACCAGTGCACCATGATTATGGAGTGTCGTGGGCACTGTGGTGACCCACAACACCATGTGCTCAGGATGGCAGCTGCCTGCTGTTGTCACCTGTACTTGAACTTAGCAGAGCTTCTTGTCTCCTGGCAAGGCCAAGAGGGCTTAAGACTAAACTTATGCCCCAGAGCCAGCCCTCCTGATGTGATATTATTTGTTGCAAAATGCTGCTGGACTTCTTACAGCCTTGATGATGTACTACCAAGCACCACCTGATCTTGGCAAGAGTTTGATTTGACCAATGTTTCCTTAAAAATATGACATGACATCACTGACAAATGACAGCAGACCAGATAACCAAGAAGATAGAATCAGGTGGTTCCTAATCTAAGAAGTGCTATGAATTATGCCAGCATTGACATTCACCACAGTATATATTATTCCCTGCTTTTTTTTGTGGGGAATAAAGGCTAGAGAGAGTGACAAAAGGGGCATTTGTTCCTTCAAAATAGACCTTAAAGTGTAGGCTGTTCCTGACTTTTGTTATTTCTGAATGATGAGAAAATGTGCAATAATCTTACGCTTGTTATGAGAACCTAATTTCTTTTTCCATTTTAATTTCTACTATTTTCTGCTATTTAATCCTGCTCCTTCTAGTCAGGTCAGCCTAACAATGTGTAATGCAACAGTAGATCACTAATTTGCAGTAATGATTAGAAACTCTTTTGAAAATAATTAAATTTGCAAACTAACAAGTAGATAAGCAAATGGAAATGTGCAATCAGTCAAAAGGTGTGTTCAGCTCATTTATGTTGTCATCCCTGATTTGCTAGTTATGACAATGCTATGTTTTCTAGCTGCTGTACTAAGGCAATTCTTCATGCTACGCTCGCTAGCCCATGCGCTGTAGCTAGGAGAAATGGTGCTATTAATAGGAGACTGCAGTACCTTCCATTAAATCTTAGATGAGAGGTGGAGAGGCTGCCAACTTCTGTTGCAGATTATAAAGTGTGCAGTCTAGCAAGTGCATATTAGCTAGATGCAAGCGCAAATATATTGCTATCTATGCCAGGCCCATTAAAATGTCCAGACATTTACTTTTTTGCCATTTCTGCTGCCATAATGGGGAAATAAACATGAGTCATTTGGTGAAGCCATAGCAATGGTAAGGACTTCTGTCTACTGTCACCATGATCTGTGGTAATAATTGTCATTAAAGAAACCTAATTGCAGATTTCCATCTCTGAGAGAAGTGGCATCTTCAGCATCCTTCAGCTACCATTATAAATGAAGGCAGAGCTTGACCAAAATGAACTGTCCATATGGAGGGACATCTCCTTTCATGCAAATAAATGGGCAGCATTGACAAGTCCATGAGTGACGCCATGGCTGGCCAGATCAGTTGCTCAGGAGGTCATAGTGTAGTGGTGTGGGATCACCATGGCAGTAATCTCCACCACACCTCTGCCACCAGCTATGGATACTGTCCTACCATGTCGGCTGCATAAGCTGACTTCGTCTGGTGTTCTTGGGGTCAATTTCCCAGCATTGGATTTGTATGCTGTGGGAGCACTGCACCAAACAAGACTCAAATGGCTGCAGCTGCAGGGCTGGTCTTGTTTGTCACAGCTGCTTCTGAAAGTGCTCAAGGACTAAGTGGTTCCCTGGCAATTCGTGTTGTCATCATCTCCTTAAGGATAGCCTGTGGTAGCTATTTTTTCTGAAACCCAAAGTTGAGAGAATACACGTGACAAAAGATCTTAAAAAACACCAGAAAATAACATATTATAATAAATAACATTTATTTCTGGGGTGTTTCTTTTTGTTTGTTTGTTTGTTTTTGTTTTTCTTTTTTTTTGGAGCAGCTCTGCTGTACTAGGTGCTCCACAAAATCATAGAAGACATAAAGCCTCTTTTGCAAATAGGCTTTATTTTCATGCCAAAAATGTTGAGTCAGGTAATCTGTAAAACACAAGTGCATATTATCTATATTTATTTTTTTTAACCTGAGTAAAATATTAGCTCTATAATTCAGAATACAACAACCATATTAGTTTATGGGTTAATCCACTATCAACGTTGAAATTATTTATTGTTTTTAAATTCATCCCTTAGCAACTCCTGAAATAGGACAATACGCCAAACAAGTTTGTCTGCATTTAAAGAAAATGCAAATAAAATTATTGCTAACTTCCTTCTAAGATTGTTGAAGGTGGAAATAGACTGGCAGACAATGTAGCATATAGAAATACAGGACCATGCTTCACAGCCATCATGCACTATAATTCTCAGCGTCACTACCCTACTGTCACACTACTCATCCCTGTGCGCCATTCCCTGCCATGCAAAGGTGTCACAGAAGAAACAGGTACTGGGCAACTTGCTCTGATTCTGAACTTCTCCCTTATTTGAGCAGGGGTTAGATCAGATAACCTCCAGAAGCCCATTCTAACCTAAATTATTCTTTGATCTTGTGATTATTGACCTCCCTTCTCCCTGGAAACAGTTACGTTTGTAATCACACATGCAGACATCTAATCTACTGCATTCAGCACTGGAGTTGGATTTTGCAGCTGTACCTGTTGACTGCAATGATTTTTCACTGAAATCTTGGAGACCTGAAACGTTCACAACGGTGCAACTCTCCAGAGTCCATCAATGGGGAAGCAGATAGGTCTCATTAATGAGAAGACATGAGTGTTGGAAACTTCTAACTGTTAACATAATAAAATCTGTCATGACCACTCCACCCTTAGGACCCACCAAGAGATGATGTTTCTGCTACTGACACTGCTGAGAGGCTCAGTTATTGCCCCTGGGATGAGTCTCACCTGAGTTCTTGGTGAAAGGATGTGCTGGAGAGGCCACTCAGAGGAATCTCCAAACCCCTGTTCACTCTTGTAGTGAGGGTTGGATTCAACAGAGATGAAAAAGTGGGATGAAAATATTGTCTTCTTTATTTTCTCTCTCCTTTTTTTCTTTAAATTGAGTTTGCTTCACAGAACTGCTGATTGCAATAGTGTTTTAACACATAAACAAAACCTGTGAGACTTTGGGCTTGATCACTTCGCAGAGGAAGCAGAAGAAGCCCTTAAACCTGTGCCCCTATGTGAAAGAATAAAAAAATGTTGGTTACTCACAGCTCTGCAATTTTAAATATGGTTAGTATTTCGTTAGCTGCTTGTGCCTAATCCTTGCATACCAGAAAGGTTAATGGGATCATTGCAAGATCAAATGTTTATACAGCAGTGGATTAACCTTTACTTCTAACTCAGTTTCTTGCAAATGTAAACTCTGTTCAGTATGGATACCTGCTAGCTACACTATGGAAATATAGGCAAGAGTTCAAGCTTTCATTAACTGAGTGTTAAATTACAGTGATAATCATATAATTTTCAAGCATTTCAGTCCTTCTGTATTTCTCATTACAATAGAAATACAAAAGGCATATTCAAACTTCAAAAAAACTTGAATGAGAAATCAGAATTACCATTTAAACACACTCTATTAAGCTGATCATGATATATTTTTATTCTGCTTTGTGGTAAGAGTTTTATAACTCTCTGGGGAGGAAGAGATTTTAATTTAAAAAATATGATTTAGATGTGGCATCTTTATTTCTTGTCTTGACTGATCTTTTTCTTCAGATTGTCTCCAAAATATATAATATAAGGACAATAAGTGATAGAGATTTTTCTACCATTTTGGGTTTTGAAGGACCTTCTGAATGAATCTTGCCTGCTTCTGAAAGATCAAATACAGGATTTGTGTTTTATTTCTGCTAAAATTTAGATTGAGGGTGGGTTCAGCCACAAAGAGAAACATCATCTGACATCTGAAGAGTATTCAGTATGGATGGGAAGACTCCCATGCTACTTTGGCCTTTGAAGGGCCATGTAACGAGAACTCAGATGCAGTCAGCCCTCATCTATGCTTTGCTAAACTCCATTTGTTGCACTTGCTCCCTGCAGTCATTGAAATCTGAGAAGCCTGTATGTGCTGATCAAGGTTTGAAGCTGACCTTAGCTATGTCAGGTTTGTGAGATTATGGTCTTTTAATTCTTTGTACATGTACAACATCATTATGGATTGTTCTTTCACAGCAAGAGTCCCAAAGTTAATGGCTTTCTATAGGTTTGTCTTCCTCTGGAACTTCAGCCCATTGCTTTTCTTTATATTTTCATTGAAATGTACACTTGCTGTAGAGTTAGGAAGGAGAAGAGGGCAGGTTCATATGAGAAATATTTAGATAATGACTTCTCCAAGGACTTTTGTCCACAGTGCCCCTTTGCATTTCTTTAATGTGCTCAGAAGACTTTGACTTTGCAAGAGACTTATGACTTAGAATATTTTTTCTGTAGATTAGTGACAAGCTTAAAAAGATTGAGTTTCCAAGGCAGAAGGCTCATTGTGTTTTTTTTCATTCTGTTTTAGGGGTAACACGTGCCCCATTATCCTATAATAACCCAAGAAATGCTACAGTCTACAGAACGTATTTCCAGTCTTTCAAGCAGAAGCTGGTAAGAAAGGTCATATTTCTTAGCTCCAAAAATGATGTGTGCAGACTTTTGATCCCTGGAAAATATTGTCTTCTATATGGCCTTCGTTATTTTGTGAGCTTCATCACACAAAAGTATAGCTGGCTAAGAATGTAATTATATAATTCTGTGGCTCAAACTGGCCTTGAACATAACTTAAGCTTAGGATGAAGATGGTGTCAAAGCCATTGACTTAAGAGTTGGACTCGATGATCCTTGTGGGTCCCTTCCAACTCAGAATAATCTGTTATTCTGTAATTCTGTGGTTCTGTAAAGGTGCTGCTAGTCATTTTAAATATTACTCCATGCTCTTTGAGAAGCTCTGAGGTACTTAGGGTGGCTGAGGAAACGCACATGAGTGTCAAACTTTCTAATGAGTAAGGCTGAAGACCTAAATGTGTTTCATTGTTAGCAGGGGGCAGGTCATCACCTGCTGTGTGGCGACCAACCTCTGGTGATGGGTAAGATGGTATCATACTGGGGCTGGAAATAAGAGACTGCTGCAGGCCTCAGAAGGTGACTGAGGGGGCACTGCTGTGTGAGCAATGGGAAACCACCCAGGACACAAAAGGAGTACAACATGACCTGACTGCAAAGTGGTCTGCACTCAGAAGAAGGGGCCTATACTGGACTTGGGAGTTCTTCCATAAATGTTCTTCCATGTACCTGTTCTATTCAGTTTGGCTCAAGCAGCTGCTCTTTATTCATCCTTCATGTTGCCCAGCTACATATTTACCATAGGACTGTTGTATTTGTATCATCTGGTAAAGATAAACCTCTGAATCATCATCATATTAGAGGGAGACAAGTCTCTATTATTGCTATAGTTGCTTTTAGGGATTCAAGAATAGTCAGAGAGATAACAAGTCTGGCTATTCCCTATCATCTACTGATACAGGTTTACAGTGCTTCATTTAATATAGATCTACACTGGATAGGCTACACAAAAAAATTTCTCGAATGGTCTCCAAAGGATAGTCATGGGCAATTAACCACAGAACAAAGATTTGGTCAGCAAGATATTCCCTCACCTTGATCTAAAAACTTATGTCAAATATCACTTCAAATTTCATTAACTTTTGAAGATATTAAATTACTGTGTAGATAAGGAGATTTGCAGTGGGGAAGTAATCTATTTTAACTGGCTTTCTGATGTTGGAACACATGATTGTAGAACTCCTCCTTTCCTAATATGACCACCAAAAAAAAAAACAAACCCAAAACCAAAAAAAGCTGGAAAGCACAAAAGATTCCAATACTATAAGAAGAAATAGTCGTAGCATATTTCACTTCTCCTCTCTCCTTACTTAACAGACCGTCTCACTACTTAAATTGTTGTCCAGAACTGAGATGCACTGGATTTTACTATTTGTCCAGGATGTGTGAAATCCTGTAATTATTATCACCCTTTTATTTGGAAGAAGTGGTTTTAACAGGTGCTGGCATCTTGCAAGAGAAAGAAGAGGATTTATAACAATTAAGATACCAGCTGAGGATTTCTTCAGATAGTTCCCTGCTCTTTTTATTTTCTAGATCTTGAGCTCGATGTCTTTGCAGGAAAATAGGTGGATGTGGTAGTTTTGGCTTTAGTCAGCATAGGGCCCCATTTAGGCCTCAGTTTTTAGCAGGCCTCAAAGGACGTGATGCAGATTAGAGGGGACAGGTATCAT
>JAWWLZ010000001.1:87602970-87626478 GCA_035041345.1 Poliocrania exsul | reverse complement strand
ATTCCTGTTAACTCCTCTTTGCCTCTTGCTGGGAGGTTTCCTTTGGGGAGGAGGTTTGGGTGGTTTGGAGTTTCGCTGGTTAGCTGGGGCGATCTCGGTGAAACTGTTGTTGTTCTCTGTTACTATGTGCTCTTTCATACTCTGTGTTAAGCTTTCCTTTTCTAAGTATAAATATAAACCCCTCACCATGTCTAAAGCCTCGTTTCTGCTGTTTTCCCTCACTCTCCTGCTCTGGGAGCGGACTTTTTGACTGGGTACCAGGCAGTTGGCATTTTGCCAGCTAAAACTATAACAGTGGACAAGATATTTCTCTTAATATTTTTTTCAGAAAGTTCTTTTTTTATTAGTATGTTTTTTAATTTCCTTTCCCAAGATCTGCTGCAAACATTTTTAGTGGACCAGATCTAGAAAATATATGTATTTAAGAGGGTATAACCCCCCAGGATCTTTGTAAGTAAGAATGGCCATCTCAGCGGCTGAACCTCACTGGACATCTCTCTTTTGCTTCAAAGCCAAAGTCCCTGAAGTCTGAGTATTTTAGGTTTGAATGTGCTCCCCTAGCTAGAGAACATGTGCTCATCTCTCTGCCTGAACCCTACTAGGGGTAGACACAGCAGAGTGAAAGTTCTCTGTGGAACCTTGAATGGTATCATGCATGCACACACAAAATCTAGTCCTCCACAGAAAGCCTCAGTGGCTACTTTGCTTTTAAAATGTGGGTAGAGTAAGAGCAATCATTGTTTCCCTTGCATTTAAGATGTTACCATTTCCAATTATACCCTTAATTCATTCCCCGCCTAAAGGAGTCAAATCCCTGACAGAGTGTCCCAGCCAGGCTGGCTATAAGATTCCATAACCATGACCATTTCTAGTTTAAAGATAGACCCTTACAGAGATGTTCATGCCTGCAGAGCATCTGTAGTTTTGATGCATAAGGGACTTTAAGATGGGATTTTCTTAGAATTACAATGGAGCTCAGTGTTTAGCCTGCAGGAATAAGACCTTTGTGCATAAATTCCTTAGGTAACTGAAAATAGCCTATGTTTAGGCATCTTGTGTAAGAGGGACCATATAAAATTAAAACACATTCCTGATTCATATGTCTTACTTTCCTTCACTCTCTACAAATCTTCTGGTCCATGTTCCTGCTAAGTTACTCATCAATATAAGAGTATTGTGTTAGGGGTCACATGCACATGATTTCACATGGTGATGTGTATAAACAATTTTGTCATGGTATTTTACTGGGAAAATTTAAAAAGTGAGATGGCTGATGCAGTAAGCTGAATCTATGCTTAGATAGAAAGATCTCTTTGAATAAGTTTGTGTTGTTTCACTGTTGATGTGATATGTCAGGATATCAGAATCCTTGACTTAAGTAGTAATACCAGTAACTCAGGGTAGGTGCTTGTTGTTATGGAAGGATCAAGACTAGGCTGCATGTAGTATGCAGGTTTGGGGAACTTCATTAGAAGGACAAAACAACAATTTCTGGGGAAAGGTAGAAATAAAGGAACCATTTAACAGTCAAGCATAAGGAATGAGGAAATTCAACATTTACATGGTTTCTGTAACAGTAGGTAATTTGTGAGATCATAGGATCAGTTAGAAAATAAGCTAAGGGATGTGACCTGATCCACACTCCTGTTCAAAGCAGGGTAAGCAATGGGATCAGACAAGGCTGCTCAGGGATTTGTCCATTTGGATCCTGAAAACCTCTAAGGAGGGATACTGCACAAGCTCTCTGGATAGACTGTCCTCAGGGACAACCCTGTATCAAGTCTGAAACTCTCACATTTCACTTATCTGCATTTATATCTTGTTTCCCATCCTGCACCACTGTGAGGAGTCCAGTTCTTTCTCCCCAGTGACCCCTCGTAGGCACTGAGGGGCAGCTAGGTGCCTCTAAAGCAATCTCTTCTCCAGGCTGAAGCAGCCCAGCTCCCCTTGCCTCTGCTCATATGCCCAGAACTCCAGCCCCCACTGCCTTGGGGCCTTCCAAAAGCTCCCTCCAGTTTGTCCATGTCTCTCCTGCATTGCAGGGCCCTAAACTCAATGCCAGATCTAGGTATGGCTTGATGAGTGCCCTAAAGAGAGGAACCATCCTTTTCCTTGGTCTGTGTGCCATGCACATGTTTATACATATAGGAGCTGTTGCCTGCTTTTTCTGCTGTCACACTCTACGTGCTCGCATTCAGCTTGCTGCTTCCCACAATTCCAGGATCTTTCCCAAAGAAATGCTCCCTAGAACTTTGATCTTTTTCTGGACAAAAAACATAGATGATGACCTTATATTAGGCCCCTACCTTGCAGATGTTTATCTTTTCCACTATCTGGGTGGAATAGAAACTGTCATCCTAACATGCATTCCTCCTAAAAGGTTAATTTAGTACCCTTGACTTTACTGGGATGAGTCATGAGTCATGAGTTACTCATGTGCATAAATGTTTTCAAGATCAAGCCTGGAGCATGTACCTGGGTTTGGAGGACTTTTGATTGACAAAATTATTCTGTTCTCTTTTCTTTAAATATTCATTTGTTAACTTAAAAATCCACTTATTCATACATTACTCATTAAAATATGAATAAAGTTAGTTATAAAAGGTCTAACCTAAAAAAAACCCACCCGCTTTTTTCTCAATTCTTTTGCACGTTCTTAGGAAAAGTGTTATTCCCATTATATTTGAGGAATGCTAGTGATTAACAAGGTTCATTATTAATGGTGTATGCTGATATTTTAGCACTTTGAAGATGAAAAATCTTGGCTTTTCATCAAAATGATTAAACTGTTTTCTCTGTCCACTTCAAAATCCTTTAAATAAAAGATCATTTATTAGTAATAAAGGATTAACTTCCTAGAAATGATGCAAGGACATCTTAATTTTCATTGCTTAATAAAGCAAAGTGTGAATTCTCAGATTTTTATTTTTCCAGGTTTTTTTGCTTTGAATTTCTCTCAAGGTCTCTCTGTAATTCATTTCAGCTGTTAGCTAATTCGCTTCATTTATTGCAACTTCACAAGTGTATCCTCCCACCAAGCACTGCAAAAACTTAATATGCTGGGTCATCTAGGTGAAAACCTTTCTGAGTTTGATGATATCTTGATTTATTGAAGCAAAATTTGCTGAAAGAAAATGATTCCAACTTTAAGATGAATTTACCCAGGGAACCTTTTGCATTAGTAAAGAAAAATGATGGGATGTGTTTATTTGCCAGATAGCTGCCTTTGACTGGAGATATATTTTACCTCCAAGAATGAGGTCCAAGTATGGGATGAGCCTCATTCTTGTTTGAAAGCAAAAAAAAAGGATATTTCCTTTCTCGTCTCCCTTCTTCCTCTTCTCAAAGAGTTTAAGTGAAATCTGTCAGACTGAGGAAGGAAAGGGACTTTTACTGACTCATTAAACATGGGAAAAAATGCACATTTTATAATTAGAGAAGTTAGCCAGAGGTAGAAACCCTGATATTGCTCCTTCCTTCCGTCCTTCCTTCCATCCTTCTGTCCTTTCTTCCTTCCATCCTTCCTTTCTTCCTTCTGTCTTTCCTTTCTTCCTTCCGTCCTTCTGTCCTTCTGTCTCTCCATCCCTCCTTCCTTCCCTTCTTCCTTCCCTCCCTCCCTCCCTCCCTCTCTGCCTTCTATAACAGATCATCATGGTGAATGATGCTGAGTGCAGCTGACATCCAGTCACTAGTGATGTCCTCCAGGGCTCAGTGTTGGGGCCAGCCCTTTTTAATATTTTTATTGATGATCTGGATGAGGGGATCAAGTCTGCCATTAGCACATTTGTGGACAACACCAAGTTGGGTCAGAGTTGATCTGCTGGAGGGTAGGGGGGCTCTACAGAGGGATCTTGACAGGCTGGATAGATGGGCTGAGACTAATGGCATGAGGTTCAACATGAGGACCTGCACTTTGGCCACAACAACCCCATGCAGCACCACAGACTAGGGACAGAGGGGCTAGAATATGGCCCAGTGGAAAACAACCTGGGGTGCTGGTTGGCAGCTGCTGAACATGTACCAGCACAGTGCCCAAGTGGCCAAGAAGGCCAGTGGCATCCTGGCTTGTATCAGAAATAGTGTGGCCAGCAGGACTAGGGAAGAGATTCTTCCCCTATACCCAGCACTGGTGAGGCCACACCTTGAGTCCTGGGCCCCTCAATTCAGGAAGGGCATTGAGATGCTGGAGCAGGTCCAAAGAAGGGCAAAGAAACTGGTGAAGGGTCTGGAGTGCACATCCTGAGAAGCAGCTGAGGGAACTGGGGCTGTTTATCTTGAAGAAGAGGAGGCTCAGGGCAGACCTTATGTGGTGGGTTCACCTTGGGTGAATGCCAGGTGCCCACCCAGCTGCTCTATCACTCCCCTTCCCAGCTGGACAGGGCAGAGAGAAAGGTGGGAGGAAAAAGAAGTAACACAAACTGTGGGTTGCAATAAGGCAGTTTATATTTATGCAAAAAGAGAAAAAAAAATGAAAGCAGTGTGCACATGCACAAAGCAGAAGCTAGCAATTAATCTCTACCTCCCAGAAGCAGCGATGGTCAACCACTTCTCTGAAAAGCAGAGCTCCATCATTCCTAATGGTTGTCAGCAGGCAGCCATTACGAGACAATGGATGGCTCCTTCCAACTCCTTGCCTCAGTTTTATATCTGGGTTGATGTCACATGGTATGAAATATCCCCTTGGTCAGTGTGGGTCAGCTGGCTTACCTGTGTCCCCTCCCAGGATCTCGCCCCTGACTGAAGAAGAAATGTTACAGCACTGCACTCAGCAGTAGCCAAAACACAGGCTTATTATCAACACTCCTCTCATGACCAATGCAGAGCACAGCACTACTACTACTACAATGGGAAAATAAATTCCAGCTCAGCCAGACCCACTACACCTCATCACTCTCTACAACTATCTGAAAGGAGGTTGTTGCCAGGTGAGGGTTGGTCTCTTCTCCCAGGCAACCAGTGACAGAATGAGAGAACATAGTCTTAAACTGTGCCAGGGGAGGTTTAATTTGGCATTAGGAAGAAATTCTTAACAAAAAGGGCGATTAGACTTTGGAATGACCTGCACAGGGAGGTGGTGGAGTCAACATCCCTGTAGGTGCTTAAAGGGATGACTGGATGTGGCACTTAGTGCCATGGTCTGATTGATAAGATGGTGTTAGGTCATAGGTTGGACTTGATGATCTCAGAGGTCTTTTCCAACTTAATTGCTTCTGTGATTATTTTAATTCAGCCTCTTCCAGAGAGCACCAGGGGAAGGAAAATTTTGTGAAATAAAAGAGGAAAATGAATGAAAGTTCACACCTGTGGACAAATTTCTGAGAATAGAGAGAACTTAAATAAGTTGCAAGATTTTTCTGTATGTTATGGAAGAGGTACAGCAAGTGAGTGGTACAATTCTGTGTCAAATAAATATAGTCATATCTTACCCATGAATGGACAGCAAATTATAACTAATAATCCATATTAAAAATAGAATTTAAATCCTTAGGCCTTTTTTTAATTGATAAAGTACAAAGAATGGTAGTGATATGACTGCAGAGTCTATTTGCAGACCATGACTGCCCTGTTTGGTCTATAAGCACCTGCCTGTCAGCAACACTTTCACAGCGAGAACATAGATTACTAAATACTATGTCCTGCACTAGGTACAATATAGTTCACCAACACACTTTGGAGCACAGTGTCTCACATTTCTGTATATGGCAAAAAAACCCCACAAAACCCCAACCAGTTATCACCCTTCGCAATGTACTTTCGTGTGAAGAGAAGGGTTATCATGTCAGAGTGTGACCAGAGAAGATCATCCCACTTGTAACGTTGACAAGTCTGAGACTTAGATACCTCAGTGCCCAGGCATGTTTCTTCTCCAGCTGTGCTTGAGCTAAAGACAGTGAGATGGGTGCCCATGGCTATAGCAGCACCAGAAAACAGGCTTTGCCTCCCTGGATGGGAAGCAAGGCTTTGGTGTTTATGACTTGTGGAAAATAACAGTGCTGCATGTTATTCTGGGGCTCTCGCCTTCTCCTTGGGCTCCCACCTTCTTGGTGCTCTGAAAAGAAAGCTGAAACCTATGTGGAATTTCACATAAACTTCACTGCTATTTGAAGTCTTTCTGTTAGAACTAAAAGTATGGTGATTAAAATTTCATGATGCACTTCCAAGAAAAAGGTTTCCTGTTTAGTAAAATAATTAAAAGCCTGCATGTTCTCTGCAGTAAGTGGCTATGGAGGAATGAATGGGAGTGCTGTAGAGGAAGTGTGCTTGCTTTAATCAGCATTACATCAACCAAGTGGGATACATGCAGCAGAACTGCTAAAAATCTATCATTCACTAGGGCTGCACCATTTCCAGACCCCTGGGGAGTGCTCAATGATAACTTTGCATTTCAGCCGCACTGTGGTTGGGACAGACCAGAGTAAATCTAAGCCATATTCCTCCCCAGGGTGCTTATACCATTCTAAATAAATAAAAACTTCCCACAACAGAGTATAATATATCAGAAAAGCACTCCTCTGTCAGCCTTCAAGGTATTTCTGTCAGCCTCTGTGCTATTTTAAGCTCTTATATAGGTGGCAAATGCTCGTCTTGGCACTGAATCTCAGTGACACAAATGCAGCATTTCAGCAGAAAATGATGGTAAAGGGAGGGCAAGGGAGCTACAGCATTCACTTCTCTCCATAGAGAAAATGTGTATTTTTAGATTTTTTTTTTTAATCCATCCACACCTACAGCCCTCTCTGTTCCTTCAAATGCATACAGGCTACTCTGAGGATAAAATTGTAGGTGGTGGGCCCTAAAATTACACTGATGGTTTGTAGGAGACTCAAGTCAGTAACAGGTGCCACCATGAGCAGCAAATTAAAAATGTCTAAAAATACGTGCAAGTGGAAGAGGTTTGTCATTCAACCCAAAGGCTCCCTGTAGCTCCTGGACATAGTGCTGAGGCTACCTAGATTATAACCTGCCAAACTGCAAAATTCAGCTGGCTGCTTTCTAACTTTCCATATTGCTATATTCAAATGAATGACAAACAATATTTTCCAGAGATTGTGCACCCAACTGCAGTTGTTTACCATAAAAGTTGCTTCCCCACTAAAGCTGCTTGTAAACATTCTACAGCTGCTACTGTGACAGCTTGCAGAGCAATGAATTTCTTGTACAAAAGCCTTATAATGTGGGTCTCCAGAAGAGAAGTATAGGAGGAGCCAAATTCCCAACACACTTTTTTTGAAAAACAATTGCTTCTGAAAGCTGATGTAAGACGCATTTAATTTACTTGTGGAAAATCTACACCTTCTTTCTGCAGGATGAAAAACATTCTACTCTTTTTATAAGTATGTCCTGCTTGGTCTACAAATTTGACATAAACCTTCAAAGATCTTTGCATCTGATCCAGCAATTGCTCTTAAGCCATCTAATTATTTAATTTTTGTTTAACATATCAGCAGTCCCATTAAAGTCTCCATAAAGTAAACCAAATCCTTAAATGTAGCAATACACAACAGTGTCAGAAGCAAGCCCAGGAAGGTGATATTTCAGATGACAGGTAGCAGGTTGGGGCAGGTTTTGATGTGTGTTTTCATGTGTGGTGGCTTCTTCCTATTTATTATTTTGGGTGCCAAGGCATGTTCACTTCTGGACTTTCCTCAGTACACTTTGCAAGGCTTATGTTTCCTGAGGGTTTTTCCTAGCCATGTTCTCCTGTCACAGCCTGCAATTTTTGTTTTGAGCTTAGTAGCAAAATGCACAGTAATTGGACTGCGGCAGCATGTGGTGAAGATTTTAGGTCTGCTTCACCTCTCAGTCACCAAGACCTCTGTGTGATCCTGCTTCAACAATCTCTGCCTTCCTATGCTGCTACCAGCTCATATGGGTTGTTAATCACTTGTTTTCCTGGCTCTGATTATGGGGGCTCTAAAAAGAGTTATTTATTCCAGTCATTGCTGGAAACTGTGGGTATTATATGCCTTTTACAGTAACAGAAATATTCCTCTTGAAACCTCCACAGACAGACTTGGGGAGGGGATTTTCCTTACAGATTTTATAGCAAGGTCCATGATATTTATTGCAAGCATCTTTGTGTGCAGTTTGACTGAAAGGGGTGGACATTTTGAGGAAGAACATTGGGGTAATATATGGAGCACTTATTCATTATTAGTGTTGAAAACTTTAAATTAGGCAACTGTTTTCTGTGCTGGCCCTGGCTACGTTCCCACTACCGGTGTAAGTCACGATAACAAAATGCCACCTCTCTTAGCTATAGAAGAGAGTTAGTTGCTTGCATGCATAGGAAAAGAATTCAACAGCTTTGGATAAAATGTTCCTTATCCTTTCTTTCAATAGTGCCACTTTTAATGGCTTTGTGGTTCTCCAAATAAATGAAGTTGTAAGGCTAATTTCTAAGCTCAAGAATACACATGCATTTTTCAAAACTTAGGTCTTCAGCAGGAATTTTGTGATTTCACAGAAAGTCCCTATTCATCTTGATAGTCTAGTATCTCTGATCCAGGGTAACTGCTTTTCTGCCTTCTCTGAGGCATCTCAAGATCAGGCTGTGTGTCTTTATTGTATGTGGGCTATTCATATGGTATAAGTCTGAGCTGCAGAGTTGTGTGTGCATTAGCCATGCTCACCCAGAAGGTGAGCAACTAGAAAGAGAAGGATTTTGGATGGTAACTAGGCATATGATTCTATGTTTATGATACTAGAAAACTGATAAATATGCAGAGATTTTTATGAATGCCAGCTAATATTTTTTAAGCATTAGTAGGTATTTTTCTTCACCCAGTTTGTCCAAACAATTTCCTTTACCTTTACTGGCCATAGTAGAGCTCCCTCCCTTACAGTGAGTTCACAAAATGGTCTTTCTGGACAAGCTGTTACAGCAGCCTGTTCTTTTGAGGTAGCAAAAATTTTAAAGTCTCAATGATTTAAAAGTCCACAAACATTTGCTGGAGTTATGCCTTACTACTAGCCATTGTCCATATCTCACTGCCTGATTCTCCAAACAGCCCTTTTGTACTCTTGCAATGAACACTCTTTTACTTAGATAAAAACATAGTATTCATAGATTACTCAAGAATAGCTCCATTTCAGTATATGTTTTTATGCCTGATGCAGGCAAAAGCTCTAAGATATACTCAAGTCTGTGTTATTCATGGCAGGAACCTGGCTTAGTATTCAGCCAGTGTGCTCCAGCCACAAGGCATTTTTTCAGTCAGTGTTCCTAATCAGTGCAAAGTTTGAAATAGATTAACCCATCTAAAATCACTAAAGACACCGGTACCAATCTTAAGAATATTCATGAATTCTTAAGATCATCTTCGTAACTCCAGATTAAATATTTGTTATTTTCAAGTGCTTTCTAAAATGGTATTCAGCATAAGTGTTTGGTCTGCTTTTGGTGTGAAACCCACTTTCTCATGCTATCAAAGATAATCATGCAGAGAAAGGAATGTGTTCCCTAATCATACTTCGTTATTCCTTTTATTGTTAATCATATTTTTTTTAGCTTTTTAATAAGCATCCCAATGTAGAGTCAAGGAGGCATTTGTATCACATTGTCCCCATTTCAATGCCTGGGAAATGAGTAAGGTGAACAGTGTGGAAAGATACCACAGCCTGGTTGATTCTGAGTAAATAACTTGGTGGATATTTGTGGAAATGGAGTTGATCAGCAAAAAGCAGCCTAATTTAACAGGTTCTATCACTGCAAAATAGGGCTACATTTACTGGGAAAAATTGTTCACAAAACATCTTAATCCCTAAATTCTGTTTCTCACACTCTGATTTAAAATGAGTTTACATTTGAAGATGACTGTGTTAGAATCAAATCATCTCAGTTCTTTATAGAAAATACAAAAGGCCATGTAATTTTTATGCCAACTTTATCACCTCAGCTCTCCTGCACCATTGATATGGCACATCAAAAATGCTTATCACTGTGAAGTTTTAGCAGAAAAACATTTTATAATTGCTAAAGATTCCAAAATAAAAAGTGCATGAAGGCTGGCAAATTTTTATTGCTCTGACCTTTCAGATTTTCATATTTCTCTTAATTTATTACCAGAAAATCAGTCAGCATTTGGAGTGTTTTCAAAATATGACTTGTGCTGAAATGTCTTTTTTTAAAAAAATCAAAAAAGTCAGATTCATAGATTTAAAACAGCATTTTCTTTCTTTCTGCGATCAGTTTGATCTCAGAATCTTCCCACTGAACATTTTTCAAATTAAGATCTTGCTAGAAAAGTTTTAGTTTACCTGAAACAAACACTTTTTAAGAAATGCCATAGGTGTTTATTGAAACGCCTGCATAAAAGGGTAATACCTTACAGTTTGTAGGTGTGACAGAGACAATGTTGTATCTGTGTTTAAGATATGAACATGAAAATTCAGAATTCTAGGAGTTTTCTTTCTCTAGCTTACCTTGGGACACACGTTAGTGGTACTTTTAAAATACAATATTTTTTTTTTAATGGGAAATGTTACAGGAAACTAAGAAAATCTCTTTTTTCTTTGTGTTAGCCATATCTCCCTCCTCTTTATGTCCATTGTTAATATGTGTGACAGGTTACAACCTTCTTTGTTCCCTGTCCCATAAAAAATCCCTCTGTTTCAGAAATCTATTTATCCTTGGCCAGGAAGAGTAGTTGAAAGTGTAGGAGAAAACCAATTAGGTGACCTGAAACTTTCAGAGTAAAAAGATATTTCCAGAGTATACAAGTATTTTTAAAATAATTCTTTAGCCACTATGGAGAAAAACAAAAATTTTGCTTCATTTTCCTTCAGAATATAGATCATATTGAAATGCTGACATTCTTTACAGATACAAAAATCGATTATGTGCAAGTAAAGTAAGTGTATTATTAGAGTCAAACAGTTCACTGATACGGCCATTATAAATATCTATGTGCATATTAGCCTGACATCTGATCAGGGGATAACACTGGCATACAACACCCTGTGTTCCAGGTACTGTATAGCCACAGTTTCATCTCATTGACTCAAACTACGTTATTACATGAATACATCACTACCACTCAAGTGAAAGAAAATTATTGATCCTCATAATTTCTTTCCTTCGTTACTCATTCTTGAACTAGGTCATTGAGGCACTGAGATTACAGAATGTTATGAGTCTAGATTGACCTGTGGTGGCTCTTATAAATTACTGGTCTGATTTTCTTAAGTGGATGGTTTGTGTTTCTTTTGGTGAATTCTATTTTCAACCTTATTTTATTTCAAATTATTGGGTTTATGTAATTTTGTCATCATGGCAACCATGTAGGTGATTAGAGAGACATAGTGTACCTAACATACCAAGAAAAAAAGACTACTAAAAAAGAACCACTTTCCCTTTGATCAGCAACCCATAGAAACCTGCTGGCTTCTTTCAGACATTATTGCTCTTTTAATTAACTTAGTACTGGCTTTGCTATTATACAGAACTAAACCACTGCAAGAATGTTAAGGCGATAATAAACATCTCATTTAAATCCACTAAGGAGAGAAAAAAAGTAATTTACAACAAGATCTCTGTCCTTAGTTTACCCTTTTGTGTCAAACATTTGGAGAACATTTGGGAACTGACACAGTTTTTCTTAGGACAGAAAGGAGTCCCTCTGGAGGAAGCAGGCTCACTTAGTGAGTGAGATGAGAAACATCCATTCTTCACTGCCTAAAATATGTCTAAGAAGCTGGGATCAGTATCAGCTCACAAAATTTTCTACTTCATGATTTCCTTCTTTCAGTGAATTCAAACCCCAGTTTTAGAATTATAGCAACCTTCTGGTTTTTTTATTATTATCTTATATTTTTCAGCACTTAAAGCTCAATGCACTGATGACTTTTAATCTATGGATTTTCAAAAGGAGAAGAATCTGCCTCAACTAGATTTCTTCTGGCTGAAAAATGGTATTGTTCTTATCTTTGGTGTGAAGGAAAAATATCTCATTATTTAAACAAGTTTCATGATTACCTTTTGGTAAAGAAGGGAGGAGTTTAAAGAGGGCTTAGGAAAGAGCACAGGGAATAATCCAGAAATTTAGAAAGACTACTTCCCACAGCAAGGGATTTAAGAAGTTCAATTTATTTATTTCTTAAACAGTAATTTGAGACATGATTTGATGAAGTGTGGCAAGTATCTCCATGAAGAAGCCATTGCTGGTGCTGTAGAGATTGTTCATCCACTGATTGTCGGCAAGAGGCTGAAACAAATCAACTTCCAAATGGAAAAATATGGGAATTTCTGGCCATATTTATACCAAAACACAAATGGTGGGGATAGAAACCACATTGCTTAATACCTACAAGTCCTGAATAAATACATTTCTCAAAATTATTTTCTACCTTTGTTAGATTTTGCAGCCATAATGCAGGCAAGTAGACAATTCCATGAGCCGTTCATGTTCTGACAAAGTCTCCTACCACAGGACTGACACAGATTAATTTTTTCATCTCAGGTGATAATGTTTAAATTTAAACTGCACTCTCGGAATGAACTTGATAATCAAATGATCTTTAAAATGCATTAGATGCTATTTCCTTTGGTAACTTAATTTTGATTTTTCAGTGGAATTTCTATGCCTTGGCAGGCTAAATTGAGCTTAATATTTCATCTTTAAACACTGATTTCTAATGAGGAAGTGCACCTATACTTAGCTGCAGGTGCATACAGCCATGTCCATCCCAGTCAAGGACCATTTCATTTCACACACCTTCCCTTTGTTTGGCTAGTCCAGACCTAGGAACTTGGAAACACTCTGAATGCTCTAGCTAGGGTATAGGCACTGCAATTAGAGGACAGAAAACTTCTCTGCAGGTGTCCAAGCATACTTACATGGTGTATGCTGTGTAGAAGAAGCTGTGAACTTGTTGATAAAGATGCATTTTCCACTGAGGGACAAAGATTCTTTGGAGACTGATACTGCTACTTGTTTGGTACAATGATGTCTCTTTGTCAGACACAGGGCAGTAGCCCTTTGAGGAAGCAGCACAAGGGATAAGAAGGCAGCTAAGGATGTGACATTTATTACACAGCTCTTTGAAAGCCTGAAGTCCTTCAAGATTTTCTGTAAACTCTTCTCTTAATTATGAGTCATGCTAATCCTCTCAGGGACAAAGCAATCCTGTATGATTTGTGACTATTATCAGCTAACCAAAGCAGTTTCAAATTCGGATTGATTAATCCAAAGAGGACTGAAAAGACTTTCAACATGATGTGCCATGTAAACTCCAACAATGGATAAATTAGACGTAATTGTGAGCTGTTTCTGGATATTCTGCAAACAGGAAAAATAGTTAAATTATTCAAGGGCACTATTCTTTGCAAAACAACTTTTTCAGTCTTAGTCATGAAACATTTTATAGAGACAAATTGTCTACACTTAAACCTTCTGGTCTCTGCTTCAAGGAGTTTTTCGGAAATGGGCCAGGGTGTTGCTTTACCCACCCTGGCAATCTCATTGCAAAAGTGTTGTGCTTTCCTATGCTGTATTAATAGCTGTCACTGTTGCTGGCCTAAAAGCACTGCTGTGCTTGGCATTTTGATCTCTTTCATCTTACTGGCCAATGGCTCCAAACTGCTTATTGAGGTGGAGGAAGAGCTGAATTAATTAAAGTTCCATGATGAAACACCTTCCTGGATTCTACCACTAAATTTTGTTGGAATTCTTTCTCTTGCTGCTTGCTGTTGCTTCTAGAAAGGTTGAAATTCTGATGCTGATGGTGATTATGGGCTCTTGTCTGAACAATGTTTTGCTGCTCAAAACTTAAAAGGAAAATAGCTGTTTTCAAAATCTGATGAAGATGTCATGATTATTTCACTCCAGCAGCTTCATTCTATTGAAACAGTGATGAAATTATCAAAACATTGGCTCAGAGTTCCTCTTGCTTGTATATGTTCTCTCACAAAATGCAAGATTTCAATGTACAAGAGAAAAGGGAATGTGATTAACTGTGTGTCTGTGTGTGTCTGTAGCCCATTTACAATTATGAGAAAAACAGAGGAAAAATAGATTAAATTTTATCTGCTTTGTAGTAGGTTGATATCACACTCAATGCTTGTTAATGTCTTCAGTTCTGTGACTCTGGACTAATACACCAGCTTTCAAATCCAAGTACCAACCTGTACTTCCAAACTATTATTGAAAGAATTGGCTGTCTTTCTTCCTTTTCATTTCAATGGATCATTTGATCCACACAAACAAGTTACAAACCCAAAAGTTTTTAGCTTATAAATTTGTTAGGAGGAGAAAGTTTTACATGTCTTATTTCTGCATAGGCAGCATGATTTGTACAATTCTCTAGAATGCTTCATTGACTCCAATCCAGTTCATAGTCCATTGGGTATGAAATAGAACCAGAAGAAAATTGGCATTTACTGTCACCTTTTCACTTCAAGGGCCAATGGGGTATCCTTAATATCTCTTAAGACCCAGTAATGCATTAAAAGGCCATTCATCACAGGCATGAAATCACTGAAGGTTTTACACAGAAGACTTTAGTACAATAGAGATTGTCTCTGAAGTATGAACATCCTGTTCTTGATGATAAGTACGTACACTGTGGATTTTACATGAAGAAAGCAAAAACAGAAAGGAGAAGCCGTAGGTTGCCTTTCTTGCAACATTTAATGTTTGGTCTTGATGGCCCAGCCATGCGGGTTCATGGGAGAGGATTCCATTGTTGGGATTGTTTTGACATCATGAGAATAACAGGAATATTTACTTGCTGTTCACACAGATGCAAGGGGGAGAGGAAGAATACTAAGAAGATGGAGCCAACAACAGAGAGGTCATTTCTATTCTATACACCTTGCTAGTTAGAGTTTTACATCCAACTTGCTTCTGGCAAGTACAAAACACATAATAAAATTAATAACAGTTCATTGCCTCCAGCTGCTCACAAGAAACAGATGCAGTTGTGGAGACATTTAGTCAGCATTTCTTCCTTCCCAGTTATACCCCATCTTGAGCAGGGAATATTTGAATAATGAATTGTGTATTTGACTATGAAGTCAGACAGGAATAAATGAAATTATTCTCCTCAACTGCTGTATTTTACTAAGAAGCAGTCTTACAGTTAAGCACAGCAGATTTAGAAGAAGCACACTGTGAGGAATGAGCAGGTTTGGCTTCATTCAATTGAGGCATTTCCTCTCAGTTACATCCAGTGTGAGATAAGTGTGCATAGGGAGGAGAGTTCCTTGCCCTGACATGAAATGACTGCACTTACCCTCCATTTGGGACATACACTTGGATTTTGCTACATGCCTCAATCTTTCCTTTTCCTTTATAGTTGAGAGAACATAACATAGCCACAGCTGTACCCTCTGCCAAGGCATCTCTCTAGAAAGTCTCATTTGAAATGTTGTGGATCCCCTTTTCTGAAACGTGATGTGACCCTGGCATATATCCACAGCAGAAACATTTCAAGGAAAACCACATGAGTTTCTAAGTCTATTAAAAATATGATTTACATGTGCTATATCATTCAGGGTAAAAGATTTCCCCTTGCTGAACAACATCTAATTCTGTCTGAAAGTAGGAGGCATCAAAGAATTTTTCCATTGACCGTTGACCTTCATATAAGGATAGCCAAATCAGCTTGGTAAATTAAGCCTTGGATAAACACTTTGTGAGACTTTAAAATTCCCCTATAACACAACTGACAGAAAATTGATAGGTTATTCAGATAGTCCATTACATCTTAAATGAAAAACAAGCTGGAAGCATTCATAATTTAGAAGACACTCATAAGTCCCAAAAGAAAGAAAAGAGAAACTATTTTAGGTACATTTCTACTTCAAATTAAACAGCCACATAGTGGCTAGAGCTATGCCTGCAGCTCACATCACCAAAAAAAAAAAAAAGAAGATAAAATATTGCAAAAAATGACAGTAATACATTTGGACAGCCTTATTTAAAGAACCAGGGGACTGGAAACAAATGGTTACAGCTAGAGATAAAAATAGACCAGGTAAAAGATAATAGTAATAATGAAATGTGAAACACCAGGATAGGAAATCAAAATAAGTGGCAGCACCAAAGGCTTTTATTCTGTAGCCCCCCACCCACCTCTTCTGACTGGCCAAGGAGGGGCCTGAGAAGGTGTGAGGCACAGCAGATTGGCATCATGGTGCTCCCACAAAGGAATCCCCTGAAGCTGAGCACAGGTTGGCTCATCCCCTGTCCTGCCACCTGTTGCTATTCTGTAGGAAAGACTTCAGGGTGTCTTTCTTGGTCACCTTCTTCCATGGAGATTTTGGGAATTTTTAAATTTGATTTTTTTGAAATCAACTAAAATGTTCAGACAATGTTTGGAAGGCAGGACAGATGCAGGCACTCAGGCAGTGATCTAATTACCTTGGGAATGAAGGTAAAAAAATTAATGCCCCAATAAAGAATTTAATTTAAAAGCTGCTTTTCTTTTATGTTCTTTGTGATTGTTTGACCTTCTCAGTCTTGGTTAAGGGAAAAGGAGAAGCCCCATGAATTGCACAGATTCAGTCTAGTTTGCTGATGAAAGTGTTGAGTGTGTCTGTCTCACATTATATTTCAGTAATGGCTGCATGTTTATACAAAAAGAAGGCACTACTTACTACCTTGCTTTTTTTAGGTCTGTGTGTTCATGTACATGTCTCTCATTTGAGGAGGGATCTGAGACTCCATATTTCATTGAATTTCAATGAGTTGGTTAAGGGACTGCAGCATCTGTCTTATGAGGAAAGGTTGAGAGAATTGGTCCTGTTCTGCCTTGAGAAGAGGGAACCTCATCAATGTATATAAATACCTAACGTGGGAATGTCAAGATCATGGACCCAGCCTCTTCTTGGTGGCACGAAGCAATAAGACAAGAGGCAACAGGTAGAAACAGGAATTCCACCTGAATATGAGGAAGAACTTCTTTCCTGTGCAAGTGACCATGCATTGGAACAGATTGTCCAGAGAGAGTATAGTCTCTCCCTCACTTGAGGTATTCAAGAACCGTCTGGATCCAATCCTGTGCCATGTGCTTTGGGATGACCCTGCTTGAACAGAGAGGCTGGAACAGATGACTCACTGTGGTTCCTTCCAACCTGACCCATTGTGTGATTCTGTGAGTTTTATAAACAATCTATAGCTAGAAAAGTAGAAGTTGTGAGGCTCCAGAGTTTCACATATTGATGTTACAGTGACTCATATGTTTAAGTCTTTCATTACCTTGCCTCATTCTTGAGACTAATGCTGACTTGTGCTGAGAAAGACACTTTTTCAAAATTTGCAACTATCTGTATTTTTAGGGTTGGTAATACTAGTAATTTTTGAGAATCTTACAGTTTTGAGGGCCAGAGACAATGTTTCCAAAGAGAGAGGGTCGTGTCAAACCAGTGTTATAATAGTCACAGTCAGATTTTGTATTAAGCAAGATTGAGAGATAAAATTACTTCTTCATTTGAAAACTCAAATTTGTCACTGTGAAGTAAAGTTTAAAAAAATAACAAAATTATTGAATTCATGCTTAATACAAGAAACTTCCTGTGCTACTTCAACATTGTCATGGCTTTCCAGGTCAGCCGAAACTGGCCTCTTGCCCTGGCCTTGGCAGGTGCTAGGATGCTCCCAGAGCTGGGTCTTTCCTGCTCCTGGCTGAGGCTGAGCAGTCAGGCTAGAACCCCTTGAAATTTTTTGTCTTTTCTCATGACCAGACATAATCTTGAATTTGTGTTATTCCCCCTTTTGAGGGCTGCAGTTCTGATTCTCATTTCCATTTCAAACTTTAAGTAGTAGAGACCTGGCTTTAGATATCAGTCTGTTCTGTGCTGTTCTGTTGCTGTTTTAAAATATAACAGATAGATACAGTAATCCATAGATAGATCACTCCATTTTGTCATGAGATATGAAGTGTACAAGATTTATAACACATTTCTTGCTATAGTCATGACTCTACATATGACAGTAAAGCTAAAGGATGACAAATATGAGCGTGGGTTGTTTGGATGGCACAGCATTCCCATATGCTTTGTGTAATAGTATAACAGAGAATTACCACCTTGCAGTTGAAGTTTTCAGATCTTTCCTTAGAATGTAAATACTCAAACTTCTAAGGGCTACAGACACTTTATCCTCTGAGCTTTAGCAGGTGCAGGCCTCTGATCCTCTACATTATAGTATATCTTCTTGAGCATTAATTCTGCTCTTCATTGTGATTTGGACAAGACAGTATGGCCAGGCTGTTGTTTAATTGGATTTAAAACATATCATTTTAGCCACAGTAGGGGACATTTTCTCTGAAAACTGACTAGAGTTGTTTAAACTGTAAAACCTTTGAAAAGCATAGATATTGCAAATTATATCCCCTATACAACTATATAAGGGATATCTATAAATGTAGCTCATTACTGAATTCCTTCATGAAATAAAAACAATGGCCACTGAGTATGTTTGGACAGGATTGGGTACTTTGGGTGAAATGCCTTTCTGGGACAGGATATGCTCTGGCACATGTTATTAGCTGTTGACTCCCTTGGTTGATTACGACAGCTTTCATGTAATTTCTGAGCTCCTCTGAAGGAGAAGATTTTAGTTACATGCATAAATATTAGGATGTCACAGCATAATTCATTTAAATAATCAGTCAGCTAGCTGCTAGCTGACTGATGATGTATTTGAATTAGAGAGTAACTCCTGGCTTGTTAGCAGGACTGCTCACCAGTTAATGGAAGCAACTGAATGTCACATTATCAAAATGGTTGGACACACTTGACATGTTTGCTGCAGTGGACCTCTCAGGGCATATAAGGCACTAGGAGCTTCAAGCGTGTATCCCATGTAGGCTTCCATTTCAAGCAGGTCTTGGGACTGATGCTCATTGCTACCACAACAATGTCTCAAGCCATGCCGAACTTTGATGTCCCTCATCTTTCAAGTAACTAACTAAACACTGAAGTAGGTTTTTCTGTAAATGACACTCTGAAATATAGGGGCCTGTATTTAGATCACTGTTAATGCTAAAAATTTTGTTACTGACCTTTAGCACCTAAATAAAAAATATAAGAATATAAAGGCATTGAGTGTGAATTCAAGCATTTCTTTAAAATTAATGGAAAAGGTGGGCTTGAAGGAGTGGACTCACACGAATCTGAAGTAACAAAATTTCAAGAAGTGTACAGTAATTACAGAGCTATTTGAATGATGAATAATTATTTCATTATAAATATCCACTGGCCAATGCATTGGCTTTTATAAGTGTTGCTGCATGAAGTAGGCAAGCAGATCAAACCCCTGCTTTTCACAGGGACACCACACATAGACACATGGGGACACAGTTTTCTTTGTAGTGATGGAGCAGTTTTCAAACCCTCCAGCAGCCTATCAGTAGGCTGATGGAAACAAAAGCCTGCGATACACCTGGCCCTCACCTATGCTGTGCTGCAAGAGGCACAGCACTAACTGGGTTCCCAGCTCCTTTGCCCTTTCCTCACAGCACCTATCCTCAGTGTGTTGTCTGACCCCAAACATCTCTGAAGCATCACTATGGGCCAGCACAGCTGTTTGTTAGTGCTCAGGTGGGGCTAAAGACCCAACTCAGCAGTTACTCGCTAAAAATGACAATTTCAGCCTTCTTTTGAAGAAAGGAAGCCAGGTAAACTGTTACCATGAAATGTGCTATATCTGTGCTTAGCACAGCACGCTACAGTGACTATTTTGATTTAGCTTTCACAGCTCTGAAAACACAGGCAGCGTCTGGCGGTGCAACAGCCATGCAAATTTCATGAGTAGGAAAACAGCAGATCCCTGCACTTCACACTGACACTGGCTTAGTCTATGTGCTCACTTGAAAAAAGGCCTGAGAGAGAGGAGTCGGAAATCCAGATGCAGCACAACAAAGAAGCAGCAAGACTAAGGAGACTGGAAACTGGCATTTTCTGAGGGATATGAAATAAAAAATCCTATTATGCATTTTCCAGAGACATATGACACAAGTTACAGACAGTCCATAGGGTACTCTTCTGTGGTGTATGCCCCCTAGGAGTTTAACTGGGAGTGTTCCAGCGGATGCCTGTGCCTGTGAGTCCCTAAGGTCAGCTGTTTCAGTCCACATGCAGGAGCCCCCAGCTTCTATCTAGATCTGACTCTTCACAGTATCAGATCTGGATTTCTCCAGCTGATACTGGAATTAATGATGGTATGACAGAGTGATTTACTTAGCCAAGCTCATTAAAAATTAAAACAGCCTGTGAGAACATCATAGTATATGGTATAACATAACATACCTGTGAATATGCACCATGACCAAGGAGTATAGTAATGTAATCTTCTTGTTATGGTAGTATTTTTTTCCTTGCTTACTGATTGGTATTTCAATTTGTGGGAAATTTGCAAGGACCTTTATCTAAGTGCTTATAATACCCTTCCTAAAAGCTTGAGATGATGTAAGAGAAAAGAAAGTGACTATTGGCAGGGCAGAATTATTCCATCTATTTTACAGCTGAGCAGGTGAGGGGAGGATTGGTTGGGCAGCTTGCTCAAGGCCATCACACAAGTCACAGCTATGGCTGTGAGTTTTTGTAACACAGGTCTTATGAATTCCTACCCAACGCAGCCATATCCTAAACAGTCAGCAATCATGTACAAATACATTGGGTAATTCCATATATCATCTGGAGCAGCATGTATGCACAGGAGTAGAAACATTATGGAGCCTGTGGAGATACTGATGAGAAAACCAAATTTAGAAAAAGAAAACCCTTTGCTTTTATTTGCTCAGGTTTCATTTGTTTTCTTATTTTTCTTAGTTTTCCCTGGAGTACTGTCTTTCATCTTTTATCTCTACAACAGAACATTTAGTTTTCAATGGTACCCAGTGTGCAGTTCCATCAATAAATGTTCTTATACTCTATGACTGAAAATTGTTGAATATCAAGCTGTCAATCCTGTTGGCACATGAGAAACTTTAGAATCCTGATATTTCAGGGCACAAGTAGTTATTATGAAAAGTAAATACTGATCTTATTTGGACTTCTTGCAACACCTGTGCCCATCTGCAGCTTCTGGAAAAATATTGGCATCTGTAGATTAAAACATAATGAACTTGGGGAAATTTAGAAAGAAGGCTGTTACAACTCTTAAAGGCTGAACTGCTGTGTAGATCATCAGCTTTTAGCTCTGCCTTTCCATTGCTGTCTCTGTCATAGAAATGTCATTTAGCATTCCTCTTCTCTTACATATCTCATTATTTCCCAGCCATTTCAGTGATGCAAGTCTTGTTGATATCTGTGAGAGAAGAATGATTTGAAGACTGGTGCATAAAGTAAGGTTGTAAATGATCATGCTTTTGATTAGGCTGCCTTTAGTTCTGTCAATAAGCATCAGCTATGGAGAAAGACATCATGCTTTCCAAAATATACAAAAAGAACTGCGTCAAGGTTATATCCTACTATGCTGTTCAAGCAGTAAAGAGTATTGTCAGTAGGGGCTGCTACCTATGGAAATAGATTATGCTCCTCAGAAGCATCAGAAGTTATGTTCTGAAAAATCGTAGGAATGTGCACTTCCTTCTATTTTTTGCTGTCTCTTTGGCCTTTGTATATACTACAAAACAGTTATAATATGTAACTTGGGTCCCAGTATGCCTCATAGGGAAGCATAGTGGAACTGTTTAAAAGCTCATCTGGCCTTGAATTAGCTCTTCCATAGAGCCAAGCACACCCTGCCTTGCGCAGGAAGGAACAGCCCTGCTTATCTGGCGCCCACTTGCTTACACATCCCCTTGTACACCCTCTGTGAAGGGGCCAAGGTCCCCAGAGAAACATAGTGGCATTCCTGGGAGGGCTGCACTGTAGGTGGCACCAAGGCAGACAGCACAGCTTCCCTTGTGAGTACGGTCAGGGTCTTCTCGCATCTCCTCTGTCTTGGGAGCTGAATACCGGGCATATCTTTTGCTAAGGGAACAATTTCCAAAGGCCTTTGGACTGAAAAAGACAGACACCTCCAGAGGTCTCTCTTCACTTGGCCAGAGGAGATTTATCTTCACTCCAACAAAGCTCTTGCTTACAGTGCATGCTCTGTGGTCCTCTCCAGCAAAAGCTTTCAAAAATTATTGCTTCACAGGTTGAGTTAATTCATACAGAATTCTTACTATTCAATTTATTCTTCCATTTTTGGAGGGATGAATTCACAACACACAGCAGTAATCATCAGGAAGCTACATCTAAACCATGTAATAGCTAGATGTTCTAATAGGAATTGACAGCAGACATGTATCAAAAGTGTTACTTACCATGGCCTGAAATTGAGGGAATTATGTGACAAAATTAAATACTTGCATGCTTCCAGGCAGCAGCTTTGATTTTAGTAAGGAACAGTGAAAAACAATTATTGCACAAAGAGTTCCTTTAGATAAGTTTGATCAGGGTTTTATACCCAAGAATATACCACTTCAAACTATGTCACCAGGTGTGCACATAAACACATTCATCTTGATGGCTGTCACAACTTGCTTAACACAACCAGTAACACAATTCCCTGCAGCGGCAATATCTTTGGCAGGGAGCAGGGGGCTGGGGAGGAACCAAAACAACTAGCCAGCTTTCTTATTCTTTTGACAGGCAGCCATTTAAAAATACTTATTTGTAAACCTTAGTTTAAGTAAGCATACAGGAGTCACTTGCCAGGATTTTTCTCCCATTATAAAGGTTTTGAAGGCAATTTTATCACCTTCATTTGGTAGTTCTGATTTTTAACCTTTTTTACCCTGTAAAGACATTAATTTGTCGGATCCTAATAAAAACAATCTGCAGCAATCCTGTGCTCGGTTTTTTGACAAGTATATTTTGTATGTAAAAATGACATGTTTCTTCAAAAGGGATTCCCGTAGGTGGATTCAACAGTAACTGAGCTGAGAAAGTGGAGAAATTCAATAGGTACCAGTCTGTTTTTCTTTCCAAACTGCCAGGTTAATAAGGACCAGGTGGTGCTGTAATGCCTTATGCATACACAAAATATCTTTCCAGCAGGGGGATGTAGAATTCCAGGTTTTTATGTGTCGCAAGACCAGTGGGATGATTATTTTCCTGTGTCACAAATACAAGAATGGGTCTATTTCAAAGGAGAACAAAGTAAGAGCAAAAAACCCCAAGCAAGCTGGCCTGAAGAATTCCCAAATATGAGCAAAGGTTAAATTTCTTCACTGTTTGTAATCTGACTAAATGATGACCATGAATGCATTTTAATCATTTAACAGATCACTGCCTGGGAAATGACTTGGACAAGTATTCTTGAATCTAGTCAGAGGAAATTATTGAGGAGGAGTGAGATAGCGTATTATGATTTAGAAGCTATTTGGCTAGTATGTGCCTTGCTGAAGACTATGCAAATTGGATCTCACATTGCTCTGAAGCATGTTTTTTCCTGGTACTAATTAAGTTAAAAATAAAGTAACATTTTGTCACGGGTTTAGCTGATAGGCCTAAATTTAGGCTTTAAAGTTCAAACTAGGCCTGAACATTGTCAGGTGACTTGAGCTGGG
>JAWWLZ010000001.1:87587032-87599499 GCA_035041345.1 Poliocrania exsul | reverse complement strand
TCCAGGTAGCTGTCCTTGCTTTAAGGGAGAACTCTAAACTGCTTTCCTCAAAGGATGCACTCTCTGTCACCCCCACAGAGGAGCATGAACACTCTACCACCATGCAGTTATAAAATGCCTATAAGAGATTTTTCTGCCAGTGGGGCCATCAAGTAGGCATTTTTTTAGACTATAAAAAGGTGTGTTGGTCTTTCATTATTGTTCAGATATTCAGAGTTTTGTTTGAAGGACTGGTCTCACTGTGGGAGATGTTTCACTTCTAGCCAAATACTTCTATCAGATTTGATTCTGTGCTTGAATACTTCCTTTTAACATCTCTCTTCTACTGTGTTGAAGGAAGATTCCCAATCTAGGTTCACTTTTTTCTGAAATTATCTGTAGTTTTTCTTTTTTTTTCTTTTATGGTACAATGTAGTGATGCACAGACTCACAGAAATTAATCTACCATGAAACATGAGAGAATCTATTTTATCTTATTACTTTGACTGCTTCTTTCTAGTACACACACTGGGCAGTACACCACTGATCAGTCACCTGCAAGTTGATTCTGAATCAACCTGGAAAATTCTGGATAAGTGCTTGAAAATCACCATTTGAAACACCATGGCCTCAAAGATAATAAAATTAATCCAATACTGTAAGAGAAAGGATGGGAGAAAAACACACCAGAGCAGCTGGTTTTGATTAATATCAGTAAAACTGTAGTGGGCTTCTTTTTCACTAATGGACATCCAACCAAATCTTACCAGATGCAGGCTGTGTTGAAATGGTTCCACTACTCTTCATACCTGGGATTGCAGTAAAGATATTGAAATAATACCTATCCATGATGAAATCACACCCTCGAGTGCACCATAGAGCCTTCTAATGATAAAGATAACAAGCCATTGAAATCAAGTAGCTGCAAATTGTGAAACCTCTTTTGTTGAAGGTCTTTAAATGGAAGCTGAATAAAAAGCTATCTGGAATGATGTAGTTAGAGATTATCTTGCCTTTGGAGAGCTAGACAAAGTAATTGACCTCTTGATGTCCTGGCAAGGTGCATTTTTAACTTTATAATCTTACATTTTCATTGGGTAGGAAACCTTGCTAATCTATTTTTCTGAGGCTCTTGTACTGCCTCAGTGCAATGTCAATGCATAAATCTTCAGAGTGACATCCAAGCACTAGTAATGCCTGCTATTAGGTTTGCTTGAAAAATTACATTTTAAAATTATGTCATTCTAAGATTGTTCTGAATGTAACAAGTGACCTCCCCTCTTGCTGCCAGCTTTTTCAGATCTTTGGCTATCCTTGCATCCAGAGAAAGCCTTAAAATGTGAAGAGCAATTGTTGAGGATGGTAGCTCCATACTTTTTGAATTTAATAGGGAAAATGTATCTCTACTATATAGAATTTTGCAGGTTGTTTAGTTCTGTGGACTGCATATAAAGAATTCCATGCCTTTTAAATTTGGCATATCCCTCTCTCTAGCCTACCCACAGAATTTGCCTCATGGCTTAATTTGGTTTTGTAACAGGAATGGATGTTAGAACTATTATTAGGATATGACTCTACCAGATTTAGCTCTACCAAGTTCCAAAGCACTTGTTTGACTGGGTTTCCGATTGCTATTATAATTAATTAAAATGTTATATGGTTGGCAGCCTGGAAAATGCTACTATAGATAATCCAGACAGAATAGATCCACCCTTTCTTCCTGGACTCCACACATAGACTATGATGTGGCAGCAAATTCCTTTGGATTTCCTTGAAGAGAGTGACAAATCTGAGAATACTTTATGATAATTTCTTTGAAATAAGTTCCATGCAAATTGTCTGCATGGGGCCCTGCTATAAACAATGAGACCCAGGACACTTTAATGTATTTCTTTCTGTGAGAGTATCTTCTGTTTATCCAAATGAGCCTGAATTTACACTTTGATACATCTTATTATGCAAGTTATTAATTATAATATATGATTTAGATGTAGCCTCTGAACAGAGAGAATATATTCCTATCACAGATTTTCTCTTTTCTTGAGCTTTTTTAAAAAAACTGTCAATATACAAATTTAAAAATTAGTTAATATGTTATTTAAGATGTAACACTCCTTTGTGGGTTAACCTGTCATTATGTCTGATTATTCCACTACATTATGAGCTTATTCAGAGTAGAAGAGAAAAACATCTTGTCTTCCTGACAAGGCAAAGCAGAAGAAGAAAACGATTACATAAAGAGATAGTGGGTCCCACTGTTTTTCCAGGCATTTCAGTGGAGCTATTCTGAATTTGCATCTGTGTCACCAAGGACAGGATTTGGCCCACACTGTGTAAAGGCTGCATCCAGTTGTTATGGCAACGAGAGTTCTAAAAATTGTGGAAGAGAATACCAGTTTGTTGTGATAAGTGATGCTTTAAAAGTGACTGCTTTCTTGTGGTTTCATAGTCTTAATTGATGCTTTCTTTGTGTAGAATCCATTTTTATTGATGGTTGCAATTAGCTAAGATACCGCTATAGCAGCTTTAAAATTCCAGTAGCCAGATACTACACAGGAGATGACCAGGTTAAGTTTTACAGCAAGATGAGTGATTGGTTAGCTTCAACTCATATGACAAACTTCTATTCATTCCAACTGATGTCTTCAACAGCTGTCACACAGCAGCAGGAATCAACTTAAAGCTAATGTTACCACAGTGACGACAAGGAAACCACATTTTTAACATCTGAAGCATTCTATATTCTGAAACAGGCTTGTGAGAGAAAATGAAAAGTTTCTCTGGGTTCCTTTATTTGTTTCTTTCCACATCCTTGCCTGGAGATGTAACATGTATAATGCTTCCCAATTATCTTCTCTCTGGTCTGTTCTGGGTTGAAGTTTGAAGTCTATAAATCTATCCCAGCCATGCCTCTGAATTTACAAATTATTGGGCTGTATTTGCTTAAGAGCTCCACCAGCACTCTGTTACAAATTAGCCTGCCAGCAGTCACGTCCTTGGGAGGAGAGACCTGACTCACATCCTCCTTGAGAGTTATGAGCGGCACTGATTAAGTAACAAGCATAGAAATGAAACACTGGGAGGTTAATGGTAGCAGTGAAATAAAGACGAATTCAAGTTTTAATGATAAAGCATATTGTTATGCATATAAAACTGTTCCAGTTTGCAGACCTGGAAGTTCAAATGTTTGCGTATGGGTGTCCATATGTGCCTGAACTTCCATCACAGCCAATGGTGCCCAAGTCAATGGTGAGTGACTTCTTTACCTAAATGTGTCACCTGCTGCCGTATGAGATATTTTGGGCTGTCAAAACCAGCTAGGACTTCTGGGGAGTCCAATCATTTTTTAAGCAGAAGCTGGATATGCCTAATATGGCATCAATATTTTGGCAGTTGAATCTTCTCATTATTTAGGCTGAACAGTTACATGGCTTGGATATTCAGCTCACACCAATGTTAGTCTTGTTTTGCTTAATCCGTATGAATCTGTTGTCTAACTCTAACAAAAGCTTGAACACCAACTCACACGTAGATACATATACTGTAGACACCTAATTGTCTAAAAATGGGTGATGAATTTTGAACTTGATTGCTGTTTTCCAGCCATAGCCCTAACACCAAATGAAACAAGCGAAGACAAGCATTTGGGGTATTTTGCTTTTAATTAGAGTAATTTCCCATTTCCTCGATTAAAATCAGAATATCATTTCTACTATTTGGGAAGGAGGGGAGACAGAACGCATGATTTAGAAATATAAAAAATTAATGATTTAGAAATATAGCTCACTAACAATAACATCTGGGAGACTGTGGTTCCCAGTCTTCATAGTCTTGTTTTGTTTAAGCTGTTTAAACATAAAGTATCTAAAGTGGTATTTAGACTCTTTCCATTGTCATTGAAGTGAAAGACGCTTCCACAGGGTTTCCTTTCCACTATTCACTAATAAGCCTGACTCATGAGACTGTGTTTGTCCAAAATAGCTTCTGGTTGACCAGAGTTGGATAAGATTAATTGCCATGAATGATTGCAAATAACTGGTACATCATCTATTTGGGTGCCCTAGTAACATCAGTCTGTAGGTAGGTGGGATTGGATGAGAACAGCTCCATATTTACACCTCAACAAATGCCTTTAAAATACTGACAAGGATTTCTTTTGAGAGCTTTTACTACGGATACATAAATCTGGAACTTAATTGATAAACTAAGTTTTCAGATAAAATCGCTGTTGTGGTCCTAATACACACTGATGATTAGAAAAGGGACATGAACCTTTTTTTGATATGGATTAGGTTCTGTGTTGGTGTCATGCAGTGAGTATAATCAGCCAATTTCAGGACACGTATCAGTCAATAGGCAGAAAATAGTCACGAAGACTCAAATTCTGCAAGATACTTCAGCATACAGATTGTTTTTTACTGGAATTTCTCCTGTGCTGGAGATTAGGCACTTTTTAATCAGAGCCTAGGCTGCTAGAAACTGTACTTTGCAGCATTACCCAAAATATTCTGTCTTTCAATTGCTCTACTTACCTCATTCCCTGGAGGTCATAGCAAAATATTGCTGAGATAAAAGGAAAGTCAACTCTAGTAAATTCTCAGTGCACCTCAAGTACTGTCTTAAAGAAAGTTTCTTCTCAGAAGCCAGTATTTGAACATCCCTCAAAAGGCTCTTATGTCTGCAGATAAGCTCTAGGGGTTCAGGAGTGAAGCTGCCACTCTGCCTGTGACTGTCTTTTGCCATAAATTGCTGTGCCATTGGAGGAGCTGCAGAAACCAGCATGTCCTGGCTCCTCAGCTGTTGCAGTTCCCTGATATGGTCATGGGAAAGTAGCCTGCATGCTGCCTTCTCCCATCACACCATGGTCTATGCACCAAGCCCAGCAAAAAGGCCTGGAAAAACCACAGTAGCTCAGGGGGAAACAAGACCATGACCAACACATGGGACTGGAGTGATAGAAACTGGTTATTAATAAATCAAGCAATACCTTTGAGTTAAACTGTTGGATCTGAGCAGTTGGTTGGTTTTGGTGGTTTGTTTGTTGTTTTTTTTTTCCCCCTGAGACAATGTGTGCATGCATGTATATTCAGAGAAATAGCTCATATCTTAGAAGGCAGCAAAAATGAAAACAACATACAACTGAAAGCAATAATGGCTGGGGGCTGCTATAGCATTGTCATTTTTAGCTCTTAAACAATGACAGTACTCGCTGTGCGGTAGAAAAGTGAAGGTAAAATGTAAGTCCTGTTCAGACACTGTTGCTGGGAAGAAAATACATAAATCTGCAGCTTTAATGAAAAGAAAAAGCTGTAGTGGTTACAGTCAGTAAAACACTTAAAATATTTTTTAAAATTTATTTTAGTTAAGCTATAGGATGTAGATTGAAAAAGTTAAATATCACAGGATATTTGTACATAATAGTTCTGACCTTGACTAAACTAAAGCTGCTTTTAGATTTGCACAGCAGGTGATGACTTAAGCTTATTTTTAACCCATGGAATTCCAAAATAGGATGAAACTAAACAAAAACTGGAGAACATACATAAAGCAACAGAAGCAGCTCCTACACATTCTTCTTGTCCTGACGCTCAATTATGCACCTTCTGATAAAATCTGAGGCAGCATGTTTGCTGTCTGGTGTATAAGTGGAAAGCTGCAGCTGTAGTTCAGAGAGGAGTGAGAGAAAAATGAGTAAGATGGGATGTAACTAAAGCTATCACTTGTGAGCCCCTCAGCAGCAGCAGCAGTTCAGCTGAAGTTTTGTTTTCCAGTGATCTTTGCTCTCAAGGCATCAAGGAATCCAGGTAGTCTGGAGTAGTTAGAAAAGTCATAATGTTCCCTTCTCCTCTGGCAAACAGTCAGAAAGAAAAAATTGACCTGGAACAGAGAGCAGACATCAACCTTTTTTCTGTTCTCTGGGAGGCACTGACCAGGGCAGAAGCATGAAATACTGCCTTGGCACACACAGCAAGCATCTCAGCTGATGAAGAACCCTCTGTTGGGAGCACAGGGACAACTTCCTTTGTCAAAATGTGTAGAGAAGATTAAAAGGAATATACATTATTTCTTTCATGTCTGCAGAGCTTTTAAAAATTCATGGCCCCATTCTCCAAGAAATTCATCGTGCATGAACTGAATGAACTTAAAAGTATGCTTTATACTGCACAAGTATCTTTGGAAGGGAACTGGAAAGTAGACAAAACTCATGAACCAAAACTGGTTTGGTGTGACCATCATACACAGTGACGCATCTGTTTCCTCAGAAGTTTATGCGAAGATTATAGAAGAAGAGTCTTTTTAAAAGCCCTTGCTGTTCTCTGAGGGATGTTGTCAATAAAGATCAAGTTTAGCTGACCTGTTGCTTCACAGGTTGGGTTGGAGCCACAGACCAGCCTCAGGGTTTGAGGAAAAGAGATGAGGTACACTTATTGTTCTTTGTCAGAGGTCTGCAAAGACACACAAACAGGAATTTGAGGTGGATGGTTACCCAGACCCTCAAAGGATGTCCAGTTATGCCTGCTGATGGACTTTGTGTCTGAAATGAAAATGATTGAGTAAGAACAAAGCAGCATGATGATAGAAGCTGATGTGACTTTTTTTCTGAGAACATGTATTATGCTACAGAAATCAGGGAATTAACAGCACATGAAAAGGTACTTTCCATATGGCCATTTAGCAAAGTTAATAATTGAAACAATTAAAATACATAAAAGTGGACCATGAACTATATTACATTTGTGCTCTTTCAAATTAGATTTAAATTTCAAGAAGGCATAATGGGACCAGATATTTTGCTGACAAAAAATAAAAAGGATACCAAGTGTTACTAAACCAGTTGGAAATTTGCCTATCTTACTAATTTATGTCTTCTCCAGTAAATTTTCATCAATTAAAATATTATGAACATCAAATATTAAAAATGTTAAACTACATAAAAGACTGAAATCGATACTTTTGAAGTTAAATATAAAAACACAAAATATTTTGAAAATTAATGAATAGTAAGATGCTACTTTTAGTTATTTCAATTAAAACATTTAATCTAATAGCTTAATGAATTTTTCTGTTTGTTAGTTACCAAAGCCATAGTAATAAAAAACTTGTTTGGAATTTAATTGCTCCTTTGTTTACTTTTGACTATATGTTTTCTTTTTATTTTATGTATGGTCTCTTTAGAGTTATTATCATTGTATTTTTTTCATTTCTAGTGAAGGGTTAGATGTTTTATACATATTCCATTAACTATCCTTTTATTCCGCCCTATTAGCCTCCTCTTACTAATTCTCTTAATCCACTTAATGGTTGATTTAATAGTTTGAAAAAGTATCCTATTCCAACCTTCTCCAGTCTTCTAGAAAATAATATTAAAATCTGACTCACCTAGAGGAAAGTGGAATTTTGAAGCAATCATGACTGACTCTTCTTTCCTCAGAACTCATGTTTCTGAAAGATTTTAATAATGAACTATTTGGGCCCAGGTATCAGGATGAGAAACCTGATAGTTGACATATATCCTGTTTTCTTGAAGTAAAGAACACAGCATTTCTGTGAACAGTTGCGCAGACACTGGAAGTCCAGAATGGGAGTGCTCTGTACTAAAATGATCTGTGGTCATAGGAAAAGTTAAAAAAAAATCTCTGAGTAAGATGCTGATTACTAGGTAATAGAAAGGGGTTCTTCGTTGTTTGGGGTTTTTTTGTTTGGTCGGTTTTTTGTTTGTTTGATTTTTAAGATTTACTTTTATGTTTAAACAGGACATTTTTGTAGTATTGGAGTCCAGCATTTGCACCAGGAAGGCCCATGTACCTGTAGCATAGCAGTGGTCTGAAACCTGCATCTCCTCATTTCTTTCTGCACTGCAAATAATCTCTACTTTTTCTCCCACAAAACTGATTTCATCATTCACAAATGCCAGATACTGACCATTGTATCCATCATCTCCTGAATGATGAAATCCTGAAACAGGATTTCAATAATCCAGTTTATTTAATTTAATTTATTCTGAGACATTTTTAGAAAGTACAGTCCAAGTTTTACAGTTTTTTGTTATTCCAGACGTGATGGAAAACATGATCCCTTCCATGCCCTGGACAAGATAAAAATATCCAGGGAGAAAATGTTGTTAGGTGGACTGGCAGGAGAGGCTGCAGACAGGTATCCTCTTTGCTTCACAGAAGAATTAATAGCTGCTTTCTGTCCTGCAGTGAGACTTCCGGAAGAGGAAAGGAAAGTGATAGAAAGTGGCAATCAGATTTTGTGTCTGGAAGTGAGGGGTGAGAAAATAGAGGAGAGAAGAGGGGAGAAAAGGAGCTTTGAGATCCACACCCTTGCACCAGTTCAGCTGTGTGTCACCACAAGAAGCTCCCTCACATCAATTCCAGCTCTCTCAGCATGTATTTCACTCCCACATCTGCTGGGAACCCAGCTCCCTCTGCTCTACCCTCTGTCTCTCATGGCTGCCTTGGGAGAAGACATGGGCCCCCTTCAAATGTGCTGTCAAAATGATTTTTATTACTTCTAGGCAATTTCTAGAGAAATTTCAAGAGAAACTTTCAAGAGGATCCCAACAGGGTTCTGGGGAGGAGAACTGTGTTGGAAGGAGTAGGTCCAGGTGTCCCAGGACAGGTCAGGTCCCAGAGGGTCCCCTGGTGTCAGTGCTTGGGTTGTGAGAGGCCAAAACCTCTGAGAAGCTTTATTGAGAGGGTCCTCTGTGTAGAGGCCAATTGTGTTCCTCCTCCTGTTTCCATGGGGATGGGAAATGTGCCTCTGCAGAGACAGCAGTAAAAGGGGAACTGGAGAAAGAAAGATCTGAGGCTGTCTTTCCCAGACAGGGTACATGCTCCTCTAAAAGGAGAATTTCCCACATATTCCTCAAACACTAGGCGAAAACACCCTGAGAGTTGTGTATTTTCTCTCCCAGATATCCATCCTGCTAATCAATAAATTCTACAGCTGAGAATGGGAGGATGATTTATGGAACAGTGAAGTATCAGACTTACACTCCTTTGTAGATGCATTGATGCAATATATTATGGAGGCAATATCCTGCAGTGAAACACTGATTCAAAATGTGGTTTTAAGCAGCAGCAGCAGCATGGAATAACCCTGTCTACCTGTATAATTTCTTTTTTATGTCTATGGGATTAAAACATTTGGGGTGATGCCATCATGGCAATGCTGGCCTCCTGAAAAAAGAAAAGATCCCCATTTCTATGACAGTCATTCTTGGGCCAGTGGCCCCGTTCAGCTGGTTCAACAAGGTGTTGGATGTTGTTTGCACTGAGGGCAACCAAATGGTGTAGACACAGCTGGATAGATCAGGTAGCATTTGCAGACTGGTTAACAGCGGGGCTGCCAATGCCTTTGAAAGAGAAGAGATTGCCTGATCCATCCTGATGCATTATCAACATGGTCTGTGTTTACTTGCTTCTTCCTCTCCCTGTCAGTGATGAACACTGTCTGTTTTCAAGTAGCTATGCTTTGCCACATCCCCAGTGAGCAAAGTGCACTGCAGCCACCGGAGAATATCGAGCAATAAGACTACATTAAGAAAGCCTCCTAGGGAAGCCGGTGTACCACAGTGTTGAAATTAGACAACATATTGTACAACACGGCCTCAGATATTCAGATGAACATTTTTCTTCGAGGTCCCGTAGGCACATTCAAGTTTGAGCAGTGAAGAGCACAAACAGCTGCAATCCTCAGGAGCCAGTGGGCACACTGCTGTCACCAGCTACTGAAGTGTAAGTCAGTGACTTTGGCGCACCTTGAGGAAAAAAGTCTGCTATCCAAACAAACTGTGATTTCTCATCAGGGAGTAGAGCAAAGGCTTGGAGGAGGAGCAGAATCTGACTGCAAAGCTCCAGAAGGAGATTTGCAGAATGGAATCAAGTATTTCAGGTATTTTTCTTTGATTTTTTTTTTTTGTCTGACTAACATTGCATATCAGCACAGATGAGCTGGCACGCTCTGATGTAGAGTACTGCCTGCTAAAAAATTCTAACACGTTCTCTTTGGGAAGAAAATACCAAGGGGTTATATGCAATAGCAATGCATAGCTTGTTATAAATCCAAAGAGCCAACAAATAACTAGACTACTCATACATCTAATTCCTCAGTGTGCCTCTCTGGTACAGTGATTGTTTTGGAGCAGATGGATAACTGAGAAGATACCCAAAACTAAATGCAGCACTTGGCATCCTTTCTGGGGACTGCATAACTGTGCATCTTTGTACTATGTACTTAACAGCTTGTCAGGGAGCCTTAACAGGATGCACCTAATGGCATTAATGAACTCCCTTTCTCATGAGGATCATCATACAAAAAAAGAAGCCAAGAAGGAGGATCTATTGAAAACTTTTTTCTTGAGTAGGATATAAAGACTAAAAACAAATTTGTGGTCTAGAACAGGGCATGTTCAAGTTGCTTACCATGTGTGCACTGCAAGAGTTCCCAGTTTTGAGGGAGTGATAAGAAAATCATATTTCCATAAACTGGAAGTATATCAAGGAAATGAATGCTTCTGTAGAGAGTGATAAAAAGATCCTTAGTAGCCTGGATTGCTAAGGAAACAGAAAATAGAGCTAAGGATATGAATTAGTTGTTATTAAGCACCTGATATTTTCTTCAAGCAAAAGCAGTCTAGCATTCAGCTACCAAGCAGGGAACCACTTACAGTACTAAGCACTTGTTGGAAATTTTCAGACTAGCTGAGAAATTCTGGTGCAGATGTCACTGTCTGTGTCTATTTCTGGCTGTGTTGCTGTGCAATTAAACTAGAACTCTTTCCTGCTCATCTGAGGGATAGGGTAGCAATAAGTGAAGATAACCGTACAGCAGTTACTTCCATGAGGATATTAGCATTTGCAAAACATTTCCTTGCAGGAGTCTCAAAATATAATTTGGTGTTAGTTATCATCTCAAATGAGACAAAACTTAACAGCAAGAAACTGATTTGCAGCTGAAATTTCATTTTATCACTTTAAAAAGTAGTGATAGGATCTGGCATAACACTGTATATGCTTTGCAGTATGTCTTAATAAAGGTTTCATGTTGATTAGATACTTGGGCAGCTGGCCAGTGCTCTCTGCTAATTGTGGAAGACAGAACATTTATTTTGTAATAGACTTTGAAAAAAATCCTCTCCAACTTAAATTAGAAGATGTTAAATTAGAGTAGGTCTGACTTGTGTTTTGAAAGAAGAGAAAGAAAAGAGGAAGCAATACTGACACTTCAAGTTCAGCAGACATGTATCATCCGATGCAGGTTGCTTTGCTTTCCTCAGATTTCCGAGTCAGAGATCAGGGAAAGAATTTATCACTTTTCTGAATCATTTGATTTTGGGGAATAGACCTTAGTATTAGAGCACAGAAAAGAAACAATATGCTGGCAATATATGCTGAAAATTATTTGTAACTGGACAAGAAATTGTTGAAAGGTTTCTGTGTATGCAGAAAAACCACTAAAGGTACTGCTTCTCTTACTGCATCTGTGCATCTGTGCAAAGTAGTTTTTTGCTTGTTTTGAATTACAGCTCTCTGGAGCCCTGTATGCTGTTCTTTTTAGACAGTTAATCCTGCCTAAAGTGGAGCAAGTCTAGATCTTCAGCCATTAGAACTAAGGCATGTTCTTGTTCTTTGTCCACTTCCTTTGATCAAAAACTTGAAGATCAGATTCTAAATAGTGGTGCTACCTCATTAAATGTTGATACAGAGAAAACTGCCCACATTCTTCACTAAGAGTTATGCTGGAATGTGATGGTAAAAAGAGCAGCATCTTCTGCTGGGAAAGCAGAAGACTGCTTACCGAGGATTTTTACCTTTGCTGTGGCTGCTTCCACCAAGACAATCAGCTTAATGAGACCATAAGACAATCCTGATTATGCCTCAACCATTGACAGCCATAACAGAGTGTATATACTATTAATCAGTTTGTCACACATCACAGTATGCACTGAAAATATTGTGATAGATGCAGCTACTACTGTGTATTGAGCTGTCAGGAAATGGGAGATGCAGGGATTTTGCCTTCAAAAATACAGAAATTTCCTGATCTCTTCATCTAGCATGTTATTTTACCATTAAGCATAAGTGCAATTCTTATGAAATTTTTCAGTATCCTTCACCTCATGGATACTTTCACCTTGGTTTTCCTCTATCTTAAAAATGATAGGATAATCTGAAGCCAATAAATTCATGTCAGGTGTAATTGAGAGGGAAAAAGATCACTTGAGCATAAGTGGTCTTCAGAAAGTGAGGATTTCAGTAAGGAAAAAACTGGTTAAAGAAAGCTTGGGATGTTGCAGAAGAGGAGCACTGAGCTGTGGAGTACAAGATATGACTTGGATTCAGAACAGCAGTCCTGTGCTGGTTTAAAGGTAAACCAGCAGGAGAAATGAACTCAACACGAGAAAGATTATAAGTCAGAGCCACAATTTAATAATAATAATACAGTAAATACACTGACACAAAGGGAAGTTGCTTTCAACT
>JAWWLZ010000001.1:87557501-87576938 GCA_035041345.1 Poliocrania exsul | reverse complement strand
AAAACCTAACAAGCCAAAATAGTCTGATTGACATCTCTCTTTCCAGATAGGAGTTTCTGGAGAAAAAGGGACCAGCTGACTTCAGGCGTCTCCTGAAAACTCCTTTTCAAAGCTTTTTGGGAGGAAATGACTCCCTGCAACAACACAATCAGTGCTTAAAAGAGCATTTGCTGTTGATTTTTCATTGCAGCAGTCTTTGTGAAGTTGACGTGAACACATGTAAGGCATGCACCTGGCCCAGGTGTTTTTGTCCAAGTTAAAATCTGATGCAATGATGTTGTTTATGATTTGTGCTGTCTGGATTTCTGGGCCGCTTTTATTGCTGGAGGTCCTTTGAATTCTGTATTACTCTTAACTGTGATTCCATGTTTGGTTTCCTGTTTCAGCACTCCCAGCTGGAAACAGGTATGAAATGTTGGCAGGAACAGCCATGTGTTACTGTGCTGGTTTAAAGGTAAACCAGCAGGAGAAACGAACACAACACAAAAGAGATTATAAATCAGAGTTATAATTTAATAAAAATATTACAATAAAAGCAATGCCACAAAGAGAAATTGTGTTTAACCCACAAAACCCAGAAGTACAACCCAGAACCCTGGGGCACAAACACAATGGGGTTTGTTAGCCCCTGTGCTGAGCCCGAAGTGATTCCCCTGAGTCCAAACCAAAATGAGGTGAAAATCCTGTTGGTGCAGATGATGGTCACAGTCTGGTCGAGAGTGTTGGTTTCCACCTGTCAAGGTTCTGGTCCTACTATGGATCTGCCAAGTGGTTTTTCAATCCCCAAACCCCCAAGATTATATATCCTCTGGTTCAGGTGGGACTGCCCAGTACCTCCCCCAGGGTGGGGAGTTCCACAATGGATGATCTGACTCTCTGAGTCATGGGGTATTTTTGGAATCATTGATGGCTCATTAGCAGACGCACCCCCTCAGACTGGGTGTGAAGGTGCTAACGAATTCCTGGGGGGGAGTTATCACAGCTCTTATCTCACAGGCTTCTTTAACACCCAGCTTGCACCCTGAGGGGTCAGGTGTCAGGTGTGCCTTGGGCAGCTGCTGCAAATGGTCCATTGTTAACAGTTCACGAGAAATTACATAGAGGGTTTTAGAATACACAGCTTTGGTTGCACCCACAAAGTTAAAAACTGGTCCCGGCTTGCTGAACTAGGACAGTTACTTCATCCTAGCCATAGCATCATCTCTGACTTTTCTGTCACTTCCTGAGCCTTCATGGACAGTGATGTAGTTGTGTACCTGTGTCCTGCTGACAACTGTACAAAAAAGAGTGCCCTGGGAACCCTATTGTTGTTTTTGCAGTAGTATTGTGGGTTTTTAGAACTAAGCCTGATTCTATTTATTTTTTTTATTCCCTTCATAGAAAAGGATTTAATTGCCACAGGAAAGGTAGTCTTATATGACTCCAGAGAGTAATAGTACTAGTTAGAAACTTACAATGCCTGAAAAGTATAAAGCCTGAAACTTTGCTGTTGTGTCATTTGTCCCAAAATAATTAATTTTAGTGGTTTTGGACTCTACATTTTTTAATATTAAAGGCTCCTGTCATGGAACAGTTTGGAGACATTCAGCACCTGGTATGACAAGGCACTGAGACACCACACCTAATCTTGATGCCAGACAAGGAAAGAAATTATAAATATGTTCAAAATAATGGTAGTCGAAGGATGATGGATAAGGAGCTTTTCTCCTCTTGGTCTCATTACTAAAAGAAGGACTGCCAATGAAATAAATGGTGGTAAACTTAAAAGTGATAAAGGTCAATTTTTTTTCTTGCATTATGAAAAGATAGATAAAACACTGAAGTTACAGTTTTAAAAGATTGATAGAGCTCTCTGAAGAGTTATAGGGAAAAGAAGAATAAGAAGAGCTTTATTAGCTACTGTGCCAGAAAAGGGAGATCAGAAGAGAGTCAAAACTCCACATTTTGGTTTTAAAGAAGTTCTAGACATCTAAAACTCCTATGAAGTCTACGTCAGGGCAACCTAGGCCTCAGCTCTCTGCTGCAGAATTTTTTTCAGTAGTCCCAGACAAGAATTTATGTTTTAGGAAATATGAAGCAATCCCTTCCAAAGCAATGGAAAAGGGCACACCGTCTTTTATAAAACAGGATCAAGCTTTTCCTGCAGAAAGATGTAATACTCAATTCTATACAATATATAAAAACCTAAAAATTATTAACAAAGACATCAAGTAACAATCAGTGATATTTTCTTTCCTTATAGCTAATAGCCAAGGTTGGAAATTTTCCTTTATTCACCAAATAATTGATCAAACCAAAAGGACTGAAACCCCTGTTTCCCTTAAAGCCATGCTGAGATCATAAAACTTTCCTAGAAAATATAAGCACAAGTGTTGCAAAAATACACCAGTGTGTAATGTACTAATTGCAAACATGGCCATCAGTGATGCTTGAGTCAATGTCAGCATGAACTTGGCCTTTCCTGGTAGGAATTGAGTATCTTTTCCTCTGAGAAATGCTTCTGCTGACTTTGCTGGAAATGTGAGTCTCAGGAGTGCTTCCTCAACCTGGATGAGGTTTCCTGGCCCCAGGATATGTGGATGACATCCATGTCCCCAGAGCTCCCAGTGTTTCTTGTGGCTGAGTTTTCATCAGGTGGAGCCCAGATGTGGAGATGAGGAAGGACAAGGGCATGCTCTTGCAGGTTCTCAGCCTCCAGGACTCTCCAAGACCACCACCAAGGGAGTGCCCCTGGAGCATATTTGCCTAGAAGGTAAGAGCAGATAGTGATTTATTCCTTCCTCTGATATAAAAATTATGCAAATATTACTCAGTTTAACAGAGAATGTAAACACACCAAATTTACATATGCATGCACATCTGAAGACACCATGAGAGGCATTTACATATAGACTGGACCATTTGGACTATCAAAGCATAATTGCATACATGAACATTTCTTCATTTTTTTGTTTGCAAAGAACCATATGAAAGGTGGAGCAAACCAGAAATCATTAAAAAGTAATTTGACTAAAAATTACAGGCTATTAAAGGCTTATGGGTCAAAGATATATCTTAACAAGAAAATAGAGATTTGCTCTACTGATTTTCCACTACTACAAAAGGCAAACTGAAAAAATGAAATCAGATTGGCATTGGACCTGCAGCACTGATGTTCATAACTGACATCATGAGGAAACACCACAAAACCTTATGGAATTCTGTGACTCTTCCAAAATTCTATCATCGTCTATTTTTTAGACTCATTTAAAAGCCTTGGCAGAATTCAGCACGCTTCTACTGCAGATTATATGCAAAATGAAATTATAAGGAGTAGTAAATATTCTAATTGATATAAAAACTATAAGATTTAAAATTCACTATAATACTGCAATGAACAGTCTTGCAGGCTTTCTCAACATTATTGCTCCATCAGTTTTCTGAACTGTGATCTGAAAAAACGGTTAAATTAAAAATGATTAAATTCAAAAGGTCTCAAGACTCACATCAGTATTCAAATACTTTGCTCTGGTGTTTGGACATACTTACTGCCCTATTTTAATTAGCTGTCTGACAGAAACCTCCTGACTTTAGGAAAGGGAGTGCTTCACAAGAAACCATCAAGAAGTTTGCTTGTGCACTTATGAAATATTGCAAATATATCTGGAAATTAATCTATGCAGTCTTCCATCTCCCCTACGAATGATGTGTGTTCATACTACAGCCTTGAAAACACTTCCTTTAAATTTGCCATGTACTTCACTTCTGAATGAATGTATCTTTTCATAACTGGTGACTCATTCATTTCCCATATGCATTGATTTTAAAATATCAGTTTCAGGGAAACATATAGAATTATTTCAAGCAGAATAACATTTCTCTGATTTTTTCTAGTAACGAATGATGCTCTTGTAAGAATATTAGCCCAAATGAAAGATAAGACAATATATGAGTTAATTATAGCAATTCCTAAGCTTTTTTACTTAATAGTCACACAAAATTCTTTCACTTCTGATTTCTTTTGCCCACCAACACTATAATCTAGTGTGTACTTATTTTGCTGCTATGTCCTCATTTAACCTCTATAAATACTCTTTTATCATTCAGTTTTGACTCTCCTTGACTTATGAAGCTTTCGATAAACCTAAAGATGCCAAAAGTTCCCAATTTTTCCTGAAGATACTCTTATTTTCACAGTCCTTCTTGTCATGGTGAGCATTCCCTGGAGACAGATGTTTCAGGCAATTGGAAGGCTCACCATTAGGATATGTAAATGTTTAAATTATGGCTTGCAGATCAATGACAAGAAATAGGACATTTATTTCTGGTAACATTCTGGATTTATAGTTATGAGTCAAGGCTAATGCAAGGTGAACTCCTCCCTTTATGATCACTGCCACAAATGCATTAGCTCATCCGTGAATTTAAAAATCGACCTCCAGACAGTTAGTTGGTAGTTTGGCACCTTGCTTTGATTGTATACAATTTAACAAAAGAACATCCAGCACTAATTCAACAGTAATATTGCTTCTGCCTTTCAGGAATGATTTATTCATTTGGATATGATGTCCAAATTGCATTTTCCAAAGGAAGGGTGTTTATTTTGTTTGCAGTTTATTACATTACTTCTCAAGGACATGACAAAGTAAAATTGGTGCTACTGATTATTAGATTGAATGCAAGTATGTCCTGAATGATGGTCCTCTGTACAAAAATCCAAGGGGGTGGACAAGTTGGTAGGAGGGTGGTTGTTGCACCATATTTTCTGACACTTTACCACATACCTTGTCTGGAGACTACTGTCCCAGCTGTCATCCACATAAAACAGACAGGGGCTTTGTGCATCAACATGGCAGACCACAAAGAATTCACCATATCTTTGTGCTGCCTCATACTTGCATCTGTAAGATGGGCATCTCAGCATTTCTCAGGGCTCACCACAAGAGAGGCTCTGCCTTGCCTATGTTGAGCTCCCTGGTAGTGCAGTTTTGTGTTGTTTTGTGGTGTCAGAGCTGTTTTTCACCAGTAAAACAGGCTTGGGTTTGCCTAACTCCTCCAGAAAGTAGCTGCCTCAGCTACACTGATATACAGTAATGTATTGTACTATATTTCTGTACAGCAGATGCCATCCTTATTCTGGCCCAAGTGGAAAAAACTTTCCATTCCTTACCATTGCCTGAAATGGTGATGTAAGTCATGACTTACTATTTTGTACAATGTTTTATTATCAGGCATAACTAAGAATTTAGACAGTGGATTGTTGCACTTATATTTAACCATTAACAATATACTCATTGTTACTTTTAATCCCATAGCATAAGTGTTCAAGTGTCAGAATCCCTACTTTACTGACATTTCAGATGAATGCTTCCTTAATTATTGATTCTCTCCTCAACTTACCCTTTCCGTCTAGAGTTTTCACTAGGCTTAGCCACTTGCTGCTTAAATCCTGTGGCAATTCATCACATTAGTTATTGTCACTAAGGCTGCCTTGGATGTGGGTACCTAAGTATGAACTAACATTCCTTCTTATCATACTTTTTAGACATAGGCCTGTTGGATATATGGTGAAGAGTATTTCAAAAGGATGTTCTCTAAAGATGGTTATCTGCCCTATCATGCAGGTCATGCAGGTGTAGGTCTAAGATGTAAATCTCTCTGTCGCTGTGAATCTCACATCAATTCATTGAGTGCTCAGCTCTCCCAGCATTGTATGTTGGGTCTGCATATCCATCTGGACCTAAAACAACCAGCTGTGATTGCAAGTATACTGATGAGAAAGGGTATCTTCTTGCTCAGTTCTCTCCCTTCTTTTTCAGGTTAGGCAGATAAGTACCCTTATAAGTGAGAAAACAAAACAAAACAAAACAAAACAAAACAAACACAGGTGAGCATTGCTATCTGATTCCAGCAAACCCTCTGTCAGTGCTGGGTGATACAAGGTGGACAAGCAGGCACATCGTCATTTAACCACAGGCAGTGTTAGGGTTTCCAGAATAATAGCAGGCAGTGCTCTAGATGTCTGTTGGGACTATCACTGTGACACATTACTTCAGAGCCCAAGCTATAAATATGTCAGCTAGACATACTGATGCTCATTAAGTAAGCCTTGGTCAATCAAAGAAGGGAGTTAACAGGCATCAGTGTAATGTCGCTGACGTCTCATGATTTAGTGTCTCTCAGTGCTAAGGTGATACAGCAATCTACTAGTTACAGTGTGAGCGATCTGAGGCTTTCCTTCCGCTGACTTCCACAGACAACCAGTGGGGTGTCTGTGCCCACCAGTCTTTCACTTAGGCTCAGCAATCATTTGATGGAAGACTAGTTGGCAATACAGCTCAAGTACCAACTCAGCTGGGTAACTAAATTAGAGTTGCAGAGTTGTAGACAGTGCTTACTTAGAAGAGTAATCAGATATTACTGCTCACACACCTCTTCGAATGTCAGTCTGTTCAATGGTACTTTAATTAAACAGAAAGTTAAACACTGCAAGAGTTTTAGCCTAGAGCAGGCTGATATTTCTGCTGGTTTCATAGTGCTGATGCAGGTAACTAGTGAGAGCACATCTGAAAGGATGCTGCATGTTGGACAGCAAGAAAATTCCTGTCCTGGAATTGAACTGTTGCAGTACGTATTCTCTTTTCCAGTGGCTGCATGTGAACTGATAAAACAAGAATGCCATCAAATGGATTATTGTAAATTTTTTAGTTGTTATTTTTGTTTGTTTGTTTGTTTTGTGTTAGTTTTATTCTGAGGATTTGTGCAGGGCTCTCTCTTTCCCTGTCTTTCTCTCTCTTTATCTTACTAATTTTCATTAATTTCCTTTGACTGAATATCTGTAAGGTATTTCCATCTTTAAGGCAAGTAGCCTTGGGGATGATACTCTTTGCCCTTTTTGCTCTTTACCATTTCTCAGGATATCCTCTTTTACACTGTAGCCTTTCAGTACCTTTAGTTTTCCAGTATGCAAAGCCTCTCCCTCCCTATAATGTGCATAATAAATCTGCACTGCTGGAAGACTGACTGGGGGATACGTGCAACAGCTGTCAGGCAGGGGATTGAAGAAAGGCTGTGGCTTACCTTGAACCCACAATATTACATTAACTAGAGATTTGAGAAATTACTTACACTTCCTTCTCCATAACATTTTTCTAAGTGTTTGCATAACAGAAGATGGTGAGCTCACATGCCAAAGCTTTGAAACAGAAGTGCATTTATGACACTCTGCCTTAGCCTTACAGTTCCACCAGCAAAAAGTAGAAAATGGGCCAACAGTATCAGAGACTCTTCAAATCTTATGGAATTAATATCTTGATTACCCCCTACAATACTTCTATCTTTACTTTTGAAACGGATGTGATGTATTTTTATTCCCAGACATTCTTCAGCTTTACATTGACAATGTCACTTCTGTGGTCACAGCTGTTGTGCTGGGCAGAAAGAGTATGTAGTGACAGAACAAGGGGGAATGGTTTTGAACTGGAAGAGAGAAGGTTTAGACTAGACATTAGGAAAAAAAGTCCTTATTGTGAGGGGGGTACAACACTGGAAGAGGTTGCCCAGAAAAGCAGTGGATGCCTCATCCCTGGAAGTGTTCAAGACCATGTTGGATGGGGCTCTGAGAAACCTGGTCTAGTGGAAGATGTTCCTGCCTATGGCAGAGGGGTTGAAACTAGACAGTCTTTAAGGTCCCTTCCAACCCAAACCATTCTATGATTCTATTATCTCTATCCTGTCCACCTCTTAAGGCAGAACTTTCTCCTGGGTCCCTTTGGGTACTGCGTTGAGCAAGTCTTGAGTCTGATGTATGAAATTGCATTGCGCTTCCTTGCCTTTGGCTACTATGGTAGCTGCTATGAACGCCTTTTGGTCCCAAAAACTCAACTGAAACATGTAAGAGTAGTGAAGGCAGTGCAGAGAACTTTCTTAGAGAAAGGAAAGACTTGAGAGTGAAATCTCAGCCTTGACTTTGGACTTTGGAATTGCAAGTATGTGTTCCTCAGGTTTGTAATTGGTTTTGTGTCCTGATGGCCAAATGAATGAAAAATTCCCTTCTCTGAAACCTGTTGCAGAGGACCAGCTGATTTCAGGACTAACACTCTAAATTATGCTCTGAATAGCCTCATGGTAAGGGTATATTCAGAATAATTCCACCTCTCAGGCACTACTATGTGCCAGTGATTACCTAGATTTCCTAGAATACAGCTTCTGTGTTAAAAGGAAATTATAATGTTCAAAGCATTTATTCTCTACTAATTTAGTTGATGTCTACTTGGCATGGATGTTAAATTTCCAGCCTCCATAATCAAGAATTTATTGGAATTGTGATCTAATTATTTTAACCTAGGAATGTATATAGTAGTCTATAAAAATTGCTTATCTCCTTGATGCCGTGAGAGAACCCAAAAACAGGACTTCGAGCCAGGTTAATATGGGATAAGATAAAAAGGTAGATTCTTTTAATGTCCAGGCTTAGGGCTTTTGGGAACACATGATGACATCTTCCCCCTTGAACACTGATTTCTATGGGTTTTATAGTATTGCCCACCCAATCCCCAGTTCACACATCTCTCGGTCCAGCCCCTGGTTACACCTGCTGTTCCAACCCCTTAGGATTTGGGTCTGGGTTCACTGGGACCTCCTCTTCATCATTCCTCCTCTTCTTCGGGCTTTTGGAGTTCTTCCAGTGTTCTTAGACTCAAGGTTATTGGCTTATGTTTGGTCTTGTTCTGCAGGCGTTCTGATATTCTTTAGCCCTTTACCTTGAAGAGAGTCTAAAAAACTAAAAGAATTTGAGCTACTGATCTGTGGTAGGGGTTAGGATATATAAACAATGAACTTAAGCTGTTACTATTAACTTACTAAAAATCTACTTTGCTACAGCTATAGTTACAAGTACTTCTAAAATCTATAAAAATAAAAAAAATCAAAAATCAAAACCCCTTTCGGTATCATCCTAAAGCAGGGCCCAAGATGACACTGTGTTTCATATTCAGGTAAGACTCCTGCTGAAATGAAAGGAAGTTTGACTCATGCAAAGACCACAGTGTACACTCAGGCTCTGGCCAAATGGCACTATTGCTAGACTGCTGGTTCAAAAAGTTTGAAAAAAAGGAGATTTAAAAAAAGAGTTAAAGATCAAGTCTCCAAACCCCACCTTTCGTGTCACATGTGGGATGCAAGCAGGCTGTGCCAGAGAGCATTCTTACAATGTTTTAGCTTTTTTTGTAAGGTAACTTTTCAAATAGTAGTTTGTTATTAAATCATTTGACTTTTATTTCACTGGAGACTGCACTAATTTATAAATTGTTGCAGCTGCATTTTTGGATTTTCCCAGCTGCTACCACATATTAAACTTGAAAAGCCTCTGGCACAAATGAAAACAGGGTATTTCTCTTTCTAAGAGCATTAGGCAGGTAAAACTAAATTTTGTGTTTTAGGAAAAATGTGCTAAAGAATCTTTTCACCCTCTCATTTATTCAAAGATTAATCTTCTTCCATATTCTGCCATTGGGTAACTCTGAACATCACAGCCATGTCTGCAGGTCTTAGTGGTCTTTTCAAGCATAATGTATTTGATAACCTCATCACTATTTTTAAGCAGTGTTTATTGCAAAAAATTGCATTGGAGTGATGGTAGAAGTTGAATCTATTTCATGCATCACAAGGCTGTAATCCATAGGGTATTAAAGTTATCCTTTTACTGACTTGACTCATGCCCTGCTTGGACCAAGAGCTCTTGTTTTAGAAGTCTTGCTGGACAAAGAGGACAGGAACACAAAGCAGTCAAACCACTTCTTAGATAAGGTGGAGGAATGCTGTGTCTTATGTCATTTGAAAAGGTAAATTCACAGACCTCCCATAGATTAATTTTGTTGCTGCCATCTGCAGATGTGCTTATAACACAGATGTGGGCAAAACTGTTACCAGAAATTATAGCTAGATATTACTGCCCTTTAATCCCAGCAGGCTGCACTGCTATCAAATCAAATGTCTGTTTAATCAACTGAAACTAATTAAATGGCAGTTTTCAAAATAATATTGATTCAGCTTTACAATTCCTCCACTTTTGTAATATGATAATGCTAAGCTTAAATTTTTATATATGTTGTTTTTCATTGAAAAGTGCTTCCAAAATATATAAGGTGAGGGGTTTTTTGTTTTGTTTATTTGTTTTTGTTGGTTTAGTGGTTTTTTGGTTTGTTTGTTGGTTTAGTTTTTTGTTTATGTGGTTGTTGGTTTTTGTTTGTTTTTTTGTTTGTTTGCTTGTTTGTTTGTTTGTTTGTTTGTTTTTTAATTTCAGGAGACCAGAGACGCAAGCACTGATGCAGAGAACCATTTTCTTCTCGCTCAGGAAACTTCTTACCAGTTCTCTCCACTGTTCGAAACAATGTTTCATGATTAAGTGTCATTAGCTGGAGTTTGAAGTTGACACAATGTTTGGGAAATTTTTATGGCTGATTTTCTTGAAGCAAAATCCATCTTCACCTTTTTCTCAGACATTGATTCTTGGGAAATAATTAGCAAGGAATACTAACAGCTAGCAGAGGGAACAGGACCTCACGAAGCAAAATTTTCCTTTATGCTCCTGACAGTACAATAAACACAGGCCACCCCATGGCTGCCATACAGGTTTGCTGTTTCCACAGGACAACCTTGCAGAGGGCGCATCGGCAGAAGAGTGTTTAAAACTTCTCCAGAAATGTGTGATTTTACCTTAAAACTGTAGTCAATAGGTAGGGGTAGGCTATGAAATGTATGCACAGAGGGCCAGGTGCTTGCTAGCTTGTGTAAACAGGGAAGCGCTGCTGGTGGTGGTGCAATAAAGGCTGTAATTTGTGTAGGGTGACAACAGAGCAGCAATAGACACAGAATGGCTTAATAGATCAATTATCTCCTCATGCCAATAAATTTTTCCTTTATTCTAAGTGAAAACAACTCTGTGATTCTCTGCTCTGATTGACCTCATGGCTTTGTTTCCCTAGAGGATACTTTTCAAATGTCAAAAATTAAAGGAAATATCAAAGTGGAAATCTCCACAACTTGAAGTTATTGACAAATAAATAGTACATAAATATACAGTATATATTAAATGATATAAAATAAAACATGACAGATAGCATAAAATGTATGATTTATATTGTGTCTTCTGTTATATCATGTATGAATATATAATTTATCACGTATCATACCTCTTATAATTTATTAAATATTTTAAAAATATGTTATATACTATATATTACATTAATAATATATGCTATATATTATGTATTACATCTCTACATGCTGGAAGGAATCCTTCAGCACATTTTAGGACCAGACTCAACAAGGGAAGAATCAACCAAACTTCAGCCCAGCGTGCAAACAAGAGAAGTTGAAACTTTTTCTCTAATACTTCCTTTCAGTGAGAAATGCTAGGAAATGCTGATTTTATTCTTAAAACAAATCTTGTAGAAAGGATTAGCAATCTAGTAGAAAGTAAACATGCCATTCTATGATTCTATGATTATGGGTGATGTAAATTGTTCTCTGGAAAAAGCCTATTTCCCCCCTCTGGAGGGGACTGAACCCATGTGCAGCTGAAAGCCAAAGGCACCTTTGAAGACACCCCCTTTCCTGCAGGTTCACAAATGCTCCTTTGCTGCTCTGGATCAACACAGAGGGAGAGTAAGGTGCTAAAACAGGGAATTTTTAGGAAATTTATTCAGCAAGCATGTCCAGGATTCTGAGGAGAGGTAAGAAATCCATGCCAGATCATTTGGGCTATGAGAACACACTTTATACTGCTTGGGATGCAGAATATCAAACCTCTTCTGCAGTTAGGTACTTAATGCTATGAAATATAAATGTTATAAAGTATAAGAGCAGTCAAACCTTTATTTAAAAGCCCTGGCAATCTGGAAGAAAGTTAACCTTTTCTTCAGACCTTTTTAAAGGTAAGATTTCATTTTAATGGATTCTCTTTTTAAATCAACACTTGTTTATTTAATATGAAGGGAAATGGATATTTCAAATAATCCCCAGCTTCTATCTACTAGCACTGTGTAGGCTAAAGGGACCTTTTCTCCTCCAAGCCTCTTTGATTTATACCATGTACTTAAACACTCATTAGAGTGAAGGCCAGAACACAACTCCTCCCCTGTATCAGACTGCTTTAACAATTAGCCTGCAGGGGCGTCCACTCATTCTCGATGAAGCATGTCAGTGATTCATACTGTATGGTAGTGGAGGAACTACAACAGGCAGGATAGACACACACACACTCCACCACACACAACTGGGCCCCCCCAGCCACCAGCTGACAGAGCCCTGGCTCTCTCCATGGTCCACCCTGACACTTGCCTCATGAGCCCTTCATCTTCTCACAGGGCTCTTCCCATCTGTGGTTGTATCCCTGCATATGCACCCTCTAGCCTCCAAGCCCTCATGTCTCTGGTGCTGGCCCCAGGGTTCCAGCCCCATGGAAAGGTGGGCACTTAGCAGTTCTAGGAAAATCATCAGAAACAGAATTTAAAAAGAACACAGGAGAGGTCATCCTGGCTGGCACAGATACAGCTGGACACACAGACAGAGTAGCATTCAAATGCCACCAGACCCTTTTATCCCATGTTCCCTCTGTTTTCTTATGCTTGTTTCTCCCCAGCACCACTTGATCCCTTCCTTTCACCGCCTTCGTTCCCTTCTTTAAACATCCCATCCAAAATGCTCTTCTCCTATACAGAATCCTGTTCCTGCAGTCAGTAACTCCCAAATTTCAAGGGCCCTGTGCAGAGCCTCTGACATAGACTCATCTTTAGGGGTCTTGCCCTGATCATGGGATGACTGCTCTTAGTGACACCCAGAAGAGACATGGGCAGAGGATTCCAAGAGGCCCCATGGGCTTAATGGGTTTCACGGACTCTTGGGCCTCTCTGCTCCTTTTGCAAGCCCTTTTTATAACACAACCAAACAAACTTTTGAGTACATCCAGTAGAGGGTAGAAATATCCTATGGTCATGTTTATTTTGGCAGGTCCTCAAAGGAGTTTTATCCCTCAACAGTCTGCTCTCTGCAAGCAGGCAATTGGCACTCCAGAGACTGAGACTCCTTCAAAGAGCGGGGAACACTCTGTGCGTGCCAACCATATGGAGATGTTTCAGTGAGACCTTAGGAAGCAGTTGGCCCACTTTGGTTTTCCATTTGAAAGCAGGACCAGATTGTCATCCCTCTGGACAAAGCAATGAGGGAAGTTCCATCACAGTCAGAAGAAACTGAGAAGGGGGTGGACTGCCTTAGGGAGAAAGCTACACTCCAGAAGAAGGCAGTAAAAGCACTAAGAAAGCCCATGTCTTTTTGTATAACTGAGAGGAATAAAAAAGTCCTTGAGCATTGTGAAAGCCTGCTATCAGTAGGCAATTTTTGATAACCTTTCAGTATTGATTAATCAGTTGTTGTGTTCATTTGAAACAAAGCCTATGGCTTGTTTAGGAGGTGGCAGCATTGCAGCTTAGTAGTGTCCAAAATACCATATCGCTATCAAGGCTAATTTAACACTGATGAGATCAATAGGGTTCCTAGGGCTAGGAGTAGATGAGAAACATGGCTCATTACATACTGCTGTAGTTCTCTATGCAAAGAGAAAAAACATGCAGTAGAGTGAGAGAAAAGGAACTTGGAAACTGTGGAGTCCTGAAAATCAGGCAGGTGCTTTTGGCTTGTTACAGTCAGTCACCTGAAGTGACGTCTCTGGAAAAGTGTCAGAAAACTGGGAGAGGTTCCTTTCTATATCCAATGTTCTCAGGTGTGCTCTTTGACTGGAACGTCCCTTTTTGGCTATTGTTGTCAGTGCTTGCTCACCTTCCTTTTATTCACTTTCCTTCTCCAAAACATACAAAATGCAAGTTTTGTCTGCAAAGGTAAGTCTCTATGCAATTCCATCATATTTGGTGATACTAACATAAGCACCACTTTTATACAGAACTGCTGAATATTGTCTGAATGTTGACTCCTGCTATGAAGCTTAGAGTTAAGACACAGCAAAGCACCTGGAGTCTTGAAAGAGGAAAGTGACTGCTCACACTCTGCAGTGCAGCCAAGACCCTGCTGGCATGCCACACATATCTGTGCTGTGCAAGTGGAGAGATGGAGATGCCAGAAGAAACAGGTGAAATCCTGATCCCTTCTGGGAGTTAGCTATCTTTGCCAGCTCTGGATGGAAAGCAGGGACCCACAAAGGCAGTAGCTCCATTCTTCTGTTCAAAGCATCAAATGAGGTGAAGAGAGATTTTGCAGTTTAAAAATGGAGAACCTCTTTTCGTATACCAGTTTATTAATTGAACTAGCCATCTATGCAGCAGATTAATAGAGTGCTCAGCAAGAATTTGGGAGCACTCAATCCCCTTTTCTCCCTGCCTAAAAGACTTAATCTTCAGGTTGCAGCAGCATGGCCAGTCAACAGTGACAGCACCACCTTCCTGCATGTCCCTTTTTTCTTTAGTCGTGATTTATTTTTTTCTGGAAACAGCACCACTAGGGTACAACAGATGTGGAATGTCTTTTCCTGCTGTCTCCACCTTTAGTACCATCCAAGAAAACCCCATGTAGTCCTTATCTCCTCTTGCAATCACTAGATGCTATGACCTTTCGAAGGCTAAAATTTGGTTGAATCCTAGTACCTTTTAGGTTAGACAAGGAAAGATGACAGCTTAGGTTTTCTGACCTTTCTCAAAGGATGCAGGTAATTCCTGCACAGGTCCAGGGGTATGGTAAGTTGACTGAAAAGTGTTGAAGGATTACACATAGCCAGATTATTCCCTTCTGGGGAAGGTTCATACCCAGCCTGTCATTGCAGTGATAAAGATGGAACTTCAAATGGCCACAGAGTGATTTATTTGAGAAGTGTTTATTTATAAATTCCTATCTGGCACATACATCATGAACAGTCATATTTCATGGTAGTGGGAAAGACACTGTGTGTAATTATCTTAAACAGGCAGTCATTTCCTCCATTTAGAGAAAGATGAAGAGTCAGGCCCTCCTTCCCAGAAGAGCTACTCACTTTCTACGGCAAGAAATGATGTAGTTCATTTAAGAATCTTCTTGTTTGAGAAAGCTAGCTGAGAAATGCATTTGGATTGCTTCTTTTCAATTGCTAAACACTAGCATGCAATGTTGGCAGTTTCAGGGGGCATAATACACATTTGTACCTTGTTAGAGATGCTTGGTTTGTCAATTTTTTTATCCATCCTGTTTAACCTCTCACCAATGTCACACACAGACCTGGAGACTGGAATTGGTGATTTCAGGAGCATTTCTAGCAAGTTAGACCTAGCAGGCTGGGATGGGCACAGTATCAGGGCTTTGCCTCCCCAATTAACTCTTGTCTCCCTACACCCACTAAAGCCTTTGGAGATATACTGGAAGTTACAGTGGTTCTTCCCATAGTCGTACAGTACCAAAGAAGCCTCATGATCTTTGAAGCTCTGGGGAAGAGCCCCACATCAGCACCAGAGATGTTGCCCTCAGCTGGACTAGCCATAACTGACCAGATGCTGTGTGCCAGCCTCTGCTCCTAGTGATGCTGCCCCACCAGCTGTAAGCTCACAGGATCTTTGCCCACATAGGTACCCTGTGTGAAAAGGGTTTCTGGTTCATTCCCACCATCCTGTGCATGTGACTGCTCTTTGGGTCTTTCTTCCTAACAGCAGCCCCTTTTCAGGTCATAACCATAAATATAGAAGAGCAGGGTCCTAGAGACACACAAGGCTTTCTAAACTCTGCAGCCATGGCACAGTACTCTGAAAGAGAAAAAATGCCTTGAAAAAGTTAATGGTATATTGAATATAGGGATGTATGCAGGGGTATAATGCCTCATCCTCTTATTTGTTTCCATGAAAGATAACTTTCAATCAAATAACACAGTCAAAGTTCAAACCAATGAAGATGAGCTCAAACAAAAAATGAACAGAGCTCAGCTAAAACTAGAATCAATAGAGTAGCAAATTTAATGACCTGTTCATCTTAGGTTCATGTAATTGAGCCCAAATGATATTAAAGCAAAAGGAAAACTGGACTTATGGTTTGTTAATAATTATTCACATTCCAATAACAAGCCTACAGGAGTGTTCCTTAAATGCAAGTTGTGTGTCAGCATTAGTACCCTACTCCAAGGAAGGGTAGCTGATGAACTCCAGCCATGAGAGAAGAATCAAATACAAATGAAATATTTAATGGCTTTTGCAAATGCACTGGAAGTAGATATGTAAATTACAGGGGGAAAAAAGAAGAATCTCTAAAGTAAGGAGAACTTAATTCAGCAGCAGCCTGGTTTAAGGGTTTTCAGTCACCTTTATTTTGGAGAGTTGCATAACAATGACATATCCAGTGCAGCAGCTTGTAAGCCCACATTTTTCAGTATGTTTTCGTGAAGCAAAAGGTAAATAACATTAAACAAGGGTGCATTGCACTTATACAGTATAGTTTGTATGCTTTTGGTCTGTGAATAATTTCATCCATAGATTTTGAGACTCATTGTATCTTTATTGCAATTAGCAATACACAAAACTATGAAGCATTGTATCAAGCTCCAGAAGGATATTTCCCAGTTAATCAACAGTGATATGTTCAATGGAACAAACCAAATAATAATACATGAAATACATAAGACTGATTAGGAAAGAAGACATTTTATTTTTTAAAAACCTACGCATCTGTCTGAGATGATACTTCTCGTACGATATGATACGATGCCCTGCTCATTTCTGTCTTTGGAGGACAGGAAGATAATGCTGAATCATGGTGCAAGGGGAAGAATTACTTAAATTGTAGTAGAGTGGGGTTCCTCCCCACTTTTTATTTTTTTTTCCCAGTGATGAGCGGGTCTCTGTGTTTAGTTAGGACCAAACTGAAGCTCTCTGAGGTTGACAAGCCTCAGATTGATTCCTTGGAGGTTTCTGACAAGGATTAATTCTGCAATCTCATTAAGTCACTGGATGAGCCTTCTTTCCCTTTTGGAAGAATAACCGAAGCCTCAGTATATAGAGGCATGTTCAAAAGTAATTAAGTTACAAGCCCATAGCTGGAAGGCACTGTTCCCTAGCTGAGATGTAGCAACTGACCATGTTGGCTTTCAAAGCCCACTGGAACATAATGTGCAATCAATTATTTAAATCAACAAGAGTCTTAATGGAACTGTTAGTGGAATACCAGATTTCAGCCATCTGTGACAAGCAACATTTTGCATTGTGAATCACATTAAAATGGTGTGGTAAGTAAAACAGAAGTTGTGACACTAGATAATGAACAGCAAAGCATTTTACTTCACAGTACTAAACCCAAGGAAGATAGCTGGTTATCACACTCCATCTGAGGAAAACCAAACTTTTTTCAAGGAACTTTTTCAGAGTACTTATTCAATTGCATTGTGCTTATGCAAAGATACCCATACCAGGGCATCAATATTTTCATTGCACTGTGAATCACAACAATCAATCACTGTTTCTGCAGTGCAGCTTCTCTCTTTGAATGGTCTTTCAAGATCTTTCTCTGCTTGCCATATGTATTAAATACAATTAAAAAAATAATGTTGCAGAAACCATGTGGCTGCAGTTTCTTAAAACTGTTGCTCCATTAATTGCTGTGTTCCTTTTTGTCAGCTGGTCTTTGTGAAATTCAATATATGCATGACTGATACAAAGAACATGCAGTTATTAAACAGAACTAGTCGTATCAAACCAAATTTCTATTACATTTGACTTTCAGTATGCCAAAATTTTATGCAATGTTCATTTCAAAAGTCTTCACACTTCTGTAAATATTTTCACTTGAGGCATGAGGATAAGTCATTGTTACTTATCATTTGAACAATTCTGCTTTTATAAGAACTTTGTTTATTTCTGCTTCATTTCATTATACTGAATTTTTGTTTGCATATGGTAGGGGCTACCTCTAACAAGAGTGTTTTTCAGCATAGTTCTCAGATACAATCCTGTCTCTATTATGAAACACTTCTGCGGCAAGTTTATTAGCAGAAAATGTAATATCCAAAACCTGAGGGTAGGAAGCTCCCAGCAAAATGGCTGCTCTGATTTTAGCCTGGGTGAAAAGGTGGAAATGAATGAGAAACTATATGTGGCATGTAATTTGGCTAAGTGAGACTAAAATGTTGAAGGTCACTGTTCCTAGGAAAGAGAGGCATAAGGTCAGCAGAGAAAAGTCGGAGAAATTAATATATTTTCTAAAGATATGCAGAGAGTTGGCCAGTAGATTGGCTACTTGGAAAGAACACTTAAGCTGTTTGGGAGTTCAGATCTATTTACTGAGGACCAAAGACTTCATAATACGGCACCTGAATTTTACATTACTGTCTTGTAACTTACACTTTGACAAATTATATGTGTTTGATAAATTTTATTATAATTGGAAGTAATAGGTGTTTTTCTTTAGACTTGTTTTAAGTACAACCAATTCAGGCACCTTTTTGACATTTTCTGAGTGTTTCCAGCTTCTGTCTTGATGGCTATCCTTTGTGGAGAGTTTTCTTTCCTATCTCGTCCAAAGGCACCAAAACCAGCTCATTGTTCCAAGCTAGCTAACACTGGATTGGAGAAAAAAAATGTATTTTGTTTACATAATATTCCAAATTCTGATGTGGGTAAATTTTTGATGAGTAGAGACAACTATCAATAGTCTTGTCATTAGGGCTTTCTATAGAATCATATTATATATTACATATTAAATAATTATATTTAACTACTTCTGTGGGATTAAGTTATGGAATAAAATCCTACAGTTTCAGCATTGTTCAAATTGAACCTAGAAATGCTCTCTGACATATTTTTGTCCATTATGTCGCATTTCTGTAGAAAGAATCTTTAAGTGAATCAACATTTGAGGGTGGAAAATAATATCTCATTTAAAAAACAAATCCATGATACAGTTATTTCCATTTTTCTGTAGACACTTCAGACACCTGCAAAAACATCTGGAATCAAGGAGAATGAGGTGTTTTGTGTCTAGACTGCTTCCAAATGACCACAACATAATTTAACTGTCTATTTTTACTGCATAGCCTACATAATTTCCAAAAGTATGGGTGCTCCCGTCAAGCATCTATGGTCTACAAATCACAGAGCTTCAAAGCAGTAGTTTAGGTAAACTCGTATAATTTGTAGATTCTAATTCTTTGTAGGAGCCTTGAAATCATACTGGAAGCAATCACAACAGGTTTGTGTATTACAGACAGATAGAAAAGTTGTCAGAGTAAACCTTATTTGGTTTATGATGCCACTGGTGGTACTGTGCAAAGGTTGCGTCAGGAAGGTTAGGTAGAGCTGGAAGAAAAAGTAATGTACTTGTCCAAAGCTTCCTGTGTTCCTAAGGAAGAATTAACATCCCCTTTTTCAGGTGCTGGATATAAACACTGAATCTGATATGATAGCCCATCTCAAATCACTGGCAATGTTGTCATTAACCAGGATG
>JAWWLZ010000001.1:87541812-87557401 GCA_035041345.1 Poliocrania exsul | reverse complement strand
AGGTGCTGGATATAAACACTGAATCTGATATGATAGCCCATCTCAAATCACTGGCAATGTTGTCATTAACCAGGATGGAGCTCATATTTAGAGTTTAAAACCTGTCAATCACTATCAAAATGCATTGCTCTTCTATCTGTCTTAGCTTACTAGTTGCACTGATTTCAACCTGTCAGGCTAATATTGCCCTAAAAACAGGGAGGTCCTGGACATGCCAAAGAGTGTCAGAAGTTCTGTGTCTTGATATCCAGCATGCCCGTGGCCCTGAAAAGCTTGCCTTAAATGGAAAGATCCCTCTGTCTACAAACAAAGTTTGAAAAAAAAGAGAAAATAAAATTAAAATTACAGCAGGAAATACTGAAGATGCTTGGGCCTTGGATTTGACAGTCCATTTTTATTGAACAGATCTATGATTGCTGGTGCAGTGAGGCTAATGAATGCATTCATGCACTCTGCTCCTTTGTGGCCTGAAGGAGATTCCTGTTGCACAATGAAATGAAGGCTTCCGTGTTTGAAAACATAATTGGGTCCACAGAACTGAATTTCTGCCTTTCAAGAATCCATTCCACAGATTCAGCTCAATGGAAGAGAGTACTGCACTCAGTGCTTTTGGAACCTGCTTTATTGTTTTCTTCTGGAAATAGCAAGGAGGTGCTTCTGCTTCTCTCCTCCATAATTTTTGTTACTTTCATTTCTTGCGGCCTTTCCTCAGTGCCACAGAATGAGTATGAATCAAGACATCAGTCTGTTGTGCTGATCAGAACAGAGGTGTTTTTCCCCATAGACTTGCCATTCTCTATCTAACCAGTCAAGGATACAATCTGCCCAATCTGCCTGTTCAAATTGCAAAACATAGAGCAATGGGTCAGGAACCATCTTAACTTTTTCTGACAGCATCCAGCATGATGGGTTGTGGTCTGTGGATTGGATTTAAGAATTTTCATGCAACAAACAGTGTATGTCAAGGATATTTGTCTGAAATAGGACAAATTTTGAAGAAAAACCAATCTCAATAGCATCTTTTATTTGTCCATAACGGATGAAGAAATATTTCTATACAAATAATTTACCATAAGCATAAATTAATGTCTAACACTCTTGTCAGGGAGAGAAAACAAATTTGTATGAAGCACTCTGATGTATTTGTTAACTGACCCTTTTCCTACTTCATTTAATTAGAATTTCATATTTGGTAAAACGTATCATTTGTTTCTGACTGCTCTGCACCAAAAGAGGAGGGAGAGAGTAATTTTAGAATAAGCATTCACACCTGGTTTATATCTAGCTAAATATCCTACATCTATTTCATAGCTAGCTTGCAGAGTTGATTAAAAAAAAATAACGTTACACCATTTATCTGACTTTTCAAAACAACTGGTACCTATTTCCATTGTGAGGAAGGAGATGGAAAAAGAGAAATGTAGGTGTAATTTATTTACCACTCTATTTTGCTTCACATATTGTTTCTCCATAGACCTTCTGTCATCTTTGTATTACTAAGAAAATAAACAGATAAATATATGGGTCATATATTTTACTTCCTTCTCTAGACACTGTTCTAGAAATGGAGGGAAAAGCTACAGGAAGGGTATGGACTCAGTAGTGCTGCTGTCTGTCTTTGTGAGATGGTGAGTAGAATGTGTATTAGTGCTCAGAGGTGTCCTCCCTTTATGACACAATGTCATATTATCTTAAAACTGACTTTGGCCAGCTGGGCAAGGCCCCTGTGTGTGCTATCTTACTTTAAAAGAGCTGAGGCCCGCCCCCCACCCCGCACCTGCATTTCATCCCTGTGATAAAACCATTCACTATCACAGACCATTTCATTTGATTATTGCTGTTTGTAGCCACAGGTTCCTTCCAAACATAATTATTAGCCTAAGTTGTGTTATTCTTCAGAAATAAGTGCTGCTTCTATCTCCCAATGCTTCCTGGTTCCCCTGGACTCTGCTTGGTGGCAACTGAAACCCAGACCTCCTGGAAGAAGTGGAGGGAGGCTCAGGACACCTCAGCAGACTATGTCTAAAGCCATTACCATAACATTTCTTGTGCAGCATAAACGCTCCTCACAACAGGGTATTTGAAAGCTATTGACAATCCGGTGAAGCAGGACACCTCTGAAGCCCATCTGCCATTCCCTGAAGGGTCAGGAGCAAAGTTATCATCAGATGGACCAAGATTTTTGGGTTAAAACAGCATTGCATGCTGTGATCTTTAGCAGCCCCAACTGTCTTAATTGTCTCTTGTAGGTAAGTCAGTTGGGAAAGGATTAAGGACAACCTGTCTTGCAGGTAGCCCAAGCGAAGATCACAGAATCACATAACATGCCAAATTGGAAGACACCCACAAGAATCATCAAGTCCAACCCATAGTCCTGCACAGAACCATCCCCAGGAGTCACACTAAGTGCCTGAGAGCACTGTTCAAATACTTCTTGAACTCTGTCAGGCTTGGGGCTATGACCACTTCCCTGGGGAGCCTGTTCAGTGCCCAACCACCCCTTGGGTGAACAACCTCTTTCTAATACCCAGCCCCTGACACAACTTCAGGCCATTGCCTTGGATGTCATGAATGAAGATGCAAAATGATGAAAAAAGTGAGGGCACGGGACTTGGGATTGCACTCATTTCCTGAGAAATCTTTATTAGCTTTCCAGCACCAGATTGTACCACTTCACAGATGGTCAAATGGGTCTTGTAAATTTTTGAGGATCTGTTTGTGACCTTTATTACCAGTGTGATTCCTCTCCAGCCAAGGCACCTACTGCATCTTTCTCTGGATGCTATTTATATCTCATCACCTTCTAACATGTTACCTGAGTCTCATAAAATATTTACTTAGAATCAACCAAGTATATGTATTGCAACATAGGAATGGTGGCACAGGTCTCTGCAGGACTTTATCTACTTTACTTGAGGCTTCACATCTCAGATGCTCCACAGTGACATGAGGACATTTCCAGGGGAAAGGAAGCATCCTATAAATTGTCTTCACAGTCTTTCTGTTCTTAGTTAAAAGGACACATTAGCAAGGTGAATGACAGTCTCTTCTCCCAAGACACAAACAATAGGACAAGAGAAAATGGTCCCAAGTTGCACCAGGGGAGGCTTAAGTTGGATATTAGGGGTAGTGAAGCACTGGAATGGTATGCCCAGAGAAGTGGTGATGTCACCATCCCTGAAGGTACTTAAAAGACATGTAGATATGGCATTTGAGGACATTTGGTAGTGTACTTGACAGTGCTGGGTTAACAGTTGGACTTGATGATCTGAAAGGTTTTTCCAACCTTAAAGTTTCTACTATTCTAAGGGCACTCCAAATATCACACAGCAAACACAGGACAAGAGCAGAAGGAGGAAGAAGAATTAATTTCACCTCTGAGTTAATTTCCCTTGGATTTTGGCATGGCCAGAGTAAAATGGGCATTCATGCAGGCTCATCAAGGGGCCAATCTGCTCCCAAGTGCTGAATAGCTTCTGAAGGAGCTCATTTGTTTTAATTGGTAATACTGGGAGCCTGGGCTCCTCACAGAGGAGACAAATTAGATGCCCAAAGACAAATGGGGTGAGGAATCTGCGCCAAGGAGCCTGAGAACAAAAACTGTATCAAAAGTTGATGAAAAATTTAAAAAACATATGAGGCTTTTGTAAAAAGCTGCCCTTACAAATGGGTTCAGGGACTATGGAGTTAGACAGTAGAGATGGTAGTTTCTCTGTTTGAACCAGTTATCTGTCTGACAAGGCTTTTATGAGCCTTTTATCTCCCTTACCTCCCAGTCTCTAGAAGCTGCAGTACCCAGACCTCAAGTGAGGCACATACATTTCAAAGTCTGACTCTTTCATCAGGCATGTGAACCAAAGATTAGGCCTTAAGACACAGCATTATCTGAGGATCAGCTATTTTGGGGTCCTGGTTGTAGTTTTTCTGCAAATCTCTTTTTACCAAACACCACTGGGAAAACTTTGCCAGTGCTGTTAACAAATGCCTTTTTTAGATAGCAGTAAATGCCAGAGATGACTACAACACAAAAATAAGACAAAAACCTTTCCTGCAATTTAGGAACATTGAGAATATTTTGTCACCTGCCCCTTTCATGATGGTGGAATAGGCACACATTCACAACTACGTATTTTTCCCTCTTTTATTTTGGTATCGTTTATTGCATAAAGACTTCTCTTTCCAGAATTGTTTACTGTGAGATTTTTAAATCCAAATTACCACTTTGCCAACATTTTGTTGCATATTCATAACTGATTGTGACATGATGCCAACTGCTGAATTAATTATTTGGTGAATATTTAGGGTGACACTCGAAGGAGTGTGATGAAAGTGGTGGCTCCAGACCCTATTTTAAGAACTCTTATTAGCAAGTGCTAGAAGTACCTCCAGATATGTTGCCTCTGGATACTGTGTGATACAACAAAAGGAAATGGAGCAGCCAAACATTACATTCCTGAATTTCTTTGTAAGATGTTGATAAAGAGAACTATTATGAAGGGACCTGTCCTTTGCTAGCTTGCAATAAGTAAAAACTTTCTAAACTAGATAGAAAAAAGGTAAATATCCTCCTGGTACATTTTTATACCAAGTCCGGAAATGTTTGATGAGAGATTCTGCCTTTCAATCTTGCACTTTATTCTTGTTCTTTTCTTTCTTCTCTTTTCTTCATTTCTTCTATGGGTTATTTCACATAAGTATTGCAATTACATATTGTAAAAGCTTATTCAGTCTTCTAGTCCAAAGCCTTGCTAGTCCTGCATTCCACATAATAAAAAGGCATTTCCTAGAGGATTCAAGTTTAGCTTACTATGGCACCAAGTATCCCAGAGAGAAGACCTTCCACCATTTCACATAGACATCTGTGTCTCAGTCTAACAGAACTTCTGTGATGTGCAGCTTAATTTTTCTAACTCTTATTTCATCCCACTGCCTCTGGCTATAATCCTCTACACCTTTACAGAATCTCTTTTCAGACTTACCATCTTATGTTGCCACTGTTCAAAACACAAAGTGTTGACTTCTACTTGTCCAAAGTGACATATATTTAAGAGAAAACTTTCTGAATGGGGTAAGCTAAGGTAGGATTTTGAGATAGGAAGCTGGTATGCTAAGTGCTGAGTATGTCTGCAGGTGTTGCTTGGATTTCAACACTTCAATGAACTCATCAGTTAGCCTTTAGTTAATAATTATTTTTAGACAGCCACAATACTTTCACCTTTCCCTCAATAACATCTAGGAACTCACACTATAAAAGCGGACATCAGAGACAAATTTTCTACCCAGAGAGACAGAGGATGAGGGCTACTATCATCACTTTCTTGAGTTTCTCTGTGTATCACAATCTTTTAGCTCTCTCTAGAAGAGACCAACTCAATTTGAAATTACAACTTAATTACTTATAGGAAAAAGTCTCTTGACCTGGTTGCTCAGTTCTTGCCACAACTGATACTTCCCTTCCAATGAATTTCATTTATAACAAGAAGACAAGAACAAAAAGCTACTAGCTACTATTCATTCATTTTCCCATTTTCAGGTTCTAATGAACTTTTGTTTAGCTTTCATGGGTGTCCCTCCTGCTTCTGAGGTTTTTCTGCTGTAGTGTGAAAGGGAAGGTCACAACAATATTTCTTGTGATGTGAGAGGTGCTCAAGGTAACTTCAGAAATATACACTAAGAATAATGTAATGCATTTATCCACACCTTAACTCCTCCATGACAGAAAGAGTCTAAGACTTTAAAAATCAATTTTCTTCTTTAAAATCTTGACATGTGAACACCTAGAAGTTAAAAATGTGTAAAAATATATATAAAATCAAGGTTCAATCTTAGTGCAAACCTATTTTGACCTCTATGTAAATCTGGACAAGCTCCTCCTGGACTGAGGGGCAGACAGGGTGAGAAAGAGAAAGAAAAGGGACACTCAGCCAGAAGACAGCTATGAAGTTCCCAGCATTGAGTATTTTAAAAATAACACATCAGTTCCACTGACTTGAATCTAACAAAGCATAACTTTAAAAAATAGTTTAGCAGAACATAACTTTAAAGGTTTCAGCATCCCAGGAAGAAAGATGTTTAGAAACAATCTCACTAGCTTAGCTTGAAATCCCTCATCTGCAGACATCTGGAGTGTGAATAGATATTTTTAAAAAGTCAGGAATTCGAAACTTCTGGTAAAAATACTTTTCAAAGGTGAGAACAGCAACTGTGAATGAATATGTAGAGATGAAATCCTGTCTGCAGCAACTAGCACTATTCCTTTAACAGTCACTAGTATTTCAAAGAAAATTTCAGGTTTTTTGTGACTGGGGGGTGAGATCCTCCAAAAGTACAAAGAATGGCATTGATCAAGAAAGTGGAAAAAACCCCAAACCCCAAGTCTTAAAAAGGAGTTGGCATTTTGCCAATATTTGATGAATCTCTGTAAAACTTTCCCTCTCAGCCTTTTACAGTGGTAAAAGAAATGACAAATTGCTTTGCTTGGCACTGTCCCTGTCAAAAAGTCCTTCCTGTTAAATAGCTGTTGTGATAAACTAGTCTAAAAGATTTCTTGCACTGCACCATGATGACAACATCCCTCCACCTAGCATGAGCCATGCTTCCTTCGTATACTCTGATCTCCATGCTGGCTCTGGGCTGCGAACCCTACTAGAGAGCTTTAATGTAGCCTTTTCTCCTTCCCATGTCCGCTGGGCCTTCTCTGTTCCTGTGACTTTTCAAGATGATGGATATATTAAATAACTGGTTAACTATCTGGCTGATGTTTTACAAATAAAGAAAGGGAGCAGGGAGAACATAATTTCCCAGGAAGCAGGCTGGGACACCATTATTAGCTCCACATTATTATAGGCAAGCAATAAGCACTTGTTGCTTAATAAAGCAGAGGCATATATTAACAGCTGCTACCAGAAGAGAGTACTGCTTGCAATAATCAGAAAACAAGCTGTTGATGGGCTGTGTAATAGAATTACAAACCAGTAAAGAAAAACTAGCACTCTCTCTGACAGGTTGGTGTAGGTAGAGATGAGATAATTATGACCAAATAAATACCATGACAATAAAAATTCATAGGGAGGGCAGCAGCAGGCAGAGGCAGGCTGCAGTGCAGAACTAATGAGGAAATTTTTGCTAAAATTCTACTCTGCTTAGCTGCAAAATAGAGATTAATTTGCCTTGTTATAAGACACAGCTATTAAAAACCTCACAGGCCTATAGATACATTGCATTGCAGAGATGGTGAAAGGAGATTTCCACGCCATATTTGTATTCTTCCGTTACGCATGGGGCTTTTGCATATTATTTGGGAGGCTGAGTTAATCAATGATTAAGGATCATTTATATAGCCTTCTAAGTTACTTTGCTTTCACAAAACTGATTAAGATGGGCTTGCTCTCTTTTCTCCCTCTTGTCTCCTTCTGTCTCCTTCCAGACATATGACAATTAATGAACAAGTATTCTTTCCTCCACTCATGACAGTATCCAATTGCATTTTCAGGGAAGTGTAAAAATCACATCAAACTGTCAGCATTTTGAGGTCAACTTGTTGTCAAATCAGATCATCTATGTTTAGTTATTATCAGGCGTTCAAAATTTTCAGAAATATCAAATGTACATCACAGCAAGAGGGCCAGCTACACAGCATCTGTCAAATGGAGGATTGTACCTCAACATCACATCACCTGCCTAAGGTTTTGCCCTATGACAGACCAGGCTGGCAAACCTTATCAGGCAGGCTACCAGATCACAGGATAATTTAGGCTGGGAGGGATTCACTAAGCTCATCAGATCCAGCCTTCATTTAGAGCAGTGCTGGTTTCCACATTAGGACAGGTGTTGTAGGTAGCAGTTATATATACAGGCTCTCCCCTACGAGCTTCAGGTCAGCTGCATCTGCACCTGCACCTGGATGCTCCCACCCTGTGTCTCTTGTGTCCAGCTATTCCTCTTGAAATCTTGGAGGTTTTTGGGTCCTCTTTCCCCACCCCTTTATTTTACTGCATACCTGGAGTAAGGTCCCCTTTTACTCTGGTAACATTGAGTCCAACTTTATGCCACCTTCTTCTTTCAAACCTTTCTAGGTATACTGGCCACAGCTATTATAAATGTTATTTCTACTCTATTCCTTTGCCTTTCTTTGGTGTGTTTCCTTTTAACTCTGTTTAAATAGAAAATAATTTGGAACAGAGTCTGTCACATCTACAAAACCTCTGTAAACTGTCATAGGATATCTTGGTGTCATCCAGCAAACCAATAATAATGAGGATAATGACTTCTTTCGTAGCTGTCAAACTTACTTTGTCAAGAACTCAATTTTTAAAAATACAGAAAATGAAATGTTTTTCTTGACTTTCTGACAAAAATGTGAAGTTTTAAGCAAATATGAATTTCATTTATTCTAATTATTTTCACTCATTTATGTAATCAATTTGCAAATACATTAGAAATGAAAAAATCACATTAAGTGCCATGTTGTCAGTTTATAACTAGTTTATAACTGTTAAAATAGTGATTTATACAGTGTCTGCTGTAACTTTCACACTGTGTCTCACTAATGCCTGCAGTTAACTGCATTACCTTAATAGCATTGCCTGCTGATCCAGGACTTACTTTTTTTCTCTTTGAAAGGTTTTTGTTCACATCAGTTTAAACAAAAATAAAACTAAATTTTATGAAAAAATAGAGATATTTTACTTAACAACATGTTTCTTTATAAGTATTTGTTTTTTCTGTAACCCACTCAGAATCTCTAAGCAGAGGCTGTTTTTTGGAGCATTTCATTGTAGGAGTATCTCTTTGGATTCAAGAGTGTAATTGCACTGAGCTTCATGAGTTGTTTCCTATATAATTGAGAAAATAATAAGGTCTATAATATATACATAGAAAATAAGCTTGAATTCATGAGTAAGGCTGTTTACTACAAAAATTATCTGGCAGTCTTCACAGAATTATTTGAAAAGCTTGAAGAAAAAATTAGGAAAAACTGAAGTGCAAAGATTGTGTCCTCCTTAAGGATGATTTTGTACAAAAGCAGGACACATCTGCCTAATAATTTAACATTCGTCATTGTAAAAAATACTGAGAAGTCATTGCAAACATATATGAACAACTGCTTATTACAGCAGATAAAGACATATTTTCCTGTTTTCACTTATCTGATCAGCCACAAAGCCTTTTACATAACAGTGCATAGGTACATTTAATTCTTTCTTCTGCTGTGATTAGACACAGGATTATCTCATTATACAGCTGAGTTAAACCAGAAGAGGCTCTTCATTATAAAACTCACAGTTAAAACCTTATTTTTTTGGCTCTTGTTTCCAAAAATATGTGGAAGCACAATATAGGAAACCTGGAAAACCTCTCTGCAGTACTCACAACAAAAATGTGAGTGTTTGAATGAGTTACTTGATGATTTTGCAACTTAGGAGCACTGTTAGAGTTGCACATGGTACTTGTTTGAAGCCTTCAGCAAAGAGCATCACAGGCACACCAATTTCAGGATGACCAACTGAATGTTCTTATGAATTTACTCTTCTGGTCTTAAAAGGTTTATTTTGATTTCAGTGTTACTCAGGAGTAGTTTTCCTCACAGTCATCTTCCTTCATTAGTTTTGTTGTGTGACTAGTCGCATTAATGAACTTGGTTCTGTCCTTTCAAAACATTTAGATGTCCATTTCAAGCCACTGCAGCTTGAGAAAAATGAACTGTCTAGATACGAGGGTGAGGAATAGGTTTCATGGCTCCTAATTTGGTGAGGGACTGAAACTGGAGGTCCTGGATTAGTGATGGAGTGAGAGAGGTGAGAATGGAGAGAAGAGCCGTCCAAACAGTATATATCCTTCTTCACTATCTCTGGTATACAAAGCTAGTTCTAAATCATCATCAGATTAGTCACTGCCAGAAAGCATTGCCAGGCACTCAAATGAGTCTTGTTGTACTGACACAGTCTGGGCTGAGTTCCTGAGCAGAGCTCAGGTGGCAACGTGGACAAATAATTATTCCTAAAGGGCAATTTGCATACAGCCACTGTATTTTGGGGAATAGTGGGCACTTGGACTCTTCTGTGCCATTTAACCTCAATGCCTGAGGGTGGTCCTTAGTGTATTTATTAACTAGTTTATATATAGTCCAAATGAGATGGAATCAATAGATTGAATAGCATCACTTCCTTTTTCATAGCCCAACTCTCTGGTCAGTTAATGAAAATTGAGTAAGAACTCATAACTTATTTTTTCATTATTAATTTCTAAGCTGTTTGCCTAATTCTTTTATTTAAATTTTCCTTAGCATACTATCAGAATTGTACAAGTAATTCACTTCTTTGACCATAAACCAATCTAATGATTCCTGATGCCATATTATTTAAAATGAGACCTGACCAAAGCTAGATTATGAACTCATATCTCCTAACATGGAGAAATCACTCACTGAAAGATCCTCTTTGATTTCAGTGAGGCTGATAAGGGAACCGTGGCACATTAAAATAAAGAAATTTTCACTTGTGATACTCTTATTAGAAGTTTTTGCAGCCCTTGCAGATTAATATGACCAAGTGTTAAACTATAGTTGAAATTGGCATTTTAATTAACACTATTTGTTTTAAAATACTTACATGTAGCATTTTACATAACCTCTGAAAAATGAACACTCTGTTCAAGAATTAAATCCAGCAATGTTAGATCTGCACAGAAACTAAATAAAACCAGTGAAAGCCAGAACATTATGTGCCTTTTAAAACATAGGCATGATATTAGAGCATTACTGGGTAAAATTTGAAACATAGCAGTCTAAATACACACAACCAGGTAGGCAATTAAATTCTTTTATTTGCTATATGTCTAGAAAAGCTTCCACCACTTGTTTTTTAAGCCAACCAATTTTTTCAGTATTCTACATGCTTTTGAAACTGAATATGTTGAGCCCCATTAATCAATATTGACTCCTTTACCATTTATTATGTTTACAAAAGCTCCTTTGGAATCTCTCTCATGCTGTAGCAGAAGAATGGCTTCAGCCTTTAAATCTCTTCTTAATTAATTTTTAAGAGTTGCATATTAATACATTATGAATTATGCTTGTAGATGACAACATGTATTGCTCTCCAATCCAAAAACTAGTTTATCAGCTATATGTAGCCACCTCAACAATCTTAATCCAGATGTGATCTGCAGTATATTTACTTGTCTTATAACTCACTTGTAAACAGACAGACTCACTTGTAATCTCGATCCAGCAGAAAAGCTCAAAGTTATCGTAAAGGTAATGGAAATATTCTCCATATAATATTATATGCTCATTTTGTCCTAGATGAGAAAGTTAGTGTACAAAAATTGGCCCATGTTCTTCTCAGATACTTGTTGCAGGATTGTTTCTTTCACTCTTAACATGCTCCAAATATTTGGATGTAATGAGTTTGTATCCTTCTCAGAAATTTCTGTATTATGCTGTGCCTATAGCTGGAAGAGATGGTTTTTGCAAGAGCCTCTAATTAGCAGGTAGCACCCACCCCACCTTATGCTCTACAAGTTGAGCTCTATGACTGCCTTAAAAAATTTCATTGTGATTTCTAAAGGCCCAGCCCATACTTGTACTTCACTATTTAACTCTACCAAGGTCTTCCATCTGAATTTGTTTTTTCTAGCTCCATCTCTTTCTGGAAGCATTCTACTGCAACTTACCCACACAGAATGTTTGTATATCTAACAATGGTTCCTGTGACCACTTAAGTCCAGGGAAGGGAAATACATGAAACAGCTTCTTCAGCCCAGGGAAGCTGCTTTTCTTTTTCTTTCCATGCTCTGACTATCACTCCTTTCCTCCTCATGTCTTCAGCTTCTTTGTGCATTTGGGATTGTTAGTTATTCAGTAAAAAAGAAAAAGTACTTTCAGGACATTCCTTCTTTAGGAATTTGTTTTCATACCTACTGCAACATTACATTTTCTAAAAAGCAGACATGTTTCAAAACAAAGACATACGGTTCAACTTTTCATTACATTTAGCTAGTGCCCAGCTAGACTAGCCCTGCTGTTAGCACAAATATATGCTAACGTCTTTGCAGGATCCTAGAGAATAACCAGTGTGCTTGCACTACAAAATGTATCTCAATATTATATTATAGATGTAACTCTTAGATTGTTTGCAAATCTGTATTTCTTACTTTAGTTGCATCTAAGTAAGAAGTGTGGTAGATTGGGTGTAAGCAACAGCTTTCCAGCATTTCCTTCCTTTTCCCCATAAAATTCTGTAAGGACTGCAGAGTCTATATCGAGAAAGGGAAAAAAATTGACTGCATTTCATAAGAAATAAGAGAAAATTTTGAAAAGGATTGCACATGAGTCATGAGTCATTACTATACACAACTGTACACAGTTCCAATATGCCATTTCAAAATTACGATGTTCATGTTGGAAAATGCTCTTGGAAGTTACAAATCAGGTAAATAGAGGGTCAATTTTATACACAATTTTTAAAACAGATTGGTTTTCAAACTAATATTTCATCCATGAAATGTGTGCTAGAGCTATACCAGTAATGTTCTGTTATGGTAGGGATCTCTTGGCAGTACAGCACAGCACTTAGCTGGGAAAGAAAGCTCTGTTTCATTTTATTCAACCAAAGAAACTGCAGCAAAACCTCATTTAAGTACCAGGATCAGCCTGAAACCAAGTGTGCTTGATGTTCTTTCCATTCCTGTGAACAAAGGCTCACTCAAGCAGCAGTGCTGAGATATAATCAGTGCCAGAAGAGCTTCACCTCCATTCTAAAGAAGGGCTGCACTTGGAATTTCATCAGCTGGATCAATTTTCTTTTCTTGACTTTGGATGTAAGAGACCAAGAAGACTCATTTATCTAGTTCTGATTTTAACCATATTTAAATTTATTAATCACATGACTAAATAGAATCACTTTCCTTCATCATTAATAATGATGGAGGAAGTACATCATTAATCATTATGATGGTATATACAAGGTGCTGTTCTCTTATTTTAAAAGTAACAGAGCTGAATTCTCACATACAATAAGACAGTGCTGCAAACAGGTCTAATAAATATGGCTTCATGTGAGTTTAAAGTGTCCCATGACAGTTACATTGTTTACTGTAACTAGATAAATGTTAAGTTTCAAGTATTTTTTTTTTTAATTTTAAAGTTAAATTTAAAGTTCCTTCTCTGTTTGAAAGTAAGAGACTCTTTCCCCGAGTAAAGGAAAAATAATGTCAGTTTAGAATTAACAATACAGGAAAAGGAGATAAATGGAATACTAATATTTTGGTTTAAAGTTTTGGTCCTTTTTTTCATTACAGGATTATCTATCTAGAAAGGAGTTAAACTTATTTGTACACAGATGACATGTATTTGCCTCCCTTTTTCTTGTGATGCCATATGGCTCCCTTATGAACATTATGACTGCTGACACAGTGAGGGACTCAAAAATGGAACAGATGACTACTGGAAAATTAGAAAGTACTTGTAACTAATTACTGAGCTTCTGGTGTGGTTATACCACTGTAACATTCACTCCACCCTCCTCCATCTCCTAAAAATCAAGACACATTAACAGGAGCTATAAGGTTTATGGGAGACAAGTTTATTCTGCTTACTGCAGAGCTGCTATATAAAGAGAAGACTGTAGAAATACATTACCATTGAGAGTGACTTTAGAAGTGCAAAAGGCTAAAAATATTATTTCATTGAATTGTATTCTTTGCATTTCTAATAACTCTGCTTTTCAGAAATGTCATGGGGGCCTGTCAATATTTTTTTTTTTTTAATTCAGGACAAGGAAAATGGTTAATGAATTCAGTTGGTAATTGTTATCTCCTATGAGGAAGACAAACAGACACAAGTAAGAGTAAAATCATGATCCAGTAGCAGTAACCAAACATGTAAATAAAAAAGTCTATTCTCTTAATTAGCAAGAGTTGTGTAAAGATATTAAAATTAACTTGGTCTTTTATCTACAAGTCTTGGTTAGTGATGGGAAGAGACAACAACAGGGTGTGGCATAGAGTTATCCTTGGAAAGCTTCTAACTCCTCCCATCCTCTAGAAACAGGTAACCCAGGTAATGCAGAGGTAAAGCCATAGGGTAAACTCTAAGCAAGGATATAGGGGCACAACATTATCTGGAGCACAGACAAAACAAGCTTTGCCCACAGCTTGTGTTAGAATGATCAGAGAGTTGATTTACAGAAGTAAAAGATGGTTTTCTCTCATCAATTTCTAGCTCCTTGTCTGCATTCATAATAAATGGATTATGAAATGTTCCTTCAGAAATAACTTTTTAAACCCGTGCTATTATTGAATGAGTAAGTTCACATGGGCACTTCCAAGGAGACAAGGATTTTGCCACCTCCCTCAAAAGATGCTTGAAATCCAAGGAGTTTCTTAAGTCAGATCCTACCACATTCATAAACCTTACCCCTGTTATTGGAAGATGCAAATGCTTTCAGAGAGCTGCACTGGCAAACATGGCATCAGGTAGATGTAGTAGAGCCTGAGGACAGAACACAGACAAACTAGAGGAGTGACAGTAGGCAGAACTAACAGCGATGCATTGAAATCAATAGCCTTGAAAAGAGAAAACAGACATCCAGAATAGCTTTTAATTGTCAAAAACTACAGCTACTTTTATCAAAAATAAAATGTAGAAGGATGACTGCATCTATAATAACCTCTAAAAGACTTGCTTAGAGCATTTTTTCTGCTACTGAATAATGCTACAATAAAATCATCAGGCAGATAAGTAGACTGAAAGAAAACAGCTTTAAAAGGTTAATTATTTCAGTATCACATAGAGTAGCAAACACCAGAAAAATATTCACACTTGTTATTGAGGCAATATTATGTGAGTGCTTTTGTTTACACTGTGGAAAATGAGTGGTTGAATTTATTGTATTCTATATAGATGGTATTTATATTCATCTTTCACTGAGTAGAACTATATTCTGACATGCTTCAAGACATGCAGGATGTCAGTTTAGTGCTTCATGGTTGGGTTCCCACCCCCACTCCCTCCTCCCCGCCTTTAGAAAGACTGAGTTTGAAAGCCTATTGTAAGACATATAATTTTGCGTTGGATTTGTGAAAATAATGACGTTTTCTTTTCTTTCTTTTTCCTCTCTTGAAAGTTTTTAAAGATAAATTATTTGAATGGATATTACTGCTTTTATTTGTGCCATTTATTTGGTTTGCTCTAAATAATAAATAGGAACCTTTTGAAACAGGTTTTCATACTGATATAGAATAAATGTATGGCAGCTCTAGTCTCCTTGTGGTGTCAAGGCTCCTGAGGCTCTTCTTGCTGGGCTGTCAATCCCTCTTCCCATCACACCTCTTTGGCCCAGTTGTCTCTGTCCATGGTCACCCGTAGCAAAACTCACCTCCAGGGCAGCAAGGCTCCATTTTTGTTACACTGCTGAGGCCTACAGGACTTGCAAGTGTGACTTCAGCCAAAACCTGGAGAGCAGTAGCTAGATATCTGTTCTCACTGCAAAGATCAGCTTAAGTTTCCCGTCATGAAGAACAATATAATATTTAACCAAACAGTGCTTTTATAACTTCAGAATATGCTCAAAGATGAAAGCTAAAC